>VZRN01005540.1:2827488-3000686 GCA_013397935.1 Dasyornis broadbenti
AAAAAAAAAAAAGAAAGAAAATTGTGTGGATTGCATCCCTTGTAGATTGATAGATGCCAATGAGACCAGTCAGGCCACATTTTTCCTGCAACTGTTGTTTAGCTTTCATGCCAGTATCTGGACATCTGATCAGTCAACTCTCCCTGACAGTCAGGAACTGAATGCATTAATAAAATTCGTGTCTTTCATACGACAAGCAGACACAAGTTTCTGCCTTCTCTGTTCCTAAGTCAAAAAAGATTCTTATAATTGATATTTGTATATTAAGAAATCAATATCATATAAAATAATTTTATATCTTTTCCAAGAGCTTTTTCATTACAATGCATTAAATGAATGCAATATAAAAATAGCACTGAAATGAGATTAATTTAAATGAAAACACATACCTAGAATCTGTATTGTTTTAGTCGTGTATAATTTTAAAATGTTACTGAAGATGGAAAATGCTGTAATTACATACAAAACTGCTCTGGACCAGGAAACTGTACAAGAATTCTAAAGAGTGCTTTAAATAGCATTGGCTTTTCTCTAGAAACAGACAAGGTTCCTTCAGATTATAAATTAGACCTTCTTCCTTACACATTGTAAATGTATTTGATTGCTAAATATGTAAATAAATTGAAAATATCTATGACTTGTAATAGCAAAACTGCAGTGACAGAGCTGCAGAAATTTTAGCCAAGAGAAAAAAAAAATCAAAAAAGGAGAAAGACAGGAAAAAGAAAAGCAGGTGAGTCACAGAGAGAAAGCAAACATATAAACTGTCACATGCTTTGCTTTAACTGAAGAAACCACAAGCCAAAAACATAGAGTATATCCAGGAGCTACTCCAAGCCACATCTGATTGATAGAGTTTACAATCAGTGCTGGCATTGACAGCTTTTGCATGGCATGCATGGAGGTACTCCAGCAACACAGGGAATACATATCCTTGAAAAATGCATGTGGATTTAAAAGCTTATAAGCAGCTCTAAAATAATTAATGTCTTTTGTATTTCTTGAATTATAGAGCTAAACACAGTTATTTTGGGCCAATTATACTTCATGTTATGATGGTTTAATTGAGTAATTCAGATTATTAGGACTGAAGAAGAAATATCAAAATCATGGCTTCACTACCAATAATCAACAGAAACATAGTTTAAATAATAGTAACTGTAGTAAGTATTTCTTTGGATTTCAAAAAGAAGTAGCTAAAGTATCAACTGTCAAAAACACTTTCTCTTTCTGCTAATGAATACTCATGGGACAGTTGAATATTAGATTATCATGGGATTGAAGGACTGTGCTTAAAATCAGGTTTCACTCAGGATTTTTCTTGCCTAAATTTAAACTATAGTTCAGAAATTCATTATCTGCTGCAAACCCAAAGCTCAATCAATCAATATGGCCCAGCCAGAAATATCTGATGTGTTAACCTTTGGGGCCCTCTTGGACCACTCATGAAAAGAACAAAACAAAACAAACAGAAAACCAAACAAAAAACTAAAACAAACAAACAAACAAACCATCACCACATTTACATCTTTCCACAGATCTACACTCTCAACAAATTTGTCCCATCCCCAAGAGACCCTGGCCTACTTTCAGGTAAATAAAATGAGATTTCACAGAGAGATCATCTACATTTGGGTTTGATCCATGGGAGATGGTTCAGGGTTCAGCGATGCCTGTGCAGTCTGGGTTTTTACTGCACACTGCAAGAACAAGGACTATTCACAAAGGCATGGAGCACATCATGGCAGGAGTGACCGCGTGGCTGAGGCCAGGAGCAGAGTCTGGGACAAACTCTGCTCACAGCTGCCAGGGGTGTAGAGGTGAGATGTAGGCTGGCATTTTATGGTAAAACTGCCCCTGGTCTTTCGAAGAAAGCATCCAGTAAGGAAGAGCTTTGATCTAGGGTGCAACAGCAGAGGCTTTGGACTTTTTTGGGTTTCTGCATGCTCTAAGTCCATCAGAGCTACAGTCCAAGCTGCCAGGTGCTGCTGTGGTGAGAGACTGAGCAAGAGCGAGTGTCTGAACTGGTGTCTTGGGCAGGCCTACAGTATCCACTCTTGTAATTGTTTTCAGAGGTATCAGCCTTTATTTTTGTTTATCCTTTAACCTTCTTGGACTTAATGACCCTTAGGAATCCCTTCCAACTCGAATTATTCTGTAATTCAATGGCTCCTACATAAATCCTTGTGAACTTGTTGCTATATTCATTACAAATAAAACTGTTATAGGCAGTTTCTCTGGAGACATAAGAAGCTGCTAACAATATCAATTTTGTATTTTATATTTCAATGAAAAATTATATTCATAAAACTCAATAATGCAGGACACTTGTCAGGCTGTCATAAGTACTGGAAATCTATAAGGAACTTCTTTTTTAGCAATCAAGAGGACTCCCATAAGGATATCAAAGGAAACTAGCTTAAAAATGTAATCTGCCTTGTAAGATAGTAAAAGACCTTGTCACAAGAGAAAAAAAAAGTTTGAAAGTCAGGGAGAATCTGAGTCAATAGTGAAAAAAACATTGCTAAGCATAGTTAGAACTGCAAAGATGAAGCTCACTTTTATGTTTTATTAAACATAACTCACTTGTACATTGTGTGAACTGCACATCAAATTTGAAATAACAGACCCATTAATAATACATGAAAAGTTAGCAGTAGATTTAAAATACCTACCACATGTGATGATGAGCTCAGGATTTCCTGTAACAGGTGTATACTGTTCTAAGACAATTTTCAAAAGTCGTGAAGACTAAATATGACAAGTTCAGGACAGATTTATTGTAGAAAACAGTATTTAAACCCTCATCTTTTTTTCTTATGGTGTATAACCTGCTCCTTTTTAAACCTTTCTTTTTAATAGATGTTGCAAGTTTTAGAGCTACTAGCTATTGCTGAGTAATTCATCTAAATCCTACATACTGTCTAAAACTACAAACCAAAAAGAACGGTTTCCTGGTGGATTGGTGAACTGGTAAGACTTGCTACATGGCGATTTTCTTTTAACTTCACAGAATGTGCTGAATTGCAAGGGAGACACAAGGATCATCAAGTCCAACTCCTGGCCCTGCACAGGATGCCCCAAAAATCACACCATAGGCCTAAGAGTATTGTCCAAAAGCTTCTTGAGCTCTGCCAGCCTTGGCGCTGTGACCTCTTCCCTGAGGAGCCTGTTCCAAATGCCCAATCACCCTCTGGGTGAGAAAACTTTTCCTGATATCCAGCCTAAACCTCTACTCACAACTTCAGGCTGTTTCCTCTGGTCCTATCTCTGGTCACCACAGAGAAGAGGTCACAATCAAATTCTCTTCAAATTCTACTTCAGCCAAAAGGTATTTATTTAGAATTAGAGAATACGTATAAAATGTGATCATTGTCAAGAAATCCTGACATTTGTCACGGTCATTACCAGACGTGTGTTTTGTGAATACGTAAACCTGGAGCAGTGATATGCTGTTATGTTAACCACATCATAGAGGAATCAGTTCAATACCCAGCTCCTCGGTAGTGACAAGGATTAAGAAGATGTCTATAGACTTACAGTTAGGTTTTTAAGTATATATAGATATAGAGCATTTGAGATGTTAGCAGATCTCAGCCTATCTCTCCCATCAGTTAGTTATTGTGTAGGATATTGTGGACTCAGTAGTCAAAGGTAATTATGCATTTCAGTCTACTGAACAACTCCCTGAGAGGAAATGAAATAAGGGAGAATAAACTAAATGCCATGAAAATGTGATGGTATAGGTTAAAAAAATATGGATCAGTGAAATACGTCACACTTTTTTCTTCATACTTTCAATCAGATTGAATGTTTTTGCAATTGCTGCCTCCTAAACTCATCTTATGACACCATTTTCAGACTCTTGTCCTGCATCCATAGTTCTGCTGAGGGGAAGATCTGGAAACTAACATTTCTTTCTCCTAAATATCTTCCTCGATTCCAGTGAGTCTCCGCATGAGACAGATGAGGAAAAGGTCAGGGAATGTCACCTTCATGCACAAAGACAACTTTTTTAAGAGACACAGTATTTGAAGAAAGTTTATTCTTTCTTCATGGTGCTTTCCATGATGACAAGCAGAATGTTCCTGCAGTAATCACAATGAACAAATTCCTCCAAAGTTCCTGTCTTGATAAAAATGTGTTGTCTAATATGCAAGCAGTGCCTATGGTACATTTTATTTCTTAGGAGTAGTGGCGAGTCTCACCTTTTTAAAGACCTCCTTCTCTAACTATTCTTTATATCAAATAAATGCATAGGTTGGCAGGTCTTGGTGCTGGAGATTGAAGACAGAAGCATATGTTATGCAAAGGAATTCCTCTTGGACACTTATTTAAAATGTATTCACAATAGTTCCTTCACTTTTTCTTATTTTACTTTCTAGAACTGACTTAAGGTAACCCAAATCTTCATAAGTCTCTGAAGAAAATAAATATATGCTACAAATAACCAAGAAAGACATAAGAAAGAAAAGATATCTCCTAGGGACTTAACTATGCAAGTGTAAGCACTGCTGTAATGGAATAACCCAAAGAGTAGTTTGCAGCTCATTAATAAAAATGGTACAAATCTGATGAAAAAGAGAAACACTGCACAGTATAAAATAATTTTAAACTCAACACAACCATTCTTTAATTCATTTTTCTCTCTCTTTTTCAATGTTGTTTAGCAGAACTACAAATCCGTAAAGCATGCATTCTTTTCCACGGGCATAGCACATGATGGCACAACACTGGGAGAACTTAGCCTGGTACAGATGAAAAGAAATAGAGAACCTAAACCTCCATAATGAAAAAAATCCTCTGATTTTACTCAGATAAAATTTCTCAGCTGCTTTGGAATACTGAAATGTAAATTATCTGCATAAAACAGCGGTCTCCTCTTTGATTCTGAAGGAAAACTTACTTCCATTTTCCTTTGATAGCGTGTCATTTTTTTCTTTCATTCCACTGTTACTCCTCCACCCTTGCTTCTGTCTAGTTTAATCTTTCTTCTTATTTCAAACCTGCTCCAGGTCTTTTGTTTTTATTTTTTATTTTTTCCCATCTCTGTCTTGTTCCCACAAATAAAATAGTACAAGACATTTCTGACTTTCCTTTATATTTGATTCTGCTTACTTTTCCCTCTGAAAGATGGTTAAGCCTTGATCTGAATTCTTTGTTTCCCTCTGTAGCAACAACATGTTAACCTGTGCTGATGTTTTAGTTCTGTATTTTCTCCTTTCAACATCATATTTGAGATGAAGTGTTTATTTAGCTTGCTGTGCTTTTTCAACACTCTCTATTTTATAGATATATTATAGCAGTAGTACAAGAATGGTGGTGGGCATAGTACACATTGCCATGCACTGTTACTTTGATATTTGTACATTATTAGAAAATGTTTGCAATATAGGTATTGAAAATAATTATTATAAGCCTGAAGAAAATGAACAATGTGAAAGCCTGTAATAATTTGGATGATAAAAATAGACATATGGACTTTTCTCAATTCATTTGAACAGCAGAGAAAATGACTGTTTACATAGAATAAGGGTGGAATTCACTTGTTTATCCCACTGCGTATTCAAATAACACATCACTATAGGAAGTTCTTTCCAAACATGTTTCTGGATGATCCCATCAGACCAACTGAAGCTAAACACAGTGCAACAAATCAAATTTTGCAATAAAAGCAAACATACCTACATCTCTGAGGAGGCTGGGAAAAAAAACAGGTGAGATTTACTAACCTACCACAAATGATGAAAATCATTCTTGCTGCTTGTTTCTAACTGTATAATTGAAGCTTATAGACTTCCACATCACTCCATGCCAACAACTTCTATTCTAGAAACATATTTGTTTACTCCATGCCAACTTCTTCTATTCTATAAACTTATTTGTATGTTTAGTCTGACCTATACTGGCTTGTTTAGTGTGATCCACAGTCAAGGAAGACAGTTTTTTACTTCCGAACCCTAAAATTCAGGAATGTATTTCCAGGGTAAAGAGGACAATATTGAGGATAAAGTACTGTGTTCAATTTTAGCCCCCCACGCTAAAAAATTATCTCATACTGTAACAGCTCCACAGAAAAGCTACTAGAAAAGTTCAAGAAATGCATGGCCTCTTGTATAAGAGGAGACTGAAAAACTCTCTACTGTTCAGTCTAACAAAAATAAGGCAACTGGGAATATTATTGAACTCTGCAAATATAGCTGATGGGGTAGCTAAACACCAGGAAAAAAAGAAGGGCTGAGTAAGCTAAAAACCAGTGCTGACTTGAGAATCCAAAAGTGTAACTGTGTGTGAATAAATTTAGGCTGTAAGTGTGTCACAGCCTCGAGCACCTTCCAGATTCCGGTTTAGCAGGCTGAGCGCAAGGACAGCACCGTGCTGGCGAGAGCAGCTCTAAAGAGAGCTGTGACCATGATCTGCCCCTGCTGCCCTCGAGAGCTGCTGCAAGCTCAGTCTCTCGTGCTGACCCTTGCCAGAGATGCTCGGCACCGCCTCTGTGAAACCCTGTGCCTCACCACTCTGCAAATATCCCTGCAGAACCTGCCAGATGGAGTCACCAAGGGAGAGAAGGGAACATTTTCATGGTGGAGCTTCTGGTGAGCTGTGTCAGTAGAAAGTGAAGTCCCAGTGGCCTGGCAGGTTCTGTCCAGCGAGCTGTCCCTGTGACAGATAACAGTGCAATGACAAATTCTGTAACCAATGGCTGCTGACAGATATTCCCAAGAAATCCACAGGGACACAGAGTAACTGTGCTCAGAAGGGATACTGTCAACAGGTAAGCAATGGCTCAGTGTGCCCATTTGACTTTTTCTGCAAGCATCTGAATAATTTATAAATTTCCTGTATTCATTTTTTATGACTGCCTACACCTTCTACAAAAGGTGGATGATTGGCATGGCAGGAATACAGTCTCCATTTATCACCTATCCCCTGACCCCAATTAATCGAGAATAAGCAGTCTTAGCTCTTAAAAAGAAAAAACCTCAGGCACAGGATAGCAAAGACCAAACACACACTGTCCTCCTGCTCCCAAACTCACCTAAAATTTTCCTTCTCTCTGTATACCCTTGTAACAAGCCTTCAACAGGTCAGAGAAAGAGGTATTTGGGTTTTGGTACATAGACATCAGCAGCGACAATGGAATACTACGAACAAATACTTGCATTTTGTGCTGAGGAGAGCACATTGTTTCCTCTAGAGGTGAATACAGTCAAATCCAAGATCACTTACAATAGCCCAGAGCCTTCTGCTTTCACTCTGGGTTTTGCACTTTAGGAGGAAGATCATTTCATTGTTTATGTGTTCAGTCTCTTTTCACTTCATCCTAGTGATTTTTCCTAATCCTATTCTATGGCAGCTGCCAATACTGTCTTGCGTCAAGTCAAAACGTGGCTTGTGAAGTTGACAGATAACAGGAATAGCTGCAATTTGCAGTTGTGAGAGGTGGCAAAATTATCTGGGGAATTAATGGGAAAGTGAGGTGTTTTCATCCCTGTTTGTCAATGTATAAAACCACTAAGACAAGGATGTGCTACTCTAGTTTCATCATTGTATTTGGGGCAAAACACTGTCTTTTGATAGCTGAGCCAAATTCCTTCATGACTACAATTTATGCCTGTCCTTAGCAACCCTTTCAACATTTTTTCTTAATCCATGATGTCAGTAGGGGATCTCTGCTGCCTCACAGCTCTTAACAAATTAGATCATGGGGAAAAACACAGTAGAGCTCTGTCAGGAAGGGTGCTACATAAATTTTACACACAAATGTAAAATCAGGAGAAAAGGATGCTCAGGCTTGGGGGTGTGGAGAATTCAGAAGTGACAGTATTTTATACCCATTATGTGAAAAGTGCAAATAATTACACTACCATAATGGAAAAACACAAGGAAATTTGATTCAGGGGGCTAGTTCCCAAACATTTGTGTTCTTGGCCTCTAGACCAAAACGAAATATATGTTATACCCATGGCTGTTAGAAGGGGGAGAATAAAATAATGACAATTAATAACCTGAGATTATACAAAATGCTCATTGAGGGTGTTTTGTCTCAAAATACACTGATGTGCTAAGTGGGTTTTGATAGTCCAATTCAGATTTCAGTTTTCATTAATCAGAAGTGAGAAGCGTGTAGTAGAGCTCTGTTCCAGCAGTCTCCAATTTATTATTTTTATGGCTGTGTGATTTTTACTGTGACTGTTGCCTATCCCATAAACATCTGACTCTGTAGGATAACATATTGAGTTGTTCAGAGCCTTTCCTCTGATATGAATTCAATTTCTTCAAATAGCATGAGACCTCCACTGGTTTTTCCTGTTTCAGTTCCTCAAAGCTAGGAAGAGAAAAAAAACAATGGTGTCAGAATTAAGCACTTGCAATATCTGCTTTTGAAAAATAAAACAGCAATAAAAAGGCAATTATAAACAAAATCCTTTTGGAAGGAAGAAAAGTTACAAAGGTTTTTGATCCATATTTACCTTTCTTCATAGTGATAAAAATGGATTCTAGATGGTTTAAAATGTCTTGTGGGTTTTTCTTCCTTAAGATACAAATAACAATGTAAATAAAGTAAAATACAACAAAATGAACTCTACATGTAAGGAGGACAATGATCATAAGGACCAAACAACATTTGCTACTGCTGTAATAAAGCATTAAAACTGAGGGGAAAAAAATGTTTTTGTAGCAATCTGGATTAACTCCCAGATTTTCCAGAATTATCACATGTTTCTAGTCCATCACTTGTTTATAAATCAAACTTAGTCTCACTCTGTTTATATGTTAGAAAGCAGGATTAGCCCTGCATCAGCTTGGCTGGTCCCTGTAGCACACACTGAGCCCAGCCAAGCACAACTCCACCTGCAGTGCAGAGCAACAGGATACTTGGAGTGGATGCAAGCGGCATCACCAACCCAAGAGGAAGAAATAGCTCTGAACAGGAGCAAGAAATTTCCTTGTCCCTCTGACTGATTGGTAAGCAAAAGAATTACAGCTGGAGAAAGCTTTTTTCATCTGAATACTAGAGATATTTTTAACTGATGATTTCTTCTTGAGCCTGATATATATGCCATGGCTAAGTTAAAATTTAACGGAAAATAACAGGGCCTACTTCTGAGAATGAAAGGATAAACCCATTATGACCTCCTCCTTTCTTTCATGTCAAATATTAGCAATGGCATTGACTCACTAAGTTTTCAACAGATCTCAGCATAACCAAAGAACAACCCAGGGACTGGTGTATGATGGGGATTATCCAGCTGCAAATCAGCTTGGCAGGAAAGAACCTGGGCATTCTGGTGGATACCAAGTTGAACATGAGCCAGCCATGAGTCCCTGCAAAAAAGAAGGCAAGAGTTACCCTGCACTGCATTAGGCAAAGCACTGGCAGCAGGCTGAGGGAAGAGATTCTTTGTCTCAGCACTGGTGACGCCACACCTGGAGTGTTGCACCCTGGTCTGGGTTCCCCAGTACAAGAGAAGCATGGAAATACTGGAGAGAGTCCAGCCGAGGGCCACAGTGAAAACTGAGGGACTAGAGAATCTCCTACAAGGAGAGAAATCCTATAAGGAAAGGCTGGGCAAGCTGGGGCTATTCAGCCTCAAGGAGAGAAGGCTCAGGGGAGATTTTATTAATTCATGTAAATACTGAAGGAATGGTGCAAAGAGGATGGAGCCTGGGTCTTTCAGTGATGTCCAGTAGCAGGATCAGAGACAATGGGCACAAACTGAAACACAGGAGTGTCTGTGCAACACTCCGAACATCAGGAACCACTTTCTCTGTGAGCGTGACTAAGCCCTGACACAGATTCCCCAGGCAAGTTATGGAATCTCCTCTTTAGAGATATTTTAAAAAATCTAGACATGGTCCTGGGCAAGTGGCCCTTCTTGAGCAGTGGTGTTGGACGAGACGACTTCCAAAGGTCCTTTCCAATTTCAAACCTTCTGTGGTTCTGTGATTCTATGAACGAGTTTTACCTCATTCACCTCCCCACATGACACAAAAATGACACTGTCCTCTAGCCTTTCAAGGCATCCTCCATGAATTATAGATCCATCTGTTTGTAGATCCCGTGAGCAGAAAAGCATATTTTGCACAAAAAGTTGACTTGGGTTGGATGGCAATCAAATCTCGAGGTGAACTGAAACAGTGCATCATTCTTTCACCATGACACATAATCTGACATGATTTTCATAGTAACTGCATTCTTTCTGTTGAGTTGAACAGGAATCTGACTTTCCATATTGCTATAATTTTCAATATTTCTTTTATTTGCCCATCTCCTGTTTTGTACTGTTCCCATCTTTAGCACAAGGTAAAAAGAAAAATCTCACATTTTATTGGAGTGAGAATATGTAAAGGTAACAAAATTGCAATAATCTGAACATCTTTTTTCAATCATTGAAAAAAAACACTGTTTCACTTTGATTGTGGATTTTTGAAGAACTTTATGTTTTAAAACTCCTTCCACAGCAGAACTGGAGACATTTAATTTTTATATTGTCAAAGCAGAATGTGGAGGTTTTCTCAAGATAAGAAATTTGGCACAACAGGAGCAGTCTTCCTGAGAGAAATTTATTCCAACTAAAATGGGAAAAAAAAATGTAATTCTCTTTATACACTGTGGAATTCAAGAGTTCTAGCTCTGAGCTTAAGGGGTGGGTACTTTTCCCCAATATTTACATGGCATTTGATTTTAGTAAATTGAGATAACTTGGAAAAAAATTGTGATCTTATGAATGTACCTACACTCTTCATTCTTAAATGACCTGGGCATTCTTCTTGATATAATACTTATTCTGGCTCAAACAAAATGCAAAATTATCAGAAGACAAAGCAGCTAAGTGACTTTTCAGCTGGCATCAGTGAGAGAAGTTTATCTTGAGACAACTCCCTGAATGCAAGGGAAAGCACAATTCTAGTTTATAACATGAACAAAAACTCTTCATTTTTTGTTGTTTTTGCTCTAAGGAACTGTGCCTTGCAGGTCTCTCTTTCTTAAAAAACAGCATTTCAATTGTAATTTTTCTTCCTTGTCATTCCATCTTTCATTATGGAGTCTTGTAGATGTCATAAGCACTTCTGAAATTGAGGAAGCAGAGTTCAGTTCAAAGGAGGAATTTCATGTTTTGATGCTTGTTTGAATCTTATCTAAGCTACCCAAGTTTCTCAGCTCTCAATTTTGCTATGGAGAGCTCAGAACAATGTTCTTTTCTTCCCTGTGTCAAACTGCTCCTTCTCATTCGACAAACAGTCATGGTTATGTGAGTAAATTCCCGTATTTTGAATCTGAGAAATATTGCATTAGATTTGAGTGTTTCTGCTTTTAAGCAGAGCTCATTAAAATTCAAAAATTAATGCAAACCACTTTTTGGTTTTTTTTTTTTTTTTTTGTGGTGCTTTTAAGTCACAGAAGTTGAACTCAGAAGTTGAATTAGCTATTGTCATGCAGTGTTTTTCTTTTACTCCATATTCACATAAATTAGCACCTTTTTTTATTTGGACCTCTCAGCACATACTTGTCTTCACTCTGCAGTACTAAAGGAAAACCTCCTTTGCATTTGTGGGCTGTGTTTCTCTGTATGAACCCAACAGAATTATTTACATGGTAAAGCTCCATACCCGTGTCCCAAAGGCAGAAGCGCTCTAACTTCCGCAGCACAACCACAACTTGCCTTTTTTTACAAAAGGCAGGCACTAGTAGTAATTCTAAAACCCACATTTCATTTTACCTTAGTCATGGAAATGCACACGTTCCAGAAAAAAAGAAGTTTTGCTCTTAAGAGAGTTTAAGCAATCTGTGTAACCTAAGATGTGCTGATTCTCAAGCTTTCCCATATGTAGTCTCGCATTACAGTCTTTTCCCTTGTTTTTCATCTATGCTGTGCACTACAGACCGTGAGGAACTGGACCAACCACAGCCTGTTATGAGAACAGCAAGTGTCAGTCAAGCAAAGGAAAAAGATATATCAATGTGTCAAACCTGACTATCAAGGTAAAGCTCTTAATTCTTCTCAAAACTTAAAGATTGTGCTGAATTAATGGTGAGGCCACCACTTATTTCTAAGTGCTGTGAGTTTATTTGCCTTTTAGGTGTAAACAGGAAGCTGCAAAAGCCACCCTTCAGACAGGACACTTCCTTGTGGCTGTTGGGAGTGAGTTCTGTAGTCACTGAGGGTACTTTTCACACTGCTGAAAACTTTGGGCCAGATTCAGCAGCATGGTTGGGCATACTCTTGAAATAAACATTAAAAAAAACCACACAGCCAGAAAAAAACAGATGCATCCCTATAGTTAAAGGAGATGTCAAAGGTAATAGAGCTAACCTGTAAACTCACTGAAGCTTGATGAAATGTGTATATGTCTGATTCAAACCACAAAAATACTTTTTTCCCAAACTTTTTTATTGTCATTCCTGTAATGCCTCTAGTCTAGGTTTCAATATTATAGAATTTTAAAAAAATCTGAAAATTACACCATTTTTTTTCAAAATATTTCTTAATACAAAGATAGATGATTTCTATTAAGTGGCATTATGCTTCAGTTTTAGTTTTTTTAATTTTCATTGAAATTCTAATTTTAAAATCACATGAAATTAAGGGGAAAAAATACTGTTATCTATATCTATATCTATCTTCTTTTTTCTTTTTTTTGTTTTTAATGAAGAGTATCATAACTGCATAGCACTTTCACATATTGCACTAATATCCTCTGCACGTGGCCATTAAAATTACTATCTTGAAGGGATGATAACAGCAGCAAAAACTGCCTTCAAAACTGATATGGAGCAAGCTTTGACAGTGATATAAACAGCATGAAATTATCCATGAGCTGGTTAAAACCTGAAAACAGGTTTACGAAGTATACATTGTTGACCTCTCCACAGACTTCTACTGAAATGTTTAGCTCTATATGCTGAGTTTACAGTTTTGGCCTCTTACGAGATCTGGCTAAACAGAGTATGGTTATATATTACATACTTTTTTTGGTATCTGTAAACTGAGAGGTCCTGCTGCCTTTATACACTATAAGATATAAGAAAAACCAGGACCTAATTAAGTTTTACTGACATACATATATTATTACTATCTTCATATAACATTATTACAGTTAAGTGCAATAGGTACATGGAGTAGCTATTAGCTATTGTGCTAAAAAAAAAATACTTCTGCTGTCTTTTCTTGTTTGCCCTAATGCTTTGCAAGGACTAAGTGTACAACTCACCCAGGGGCTGGTCTGCTCATTACCAAATAAGGTCTCTGCCACAAGGGTTTTCCAGATGCTGCCTTAACAAATTATCATTAGTCTCAAAAGAACTAGGTGGATTATCAAAAATTCCTTCAAGTGTGCCAGGCAGAAGGGAAAGGCTCCCAACAGAGGCTCAAAGGGCCTCTAAGGACAAAGAGAAATAGTGGCAATGTTTTTTCTCCTCCCATGAACACTCTTAGAATACTCTTAAATTGCAGTCTCCAAGCACAGAAGGAGGTACCTTCAGGGAATTGAGTTGTGAGTTCAAAGCTGGATGAAGTGTGTGGATTTCCATGGTGAAAAAAGACAGGCAGAATTACCTGCAATTGCTGAGAAAAAGACGGCATTGCACACAGTGGAAAATAAATACAGAAAGGGCATTTCTTGAAGGGAAGATGAACACTCCCCCGTTCCTAAAAAGTGTCTGATGCACTAATAGTGAGAGAATTCTTATTTCCATTTTTTTCTTTTTTTTTCTTTTTTTTTTTTCTTTTTTAACAGATTTTGTGGCAGTGGACTGGACTGGCAGAGAGCAAGGCCAGCCTATGTAAGAAGTAGCTGTACTCATCTGTATTTTCAAAGGCTGTTAATTACAGTCCAGAGAAATTAGATGTGTCTTCATACCTTTCATTCACACTCGCCTTTCCTGTTTCAGCTTTCTTAGGAGCTTAGGAACAAATAATAAACTTCAGTCTAGTCTATCTTCTTAGCAAGATATTCTGTAAAGCTGCCAAGGGAAGAAAGTCCTCTACATCCCTCATCTGTTATGACTGTGACCAGATGCTTGTCCCTGATTCAACCTTGAGTTTCCTGTGGAATCAGCTAGAATCGTCTGCCACTTTAAGTCAGTTAATGTCTTAACATTGGGTTCTGAAACTGTTAGAAAGACAGATCTTGAGGAGAGATAATGGTCCCTCTTCCAGAGATGGCAGCCACTTCATGAAAACATGAAGCAGGTTTGGGGTTTTTTTAAAAAAAAAAGAAATAGTTCTGACTAAAAGCAAGTGCTGTTCCACAGTCATGGTCTTTGCAGGCTGGGGCTATTAATTTAATTTTTTTATTAATTTTTGCACATATATTGTGTGAATGGATTAAAAAAAAATATCCCAGAAGAGGAGTGAAAAAAGACTTGCCAGATTTGCTTATCCAGAAAAAAACATAGATAAAATACTGGATTTTTTGAAACAAATGGATTAAAGGGATGAGAGAGTTGGAATCAGTTTTCCTATCACCCAGAGATATCCCACTCATGTAAGGAAGTCATGTTGCTGGTTTTTTCTGTTCTGGTGAAGTCAGTCTGATTTGTACCAGTTGAAATCCAACCCAAAGTTTGTTTGTTTTGGGATTTTTTTATTTACATTTAGGAAAAATATTTCCCGAAGCTTCTAAGAGACAATACAAAGAAATAAACCATCATAAAGGAAATGAGTACAAGAAATTCACTGAAAGAACAGTAAAGTTTCTTAAATTTTTAATTTCATTCTGAGCATTCTTGAAATAGGTCAGATTCTAGCAAGATATGTAAATTAAATACCCATCCTTTTAGAACAGTTTAAATTCAGCTAGTCTAATATAACAGGTACCATACAGTATTTGGGATTCTTTATCTGAATATTTTATTTCTAAAAAGTTAATACAAATTCAAAAAAATCTAAAATGTAATATTTATAATTGGAGGTAACATTAAGGAGTTTACACATGTTCCTACCATATTTACAGAAGAGGTCACAGCCACCAGCTCTCCACCAATACACAGAATTTAGATTTGATCTGCTGGAGGGGCTGTTTCAGTGGACCCTCCTTTGAGTAAAATCCAGCAACTGAAAGCAAATGTTTGAACTATTTAATGTAATCCAAATTGATTTAGCTTGACAGAGCTCGGGATGAGTCTTCCACGCTACTCTGCTGAGCACGTACACATACAATGGTGAGCCTGTTTCTAGTACAGAGCACATTTTTCACTGGAGCTGCCAAAGCTAAAAGATCACTTCCATCTACATCATAGCAAACACTTTATAAAATTGTGGTTAGTGACATGTAGCAAAGCCTTTTACTGAAATGGCTTTGGACTTTTGTATGTTTCTCCAGTGATGTAGCATTTCACTCACAGGTAAACTTCACTTTGTGCAAACAGTTTTTCTCTACAGCCAAGCCATTTTTCCCTCGCTGAAAAAAGCTCAAACACATAATTAACAGTCAAGCCAAAAATCTACAATTAGTCAGAAGAGGCATAGAAGATTTTACATGCATTATTGTCAAATGCAATGGACCCTCAGATTTTCCTAACTAATGCCTAATATCCCTCAAGGTCTTCTTGTTTCTTAAACACGTAAGTTTTAAATTAAACATATGCAAAATGTCAGATTGGTAGGCTCATTGCCTATACTGTCGAATATAAACTTGGATTCTTCTGCAGCAATAAGAGCTTATGAAGGAGTACATATAACTTAACCTCACCCATGATCAGAACAGTGTAAATAGACTGAATAGAATGAAAACGAGTCATGAGTTTCATGTAATTTTTAATTATGTCTTAACAGAATTATTAAGGAGATGTAATTCTGTCATTCTGTAATTCTGTATACAACCTCTTCATAAAGAGAAGAAGGCCATAAACATGGAAACACTTAAATTAATGACAATTTACCAATGTTGGCATTATTTTGTTCTTGAAACAGAAAGACTGCAAGTCAGACTTGAGAGAATCAAATAATGTGTCTTAGTCCACTGCTTCACAATGGTTCATGTTATTTGTGTATTACTTCAAGAACAATTCTGAAACTTTTGAAGTTGGAAATCATGAGACTCTAGACTTTTGTGTAAAAGCTTATGCAGAGAAAAAGTCACATAACCTGTCCACTTGTGAGCTAAAGAAAGCTTTTAGCCTTTAGTAAACAACACCATGTTCCCACTCTAGCTTTGAACAGACTGAGACAAATTCTGTCTCTTGACATTGGTGAAGTCCTTCTTCATCTGAAATCGCACTGAAATCCAATTTTTCCACAAGCCCTGAGATGATGAGTACCTTTTCAAAAGCTTTACGAAGAAAAAGTTTCTAACCTTCTGACTGATGATTGTGTGTTTAGGAGAATATTGAAAATATATATCTGTATAGTTTTATAATTTTCATTTGAAATCTTCTAATACAAATGGATACTGGAAGAGGCAAACAGCATTGGAAGAGTTTTTTCCTAAATCAGATTTTTCTTTTTTATATTTTTCCAAGGCCTGTTGTGTGATTTTAAGAAAAACATGCTGTTCAGATCTCTTTTCCTCACATGATTATCATCATTTTATAGTTTTACTGAAAAGATGAAGATATTTTTAAGAAATTTTCAAGCACCAACATACGTAGTAAAATCCATTCCAGCAAATTCTCTTACATCTACCATGGCTTCTCTACAGAGTAAATGCAAAGACTTTTTCAAAGAACAATCACCTACATTTGGTGACAAAAAGCAGCTTGGCCCTACCATCATTCAAGTAGTGTAGAAACAAAATCCTTGCTACATTGTCATTTTCCTTAGGATTCACTAACGCCTAGATGTTCACAGAGTTTGCCAGGATAATGTTTGGATCTGTGTCATATACTGAGATCTACTGCAGGATGGATGCGTACTTTTAAGACCAACAGGAGAATATAGATTAGTGGGTCTGCACTTTACAGTTATATTCTGTGCCAGAGTATGCTGGTTCGTTTCTTATCTCACTTTCAGAGTTTCAGGCCCACTTTTTCCTGAACCACAACAGGGTTGGCTCCTCAGGTGACACAAGGACAATATACAGATGTTACACAGGTCTGAAATAAATAAGGCTGCTTTGCTGAGGTGCAGCCTCAGGGTGGATGATGACTGGGCGAGCTGACCCAGACACACTGGTGCCATCAGCAGTTCCATCAGCACTCACTTGGGATCTCTGAATGAGATGAGAGAGATCTCTGCACTGAGATGTCAAGGCACATGGGATTGGAACAAAAAAACAAAAACGTGTTCTGTTTGTCTGGCTGAGAACATGACAAATATAAAACCACCATCTTACCTATGGGAGGGAAGAGAACTAGGGAGGGCAAGCAAGGGAATTTCAAAGGAGTGACGAAAGAGTCACCAGAACTTAAAAATACTTGCTTAAAGCTTTGGGGGAATTAAATAAGGTTAAGATCGCTAAGGCCCAGAACAAACAAACTAGCGAGGTAAGGGCAGGACATCTGTGAAAAAGTCAATGTTCTTAAGTCTGGCAATCATCACGGCAAATTCTTAAGACTCATTTAAAGGCTTGGAGTGATTTTTAGAATTTCACTTCTGAAATTGTTTGTTTTTCAGAAACCAAGTATCAAAGATGGGGATTTGTTTATTTTACATGGCTTCAATTATACTGTGGGTATTTCTGGTCCAACACAGAACTTGCACATTTAAATCAACGTGCTGAAGAACAAGACTTACCTTGTTACCACAGCTTCTCAGCCAGCCTCGAAAGCATAATAAAATACTGTGATGCCTGGAATACAATCTCTTCCTTCCAGCTCTGCAGTTGTTTTTATTTTCACAGGCATTTTCTGTACAAAAAATGTATCTAAAAATAGGGACGTGATTAAAATTCAGCATTTGCTATTATATTTAAAGTGTTTCCTTGAAAGCAGCAATAAGATTAAATCTCGAGACGACAAGCCAACCTCTAATCAACAGATATAGGGAAAAAACTATGTCCAATGGGATGGTGACTGCCGAATTGTATGCATTTTAATTTTTTTCTCTGTTCTCTGAAGCACTGATAGCTGCTCTCTGTCAAAGACAGGATAACAGAACAAATGAATTACTGACTTAATTTGCTGTGGCAGCTCCTATGTTCCTGCCCCAGCTTGTCCTGCTTTTTCTCATAAAAGAAGACTTCTGATGTCGGTACCATTGTGTTTTCTCTGGTGATTTTTCCACACCAACATACTTTTAAATTGCAGGTTTTGCAAGCTGTCTGTTTTAGTCTGGGATACATTCATGCTTAAAGGTCTGGGACACATTCACATTCCTTTGTATATTCTTCTTTCACAAACGGCACAACTCAGTTTTGCTTCCTCAGTTTCTCTGATCCTCCACTTTTACTTAGGTAGGAATACAGGATTTTAAATACGACAGTGGGAGGATTTTGTTATTCTTCTTTTCTGTACTCTTGCTACTTAATGAAATCTAAAGAATTGTATAGTAAGCTTCCTGATCCATTACTAGTCTGTAGATACAGTAATTTTCTTTTAGTTTCTCTTTGGAAATTCTCATCATTCAGCAATGGAACAGGCAGTTACTTTCTCTGAGCTCTTTTTTTGATTTCCATATTTTATCTGCTCTGGGAATAGACTGAGTGCATCTCTGAGGAGAAGAACTTTGGGGAGCTTTGATGAAAAGCTCAACATGAGCGTTCACAGCCCCGAAAATCAACAGTGTCCTGGGCTGCATCCAAAGCACCATGGGCAGCAGGGCAAGGGAGTGGGGTTCTGCCCCTCTGCTCGTCTCTGGTGAGACTCAGCTGGAGCACTGCATCCAGCTCTGGGGTCCAGCTCAGGAAGGACATGGATCTGCTGAGTCCAGAAGAGGTCATCAGAATATCATCAGAGGGCTGGAGCAGCTCTGCTATGGAGACAGACTGAGAGAGTTGGGGTTGCTCAACCTGGAGAAGGCTTCAGGTTGACCTCAGAGCAGCCTCCAGTACCTAAAGGAGATCTACAGGAAAGCTGGATAGGAACTTCTGAGAAGGACATGCAGTGATGGGACAAGGGATAATGATTTGAAACAGAAAGAGGGCAGGTTGTGATTAGCTACTATGAAGAAATTCTTTACTGTGAGGGTGGTGAGGCACTGGCACAGGTTGCCCAGAGAATCTCTGAGTGTCTCATCCCTGGCAGTGTTCAAAGCCAGGTTGGATGAAGTTCTGAGCAACTTGATCTAGTGAAAGCTGTCCCTGCCGGTGGCAGAGAGGTTGGAGCTAGATAATCTTTAAGGTCCCATCTAACTCAAACCATTCTATGGTTCTATGTGGTAGAAATTTATCTGACTGATCAATCTTTTATATTTATATGCAGCAAACTGTCCTTTTTATCCATTATTCTTGCAATGTTCTTCATCTGTCTTTATTTATCTTCAATCTTATTATTTACTGTTACTCTTCTATCTCAATCTCCAATTCTTTTTTTGGTTTTTTGGTCCTGATAGTTTAAGACCAACCATCAATTACTATTGTGATGTATTGCACGTAGGAAATTACAGGCTGAGATACCAAAGTATAATGAGTTAAAAAGCCAGGAGTCTCTATATCTTCATGAATGTTATTATAGCTCTTCAATTACTGCAAAGGGTATTTCTGGGGTTTCAAAAATGTTTTTCTAGAAGGTTTCCTGGCAGTATCTTCGCAAGTATACTATTTTTTTTAATATTTCATTCCCACATCTTCAATAATTCATTTAGAATAAAACATGGTTTTGTTGTACTCAGTTTTGTTCTGTTTTATTTGTTTCTTGATGCTGAAAAGGGGTGGGAAGTTCAGGACTGTCTAAGGACTTTCTAAGATCTTTTTCTCTATGATGGCTTTACTTTCAAGACAATAATGTGTCAGCTTTTTGGGCTTTATCCTTGTGGATCTTTTACAAAAGAAACATCTGTAGTGACCTCACAGGTTCATTTATATCATACACCTAAAATATGGTCTTTCATTGGGACTCTTTGTTTTTTAATTGATTTTTAACAAAACTATGTTAGACCTTCATTAAATGTCATTATTTCTAAATGTTACCAAAAAGCCAAGGCACTTCAGCCCAGAATTTTCAGAATTTTGGGTTTACCAGAAGGAATTTCGCTCCTCTCTGTCAGTGAAATTCTCACACCTTTCTTCAGTGGGGGTGATTTCTCTGCACTCATATTTAGACCTCTACCCTTATTTTCTTTATCCATCTAACCAGTGAACAATACCTCTTCAGTCGTATGTTTAAAACTATCAAATAGGCCCTCAATAATTCCAAAATGTTTCTTTTTATTATAAAGCCATGTCCTGGTCAGTAGGAGTGCCCTCACTCTGTAGCCTCTGTCTATTTTCTTCCCTGTTTTTATATTATTTTTCAAAATATTCCTGTCATGCAAGAGAATTCTGGCAGGTGATAACCAACACAGTCCATTGGCACGACAGCACAGTGAGGGGGTGGGAGACTGAGATTTTTATGTGTTTACAGAAATCAGAGTATGTAATTCAGCAACATTAAGATGGTTAGTATAATGCTTAGTAAATTGCTCAAATTTACAAATCATTCAAATATTATCTCTCAGAGGTATGAACTATTCAAAGCATTAAAATAGACCAGGACAATCCATTTGGATGTCACTCTGGAGCATCTTTTCTCTGTGCTTCGCTGCATGGAAATCATACAAATCCCCAACATTTCCAAGCTCTGTAATATCACACTGTCACTTAGGGTCGCTCTGGGACAAGGATTCTCTGGTTCACAGGACAGAAAAGAACCGATATTCTGCCTCCTTTCTCTGCCACTCACCAAGAAGAGACCACCTGCACACAGGAGTCCCAGGGGAGACTGCCATGGTCTGAGTCCTCCGTTTCTCTCAAAGGTCTCCAGCCTTGGAGGGGAGATGAGCACTGAGGCATTCCTGTAGTGCTTTCCCTGGTCAATCTTTGTGACAACACAAAAGGATACACGAACAGCAATGGCTGGAATTCACAGCAGGTTAACGCAGCTATGAGCACTTCCAGTCTGTGGACTAAACCTAAGCCACCCTTCCTACGGCTTTTTCTTATTCACATATAAGAACAAAATGATTTATGAGCCAGATGCCTGTGTGTAACTTAGAAAAACCCCACTGTGCTTGCACATACTTGCAGAATGAGAAACTTTGCTGCTTATATAGCCAGGTGCTGAATGCCAACAGGACAGAATGTCTTTAATATCACACTTCAGTAACTCTACCGACACGGACTGACTGGTGTGGCAGTGCCAGTGACTCTTACACCTGTGAGGTTGCCAATTACAGCCACATGTGTTTGCAGTGGTCATTTGGGAGTGAATCAGTTTAGTACCCAGTGTTGTCAATAAATCAGCGTCTCTGTTCCTTTGCTGAAGTAGCTCACATCGAGATAAATACATTCTTTTCTTTTTCTACAAATTAGAAAAGTGCACTTTCTAAGTGAACGTTAGAATTTGAGCTGTACTGTAAGAATCAGAGAATATCTTCATCCAGATAATATTTTAAATTTTTTAGAGCTGACAAATTGCATTCATTTCAATGAAACTATTGGGCACAGAAATTCCAACATAATACCATGAATTTGTCATTTATACCAAAGTTAACTGTGTTTTGTACCTTTGATTGCAAAATTCAAAATCTATGACAAAAATTGAAAGCATATATATCAAGAAAAAAATCAAAAATTATTACATTAAAATTAAATAATTTCTTTTTGTTTTAATTAATATATTCAGTTTGAGTCTTGCTCTGTCAAAAGTATGCTTCAACATAAAGAAAATTAGACTTGATAAAATTTGGGGTCATCTGTAACAAAGTGTAGGGGATGTTCCTGGTTTTGACAAAAATTTTAAGACAGCAGAAAACAAATGCTGGAAAAATTACAGCCCTTTCTGAAAGTTCTCAGATCAAAGCGAGGATAGCATTCAGTGAAGGAGATACTTTGAGCTGACAAGTCTGTTAGCAACAGCTTTTGCTCTGGACTCTGACTGCCTTCTCAAGCCTGAATATTGCATGTTGCTGGGCAGTCAGAGACAATCCTTCTCACTGCAGCAAAAGTTTTGTTTTAAGGAACCAAGATGACCGTAGAAGACAAGCACAACGGCTTCAGAAGCCTTTATTAGTGACCACGACTTGTCTACAGCTACAGCAGAACATAACGAGCTACAAGCAGCTTGATACCTCACCCCGGTGACTAAAACAGCCACTGCTCAACCTGTGCAAATCAAACAGATCATGAGCCAGCCACACTGTTCTTTAATGTGAGAGATGGGGTCTTGGACAGTTTTCTTTCTCTCTTCTTAAAGGGACTGTCATCACTCCAGTGTTGCCATCACCCTACCTACATATTCACCCTCCTGATCTTCTTCCTGTGAATGGTCACCAGACAAGCCGCCTGGTTAGGATATGTGTATTTGGCAAGACACTAAATCCTTCCAATTCCAGGCCCTGTTTTCATATCAAAGCTGTTCATATCAACTATGGTTTCATTTCAACAAGCTAATAAAGTCCTTTAAAATCCTATATATCAGCAAGAAGTATTTCCCACAGCTGCAGCTATCAGGAAAACAAGCAGTTTAAGAGTTTATGGTACACACAGCTGAGGGATGAGAAAGTGTACACTGGTCCATACTAATGCATAGGCCGGTGTTACACTAAGCAAGCCTCTGACAAGGATTTGGCATCGTTATAGCTGGGTTCTGGCAGTGCTTACAGATGAGGTATAATTTCAAAGTGGACAGAGCTGGCAGGACAATTTTACCTCACCACATTGATTCTGTACAGATGTATTGGTCTCACTATCAGTCAAAAAGCTGCCAGAGACAGAGAATAGAGACAGAAAAGCAGAAAGAATCATATTTCGAATGAAACATAATCATTTTCTACATTATTCCTGAGCCCACTGTTTCAAAAAAGAAAAGAGAAGAAAGAGCTAATCATCTTCACAGTATTCATTCAAAAATTAGGCCTAATTCAGAATATATAAGCTTTGGTCTATTCATTTCCTGTTTTATTTATGGGTTTTTTTAACTGGTTTCCATTTTCCTGTAGTTCTCAGGTGACATCAATAGACCTCTGTCTGAAGTATTGCCATTATCCCTGACTCTTTTTCGAATCTCTTGCCAACATTCTTTATCTTCAGCTATTGTTTATATCCTTTCAGTATGCTCCTCAATTGAGTTCACGGTTCAGAAAATCGGGAGGCAGCATCATTGCTCTGCCTGTATCTCAGAAACATAAGAATGTGCTGATGGAGTGCACTAATTGCTAGAAGGGCAGACCATATCATGTCCCTGTGACTGCAGCTCTGTATCTAATGTGTAAATGGCCTGGAAAAAAACCAAAGAGTGCATGTGCCTTAACAATAAATTCAGTTTTTCTGTCACTGAGAGAAAGCACTACCTGCATCATTACTTGGTGATTTAAAATGCAACAGAGTGACTGTGCCATGTATGCAAGCCCTGACTGAGTTGCCACTCTATGAATCTGTAAAGGTCTGCAATTCTTGTGAAATTATACTGCCATTTTAAATAGAACTCTTTGGATGTACTTGTACTGTATCCCCCCAAGTAAAAAGGGGCAATATCAGCTAGAACACTTCACAGCAAGGTGAGAAAATTCCCATCTTGAAAAACAAAATATCAAACATAACAGTATACACTCCAAACCAAGAGATAACCTTGTTTTCTTTTCCTTGGAATATTATATCTATCTGATAAAAGTTTCCTTCTCTTTGTAAATAATATATTTATTAATATCTATTATTTAGTAGTTTGAGAGATTTGTTTTTTGAGTCCAAGTACAAAGCTGAAGCAGATGAATGTAAAAAGAGGTTTCAGCTTTACAGAAGCTAAATAACAATCATACATAGGGCAAAATAAAACCATCTTAATTATTAACTGCAGCAATTCAAATATTCACTTCATCTCGCCAAAGGTAACAAGGCCATGTCCCATGTTTTGCCAAAAGAGGAAGGTGTTTAAGTGATGGAACTGCAGCAACTTCCTCTAAGAAAGACCAGCTTGAAGCCAGCACTCCAGGCTGAAGAACACAAAATGAGTAAACTGCATGATCTATTTCTAGCTTCTTCTCCCTGGACAACACATCCATTTGTAGAGCTGGGTTGATTCATGCATAAAAGTGCATCACCACAATGGCCATTGTAAGCTATTTTACCTGCGCAAAATTTCAGTCCTTGAGTAATAAATAATCCATGGTTGAGTCAGGATCCATAAACTAGATATTTTCAGTTATGCTATGCTCTCATCTGTAGGGACACCACCCCAAAAGGCATGGAGATGACTAACAATGTTCAGATTTTCCAATAAATTTATTTCTTTTCACAAGATACCTAACAGTCACCCTGTGTATTTCTATAAGGAGACACTAAACAGAAAATATTCACCTAAAAGCAATAAAATGCAAAGAAAGCCATCCTTTTCCAGAATCTACAGCTTTCTCAAAGTTACTTTCCTGTTGTTTTATGGGCAATAAAATCTTTAACACTCCATTCTTCCACAGATTGCTCTTTAAGTTTAAGTATGAGCTCATAACAATGAAATATTTAACAACAAACTGTTTGTTAATGGACCGGCTCTGTGGTAGACCTGAAGCTTGTAGCATATCTAATGAGAGAAGCCACTTGTGTGAAACTGTGAGACTGGTAAAGGGGAGAAGGGTCTTTTCAGGGTTTTGTACTAACCTGCCACAAGAACACTCTATATTTGCAAAAGCGTTTCTTAATTTGAATTCTAAGTATGTGCATAGTGGGTTTATTTTAATTAGCAAGTTCATTGTCTTTCTTCTCTTAAATTTTTTATGTTCTGGATTTTGTAGCATAGTAGAAACCAAGACCAAAAAAAAAAAAAACCAGATTAGTTTGGTGTTTTATTAATACAATTTTTCTAGCGGTGGCTGAATAATGTCAGTACTTGTTTGAACAATTAAATATTGCCAATAAATGCATTCTATCACGCTAGTATTTACACAGCTGTTTTGACATAGGAAACCTCTATTCCATCCAGGATTTAGTTTATTTCTGGTAGACCGTTTCAAGAAAAAACAAATGCTTTTATACTTCTGCTTTCTGTAATTTTGACTTTATAAGCTTTTAACCTCTATATTTGCAAAGAAGTAACTCTCAAATTCATAGCTTCTTTAGGAGAAAATCTTGCCAAATTCTTATTGCAATGCTTATGACATGGATATAAAATGATGAAGAGTAGAAAAAGGTATGCCAAAAGCTCTTAAACTGTGTACTTCAAATATATAATTTTTAGTTGCTGTCTAATAGCTTAAGATCTTCAGAGCTAAGGCAGGCATTTTAGACTTATTTATAGAAAATATTTTTCTTGTTTTTTGTATAACAATCCTCCAACAATTGTTTTCTCTAATGTAGTTTTCCATTTACATGATTCAACTTGAACCACACCCTAATTCACTTTATATAGGAGTACTTTAAAAGTTAAAATACCTTAAGCAATGGGAAAAAAATATAAATACTTTTTTTTTCAGCAAAAAGACAGTGTTGGTGTTCATGTAGTAGTGTCCTCAGATATTGCAGACACCTAAGTTACAATACTAAAATCATACTTCAAAATGCATTGTAGGTAATGCTAGCCCTGCTTACGCAATCATCACGAACCTAGCAGAAGTAAGCTGAACTACATTTAGAATTAGGATGCGCAGTAGATCTTCCAAATCATGTCTGTTCCTTGTTGTGTCTCATTTTGCTATATTCCTTCTTAACTTCTTATTTTGCTGTATAAAATGTGGTCCCTCGGACTACATGGTTTTTAGATAATGAAAACAGATAGTGGATTGCTGGACCACTGGTAGGCATTCAGAAAGGAAGCACTATTAAATTATGTTCTGTGCACACCATGAAGCCCTATTATTGTAGGGTAATTTTTTCCATTCCCATTATCTGATCTCTCCAGGACTCAAGTAATGTAAGTATAAAATAGGTAAAATAATTTCTTCTATCTGTTATAAGGAAACATTTTTATATTTTAAACCACAAACTTTTCTAAAACTGTACAGCATTACTGTATCACACGCACACACTCCTGATAAACAGTGCTGTAAAACTGGTAACAACAGCTGAGGAGAAGACTTTTTTGTTTCAGTCTTCAATGGCAACCTCTCTTCCCACACTTCTATTGGATGGAAAGCAGGATGGGGACTGGGGGAGCAAAGTCCTTCCCACTGTAAGTTAAGATCAGGTTCATGACCACCTGAGGAACCTGAATGTACATCAGTCTATGGGAGCCAGTGAGATACACCCAAGAGTCCTGAGGGAATTGGCTATGTCCTTGCCCAGACTCTTTCCATGATATTTGAGAAGTCATGGCATGCAGGAGAAGTCCCTGGTGACTGGAAAAAGAGAAACAGTGTGTCCATCTTTAGAAAGGGTAAAAAGGAGGACCCTGGGAACTACAGACCTGTCAGTGTCACTGCTGTGCCTGGGAAGATCATGGAACCTGGGAAGATCCTGCTTGAAGCTATGCTAGGGCACATGGAGAACAGGGAACTGATTTGGGCTTCACCAAGGGCAAGTCCTGCCTGACCAATCCAGTGGCCTTCTAGAATTGGTGACCGCATCAGTGAACAAGGGAAGGGATAGAAATATCATTTATATGGACTTCTGCAAAGCCTTTGACACAGTCCCCGCAACATCCTTCTCTCTAAATAAAAGAAGTGGACACATATAAAATAAGAAGCATGTATTTATCTAAAATTTTAGAGTTTTACAATGTTGAGCCCTTTCAGCCATCTCTTCTTTTCCCTTAATCATCTTTTCATCTTTTAAAAACTGTGGTATAAAGGTTATTTTCTCCAAGATACAAAGATCTCAGCCTTAAGTAAAAAACATATAGACATTCATAGAAACTACAAAGTTTTATACCAGTAAAAGTTCCGCTATGACAAGTGAAAACAGCTTGGATCTCAGTGCAAACTAATCTTTGCTCTGTTTCCCAGAGGAGATATGTATGTATTTGGTGCAACTGCATTAGCATTTTAGTTCAGTTCTAACATGGGTTTTGAATCCAATCTTCTGAACAACCCTTCAAAAGTGCTTTGATTCACATTTCAGAGCAGTCTCTGGGATGAAAACTGGAATCTTTTGCATGAATCTAAAATGAAAGATGCACTCCAGGGGTACCTCTAACGCTCTCTAACTACTCCCAGGCATTGAACCCATGGGCTTGGTTTAGAGACCACCTGAAGTAATAATCCTTCTAAATGGTTTATGGAATGAATGTCAGCTCCCGAGTGCCATCTGTTTCTCTGCAGATACAGTCCTGTTGACTTGCATCACTTGTTAATGTAGACATCATTATACTTCATCCTGTTCAAGCTCATTTGTCTCCATGGCCTGAGCAGCTTACTTTAAACGTGTACCACGTCTCTTTTCTGTGGTGATTTAGAACTGGCACTTGACAGAAACCGCCAAAAAAGCCTAGATGAATTCCTTTCTTGGTCAATTTGATCTTTCAGACAGTCATAGACAATAATCATGTGGCAAACGGGAATATTTTCTTACTGACATACATGAAGTTTTTATAATTATTCTGAATAATAAGAATAGAGGTAGAACTCCATGCCTTCATCTGTGTTTTTATTTTTATCCCAATACTATATAGTTGTCACCTAAGGATGTCCACAATCTTCCTTCTCTTAGTCCTTACGTGGAATCATAGAATCATTAGGGCTGGAAAAGACCTCTGAGATCATTGACTCAAGCTATTAACCCAGCACCACCTTGTTCACTACTAAACCATGTCTGCAAGTGCCACATTCACACACCTTTTGAACACACCAAGGATGATGATTCCACCCCTTCCCTGGGCAACTTGTTCCAATGCCTGAACATTCAGTGCAGAAATTTTTCCTAATATCTCATCCAAACCTTCCCTGGCACAACTTAGGGTCATTTCCTCTCTTCCTGTTGCATTACCTGGGAGAAGAGAGCAACATTCAACTCACCACAACCTCCTTTTGGGCATTTGTAGAGAGTGATAAGGTTTCCCATGGAACTCTCTTTTTCTCCAGAAAAAACACCCCCAGCTCCCTCAGCTGCTCCTCATCACTCTCATGCTCCAGACCCTTCACCAGCTCTGCTGCCCTTCTCTGGACTCGTTCCATAACCTCAGTAGTGAGGGGCCCAAATCTGAACACAGGATCTGAGGTGTGGCCTCACCAGTGCCAAGGATGTGCTGTGCATATATCACACCACTCTCTGGCATTACAGCTCATAAAATTCACCTCCTTATTCTTGTATTATCTTTGTCTTGTTATTCTTCTTCAAATTGTGGATTCTGCAGAAATTTATTGCATGCTTTCTTGTGAATTGTAACCTTTGAACTCAGGCTTCTTTTATTGTTTTTTAACCCCATGTCCTTTTCTATTAGTCTACTTGTCATGATATGTTGTACTCACATTACTTATAGAATAACAAATCATACTCTTTCCAATAATTGGAAGACTTGCAAAGTAGCACCTTTTATCTGTACCTAATTAGAAAAAGAACCACTTGCTTTTTGTTTTGTCTGTTTCAAGCTGAACCTAAATAGGTGATGACAATGCTGCTGCTTTCATCGAAATGACTTAGAATCAAGAAACACTTCAGACTTACTTTCAGGATTATGCATGTGTTCCCAAAATCTTTACAAAGAATCACATTATTCTGCTTGGTCACCATATATGCCATAAATCAATGTATCCAACGGATTGTTCCATAACCAAAGTCATAACTTCCATTTTTTCCCAAAATTACAAGTGGGATAGTATAACCACAAAGTGATTTTTAAGGGGATTTATAAATGTGTAACACCTTATTGAAATTAAAATACACATTTTGGTCAGATATAATGGCTGCTCTTATTTAAAGTGAAGGTACAGGGTAATGGAAAAAGAGAAATTAAATCTGACAATTTGAGTTCCTGTCACTTTTTTTCAGAAGAATTTAAAGGAGATATTGTGTGCTGTGCCATTAGGGAATGTAGTTCAATCTTAATGTCTAAAAAAGTTTTTATAAGCACTTAACTTCCTAGAGGACTTACACACCTATCTTGTAGAGACAGTGGGCCAAAGACTTCAGAGCTGTGCAGACAACAATCTTGGATAAGCAAGTTCCATGTGCTCATAAAAAGTTCTGATGACATGCATTGAAATAGCCCGAGTCTGCCTGAAATTACTTTCCATTCCTTTAGAAGTGTGCTTTTCATTTATTCATGTACATTTGCAGGATTATCTAGTTTCACTCTTCACAGTCTGTGAACCACACTGATGAAATCAGTGCATTCAGCTTTTAGTAGTTAGCAGTGGAGCATGAACCTCTGCTGGAGAGAGGAGAGCACAAGCAGCTTTTTCTTTTTTACATTCATTTGCTGTGGAGAGAGAAGTTATACTTACCTGGTATTGCTGAAGAAAAAGAATGTTAAGACATGAACCAAAAAAACTAACTTGAAATTTAACTGTGATTAACTATAGGGAAGAAATTATGCCATCTATATGAAATCTTATTAAATAATGTTTTAATGTTTTCTCACGGGGAAAAAATTGACACAGATGCTGAAGACATAAGTGTGTGTACACCTTTGTGCTGCTTTTGGCCAGGGTAGAGTTGATCTCCTTTATAGCAGCTAATGCAGGGCTGTGCTTGGGATTCGTGCTGGAAACAGCATTGATAACACAGGGGTGTTTTAGTCACAGTTGAGCATTGTTAGCACAGTCAAGCACTTCTCTGGCACTCATCCCACCCCACCAGCGAGCAGGCTGGAAGAGTACAAGAGTTGGGAGGGGGCAAAACCAGGGCAGCTAATTCCAGCTGACTGAACAGATATCCCACACCACACGGCATCATGCTCAGCAATAAATCTGGGGGAAGTAGGAGAAAGGGTGAACATTCTGAATGATGATATTTGTATTCCGAAGTCACTGTTACATGTGATGAATTCTGGCTTTCCTGGGGATGGCTGAATATCTGCCTGCCCAAGCAAAGTGGTTGTAAGGACTTAAAGAGCACAGTTGCTTGTCTTAAACGCTGTTAAGACCACAGAAGGACTTTGCCATGAGATAAGTGCAGAATGGAGGGACAGAATGGTGCTAACTCCAGGCCTGGTGGAGGCAAGGTCTTCAGTTAGCATGCACCGGTTAATACATCCAGACAAAAATTCCCACTGTGGCAATTCTGCAAAGAAGTAACTGCTCATATGCAAATCACCCATCAAAGAACGGTAACCCCAAGTCGTGGGACTGATCACCAATCGGTGACAATCTGTGACCACAAATGACCACCAAAGCCCCCCCAAATATGCCTCCATAAATACCTGGAACTGGGAGTGTAAGTTATGCCACCACATCAGGAACTTCAAATAAGATGAAGGTGGTTTTATTGTCTGGGTGTTATCTTAGACCTAGGGGGAGGTTCACAAGTCTTGGGGACAATGTATTGGACATAAAAAACGGCGAATTTATGGGCCACAAGGAAACCAACTCAGCAACTGTGCTGAAATCAGCTCCAGATGGGCAAAAGGTAGCTCTGTCAGGGGGGAGATCGTGACAGCCAACTCAGGGCCCACTGACCCAAGAAACCCAGTGACTCAAAAGAAGAGAAAGCCTGAGCATGAGGACTAATTAGCATTGGAAGCAAGGGAATCATTTAAACAATAGAACTGTGTAGCCAATGACCATTTATTCCTTTGTTTGCTAAAATGTATAAATAGTTAAAAGTTTTGAATGACCTCAGGACCCTTACCACTGAGAAGGTGGTAAAGAAAGACCAACAGGATGCTGTTGGATCCACAGGTGGTGAATATCTTCTGCTTGATCTGTCTCTCTCTCTCACTCCCCCCTTCTTTCTCTCTCCTCACTTTTCTATTTCTTTCTATCTCTCTACCTTACATTTTATTGTTATGAAATCCATACTATTGACTTCCACATAGTGTTAGTTGCACCTTAATTCGGGCGGACGTATCACTCAATAATAGGATCATAACAGTGATGAAAGAATTCCTTGTCTTACTTTGCTTGCATGTGCAGTTTTTCCTTAACCTATTAAATTGTCTTTATGTCAGCCCATGGGGTTTTTTTCAGTTTTACCTTTCTGATTCTCCCCCCTATTTCAGCGGGGGGAAGCAGTCAAGCAGCTGTGTGTGGCTGAGTTGCTGGCTGGGGTTAAACCACCGCAAACCCTCAAACTGACTCTTCACCACGGAGAAGACGTAGTCTAGAAGCTAACCAGAAAAGGTCATTTTCTTGAGAAGTAAGTATTTCAGCTCAGGCTGTGAACTCTAATAGCTCAGTCTGGGCTTCTACATTTTTGCACAGACAAGATGAGTGCTGCAAAGATTTTCAAAGTTCTCCACAGAAAAAGATCAAATTATTGTCTCTTTTCCCCTTCAGACGCCATCAGTCTTTGTATAACAGAAAATGAAAACCTGTGAAACTACTGACAGAGCACTAGAAGAATTCCTGAGATAGTGCGGGAAAAATGAAGTTTCAACCCAGTATAAGGATCACTTTTCATTTCTTTTCTTGCCAATAGAATGACAGTGGAATTGTTATTATTTCACTAAGACATTAAATATAAATAGATATATATGTATTTCTAGAGCATTCCATCTTATACCATGATGACAAGCATGGACTGGTTTTCATCTTTCAGTCTGTGTGAATCTTTTTCTGCTGCTCCTTGTTTTATTCATTTACATAACCAAGAGATAAAAGTAAGAAAGATTTTCTGTTAAAACCTTCAGATTTCCTCAGTGTATCCCCTGAGGATTGTTTTGGAGATAAACACAGTTGTTAACTAAACTTTGTTTCCTAAGCAAATGATGGCCCTGATTTTGAAACCTCCATACGCATGATTTCTTTGTTACAGGAATAGATCTGTCACACAATTGCAAGCAAAAGCTTTTCCTATCTAATTAGGAAGACACAAAAACATGAGGTAGACCTTCAGGAAAAACTAATTGCACAAGCCAAGGGAACTGTTTAACCAGAGTGATTACAGGGATGCTAAATATGAGAAAAGTCACAAATTCAGTGTGGTATATTCCTTTAGTGACATAAATACAATTTTTTAACATGTTTACCCTGTAGCAGTGCAGTTTTTTATCTCCTTTTTGTTAAAAAAACATGCTACTATTTCTCTGTGGAAAACTTTGAAAAGCTTTGTATTTCAAAAGAGTTCTGCTTTCACATCATATTTGATGCAAAATTATTTCAATAAGGCATTGTAGGTAAGCACATGGATAATAGATACACAAGGCTTGTATTTGTCTAATTCTATTCTATTTATGTCATATGTAGGCACATCTTAATAGAGTATTTTGTTTTGAACTTTCAGGAAATGCCCTCTTTAAGATTCAGCATATAAACTTTGTACTCTTGAAAATAATACATGCTGTTTACAGGGGAAAAAAAAATCATTACATTATCTTGATACCAAATGATTCTGCTTCTAAAATGATACAAGATAAGTATCTTAACTCTCCAATCAGCCATAATCACTAACATGTCTTCTGTGACACACACGTGGGGTAGTTCTGGGAAATCCTGAAAAATGTTATATGTATGCATTAAGGCAAAGCTCTTCTCCTTCTTCACTTTTCCTCATCCCCTTAGCTGGACTAGTAAATGTGTGCATTTGGAATGAAGTGCACTACTTTTTATTTCATCAGGAGTTTGCAAGCGTTTCTTTGTCCACCAGAGCAGCAGTGTGGAAAACAGTCATGTCCTCTACTCCCTTAAAACCTAAGAATGACCCCTTTCTCCTCCTCCTGCCTTTTCCCATGATGTGCTGGGCTCTGACAACACGAGCAGCACCCCCTCTACACCACCCCAGTGCCAGGGTGGGGCAGCTGACCCTCTGAGGCTGCCCACACACAGAAGCCTCTGTTTCTCACCACCACTCCATAGGGTTTATTGGGGATGGTTGCCGAGAAGAAAATATCTTGCCTAAAAATGGGAGCTGCTATTCCATCTGAAGAATAACATAACCTCAGGAACTGAACAGAAAATGCAATATTAACCTGTTGGATCCATGGCCAAATCCAGTTTCTACATGGTATCTGATAAATTTACCGCAAAACTGAAATATTAGGCCAGTATGTGTAATCAGTCATCTGTAGGTACATATTCCACAGCTTTACAATGATCTTCTGCCTTAAAAGATGTTTTACAAATAACCCTAACCTAGTCAAATCAAAGCTAATTTGCATTATGATTTGGCCGTCCACTTACCCCTCAGTGAAGTTCACAGTATTTTCATGCTAAATTTCACATTTCAAACTTAATCTTTTACAGCTCTAGGGCTGGTCAGGGAGAGGTCAGTCACAGCTGTTCTGTTGTAAAAGGGGAAAAGCATTCTTAATTACTTTGTGTTCCAGTCTCTCAGTTGCAGCAGAGATGCTGCAACTTTCCTCAAATTCACCCATATACCAGTTTAGGAGTGGAAGGCTTTATCTTCAGAGATAACTCTTTCTTAGATGTGTGACAATCTGAGAAATATGATGTTACAGAAAAACATATAGCCACTGGAGGCAGCAGGCCTCCTAAATTTTGTCCGTCATCTTGCATGCAGATTATTGTGGACACCAGCATGAAAACATTGTTTTATATGCCCAAGTACCTGTAAGTAGTCACCTATTTCATACTTGTTATAAGCTATTATTATTACTATTATTATTATTATATTACCACAGAAATAAACCAAGACATCATAAAACAGATAAAAAATCAGTTGTTACAATGAATGTGGAGGTGAGATAAATTCTGATTCCCCAATAGTATCTAATAATGTGAGGGGAGGAGGGGAAAGGTAAATTCAATACCAAAAATAAGAAGAAAAAGGAGAATATGAGCTATGTGAGGAAGGCAACCATGAACCATACTGTTTTCTCAGAAAAAACTTTGCTAGAACATTTATGCCCTTTCAGAAATGTGTATATACAGGATAAGAACTCTTATCTGCAGTGGGAGCATCAGAGTTACTGTAGTTTAATTAGCAAAACTTGAACATTCTCATTTATCTTAGTGTGATAGGGTCTTCTAGATCCACAAAGCTTTCTGTTCTTTATTAATCTCAGACCTTAGAAGATAAAAGATATTCTCTACTTCCCTTTGAGACACAAGCCAGACCCATCTTCACCTGGGGCTAAGGTGCAAAGAGGGAAGAAAAGTGTGTATCGAACATATTGGATGTGTATAAAACAGATTTCACACTCATTCTGCATAAACTCTCTTTCTGTCTCTTCTTCAGACAGCACCTTGTACCATGGGTTCTGCTCCAGGAGGGTCCTGGCTTCCGTTATTTGTCTGAATAAATAGCAACAACAGCCACAATGGTTTACAACCACCCTGCACCTTTTTAAAGACAGAAGTTACAGAGTAATTTGGAGAGTTTGAAGTGGCATCAAGCAGGGCTCAAAATTATTTTGAGCATCATCAATTTTAAGGAACACAGTGCTAAAGTTTTTAGCTTTAGAAATTCCAGTCGACATTTGTAACGGATGTCAGCAGCTCTATAATACCCATATATGTGTGTGCGTGTGTGTGCGCACTCATGTAGATATAGATATAAATAGCTAGATAGATAGATAGACAGATAGATAGACAGATAGATTTATATTTATATATCTCCCATAAAGACATCCTCAGAAAAAGCTGGTAAATAAGAACAATAAGCTCAGCAAGAGACAAACGAGCAGTCATCCCTTTTCTGTCAAAATAGTGTACTTTCCACTACATTCTCCTTTTAACGTATTTTTAAACGCAGTTCTTTAGGACTTGCAGTATCTGCCAAAACTCCTTCGGCATTTTGATTTCTATGTCACTTATCTGACCCTAGGTGGGAGACAAACCATAAGACAATATCTTAAATTAGGCTGCCATATGACACTTAATGGTTTCTGGTCACTACTGCTACAAAAACACATTGACTGCTTTGTGGTTTTAACACACAGATATCAAAAATGAATGCATAACTGACCTCTGCTATTCACAGGGGTTGTGGTGTCATCTGATCCTGAAGCCTGTAAAACCCTGAGCATCTGATGGGCGCACACATTGTCCTGTGCCAGCCTTCTTTGCTTCACCTCAGTAACAGTGGCCCAAAGAATAAATCCATGCTTGCCATTATAGCGTGTTTGCACTGTACACTGGCAAGCTCAGAGGGGCTTTGCTTACACTGGCAGTCTCCCTGTTCAAATTTTCCAATAAAATCTTGGTTTTTTGAAAAGCACGTCTTGAGCCATAAAAGCATTCAGAGAAGGAGTAATAATCGTACATCAACAAATAACATAGTTAATAAACCAGAGAGTAGCAAGGGAATATGCCCTGCATTTAGATGAACTCCAACCATTCTGGTTCATAGAGTCACAGAATGAATGAAGGGACCCATCAGGATCATCAAGTCCAAATCCTGGCCCTGCACAGGTGTCGTGGTTGAAGCCCAGATGGAAAACCCAAGAACCCCACCATGCTCCTGAGAGCATTGTCCAAATGCTTCTTGAACTCAGATAGGCTTGGTACTGTGTCCACGTCTCTGGGGAGCCTGTTCCAGTGCTCAACCACCCTCTTTGGTGAAAAGCTTTTTCCTGATATCCAACCTAAACTTCCCCCAGCTCAGCTTCATGCCATTTCCTCGAGTCCTGTCACTGGTCACGAGAGGGAAGAGATCCGTACTCACACCTCTGCTTTCCCCCATGAGGTTATCCAGTTTTACTAGAGTTAGGAAAACAGTTCTATGAGCAGCAAATTAAAATTTAATTTCTTATGGCTGCCTCGCTTCTTGCAGCATTTGATGTACGTCATCTGTTCCTAGAGTTTTTCTCAAGCGTTCATTGTAGCAGCTTCTTATGACACTTCTCTGTATCCAGCAAGATCAGCCATCCCTCCATTCAGGCCAGGTGTGTACTGAATTTCTATTTCATGACATATTTTCATTAACAAACCAGCCTTTTAATGCCTTTTGAAACCTGATTAATTTTCTTGAAATTGTCAGCAGGATTTCAGACTTGTTCGGTGGGGTAAACAGAGACAGATCTGGTCATATAGGAATCATATATGAAAATGAGAGAAAATTTGAATAGAAAAATGCCTATACATGCAGTGATATAATTATAGATTATCTCCACCATGACTTCTAACTGGAGCTAATGGCAGTGAAGATCAGGTGGGAGGCATGCACACAGGCAGGAGCAGACAACACTGAGGCCATTAAAAAGTCATGTGAATCTGTAATTATCATGTGTCTGTGTTATTAATGATCAACAGAGTCCTGCTCTCCTCCTACAGTGTTGCCATTGACATCTGCTGCTCAGCAACTTAGCATATTAGAGTCTGAGTGCCATTTTGGGAGGAACTGATTTCCAGAAGGAGGGGTGAACCTTGGGTGAAACAAAGCAGGATGCTTTCCATTGCCAAACCCCAGAACAGAAGTTAATGTAATTAACAAGCAATATTATCTGGTGTGTACAATTGAGGAGGAGTTCTTCCTCCTACTTCTTGGATGGATTGTCTATTTGTATTACAAGGTCTGCAGGAGGAAAATGTCTTTCTGCTTGCACTGTGTAAAGCACCAAGGTGTCTGATTTGACCTGGGACTAAATGTTGCCAAAAGACAAATATGTTCTTTGCTGTAATATCAAAGTTCTCTGTTTCTAGCACCTGTTTGACCCATGGAGAGCTGCAGACCTGTGTCCGTCTGTATCAGGGCTGGAGTGCCAAGAGGGACTTGCCTTCCCTAGACAGCAGCACTCACTCCAGCACTACTGCATTTTCTCATCTCCTCCCATGTCATATCCTGACATTTCATATAATATTTCTTTTCTATCCCCAGCTATTTAAAAGCATTCTTGCTCATCATACCTGTACCCACACCACGCTAGTATTGTATTTCCCAGAGGGGAAAGGCGCAGCCTGTTGCTGTTCTTGGGGCCAGTACTGGCACCATAAGTCCTCAAGAACTTCATGTTATTCCAAAAAGTGAGATCTTTCTGATCAGAAGTCACTGGGAAGGTAGTTGTGCCACCAACTTTATAGAAACTTATCTAGTATAAGATGAAAATTAATTCTTTGCTAGTATTTTGATGGCAGGTGGTACTTTCATTTTTGACATCTTCAGTGATGATATGCAAACAGATAAGTAAGTATAACTACTATCAGTTTTAATCTCTGTAGCAAACCAAGGGGAAGTAACTCAAATATACAATGAGGTAAGCAACACAAAAAACTGATAGAGACTGCATGTTATTAAGTTTTCCAAGGTACTTTTTTCTATTTCTAAGCCACAGAAGAAAAAGAGAGCAATAAGTATTGGTTATTGAGTGGCCTTTTAAATGAAACGTGTGTTTACTTGTTATTTTCATTCCTTGTCTCTGTTTCATGAATTTTATTTCTCTGATACTAAAGCATCAATATCTAAAAAAGAAATATTGAATTTATTCAGAGAAGTCTTCTTCGGAGACACAATAAATGTTACTTTCAGGATTCACAGGACTCTTGTTTTCTTAGTATTTTCTATTTTTACTGTAGTTCACAGATATACAACTTTCACAGAACAGGCTCGACAGTTCTGTGTGAAATGTAAGCTCAGCAGTGCCTTTAATTCCTCAGTCCTTGGTAGGCAGCATATGAATAAGCTACAAGAAGAGAATGCTCAGACCTTGAAAATGATACAAGTAATTTGATGATGAAGATATTAGTAGAAAAGAAGGAAACCCAGGTGTAAAGATTAGTTCAAATGCTAATAACTCAATAAAATTATTTACTGAGTATAATTTTAACCCTCATCCCTAAGCTGAAAGGAAGATAAGGGAAAAGTACCCAAAGAAAAATTCCATATGCTATGCCTACTCTTCTTTCTGTTGACTTCCAGTACTTAGTCATCACATATATCATAAAGTGTCTGTAAAGATTTGGAGAGCACAGCAATCACACTATGCATGAGACCTGGCATATATAAATGATGTATTTGCCACTACGGCTACAGTTCATCTCCATAATCCTCATAAATTTTGGGAAGAAAGTGTAAGAGAGGCTCCTATCTGATGTAAATTGGCAAAGATCTATTAGTGTCAGTGGTGCTGGGCTGATTTACACCATCGGAGGAAGCAGCCTTGCTCAGCCATTGACTAAATACTGCCACTAGTGAACAGACTGAGCCAAATAAACTGCAGCTACAACTCGCCACAATTCATTAGATTCCTTAAGAAGTCATGATTCTAGTGCACAGTACTATTACAGATAAATTTAAAGGTAGATTTATCTAGGAAATGCCAGCAAGCTTCAGATATATAGGTATAGATAGCTATAGATATAGACAAAATTTCTTAATCTAATCTTAGTTACATTGCTGGAAATCCAGGTGGTTTCTGCTCACATGGAGTTGATTTTATCCACAGTACTGGGAGCTGGAGGGAAACCTTGGAAATAACTGGTGGAGAGAAAGTGTTTTCATCCATGTTCTGCTGCTTGTTCTGGAAAGACTTGTTATCTCAGTATGTTCCCCATGCTCAAGCTGTAAGCGCCACATATAAATATCCACAGTGCCGAAGCAGCACCACCATCATGCCTGCTTTCCTGTGAGGATAATGTCTTGCAGTGGCACAACAGACTTCCAGCACAGGAAACAGCCTGCCTTTATCTTCTCACTAAATGTGCAGGCAAGCTCAGAGTACACCCCATTGCCTTCAACTCACTTTTTCAGATATTTAGCCTAAGGCTTTCCAAAGAAAATATCCCTGGCTTTTCTTTGCCTCTGTTCCACAGGCATCTCCAAGCACCCATGGGTATGTCATCCTTTTCTCCCTAATCTCTCTGCAGGCTGTAATCACCTCCTAAGATACAAGAAATTTCACAGAGGATTCTTCACAACAGTAACTGTTACCAAAGCAATGCAGGTTTTGGGTCACACCAAATTTCTTCATTTTTTTATCATACCATTTCAGCAAATAGTTACAAAATTAACTGCACATATTTATGAAACCACAGTAATCCCACTTTAAAAATTCAGGCAGTTTTCTGTTTATTTTTTCTGGGTAACCTGTTTTTCCCTGGATGACTACTGATCCTCTCAAGGCATTCAGCCAGCTTCTGGCTCCAGATAACATTACTTTCTAAATAACTATACACCATTAAATCCTCACCACTTAACTCTTTCAAAGTCTTGATTTTATCAGACATATTTTCTTGATCATAACTGTTTGCAGGTAACATCTCTGAGCTCGAGAACATATTAGACTTAACAGCCCAGGCGAAGCTCTCACCTAGTTACATATTAAAAATAGATTTATTATGTCTGAGATATGAGTTGTCCACCTGTCTCCTTTCTGCTTGGTTGAGCTGACCTTTGAGTGTGCAGTGGAGTGTGTTGAAGTGTCTGCAGCACTGAGGGTTACACAGGTAATGCACAACACCTGATGTGCCCTGTCCTCACACACGGAAACTTTCTGCAGTCCCTATGGACTTACCTTTCCTGAATGATCCCATTTCTGGTTCATGTTTCCTCTGGGTCCAAGAGAGGAGTTTCACATTTCGGGAGACAGCAGAGCCAATGGACCAGCAGATACAACTCCCTTTAACGTATTCAACTCTACTGAGCTGTTTCCATAAAACCAGCATTTCACAGGAACCTCCCCACCAAAAATCCACCTGTGGTGGGCTTGCACACCAACAGCTGACCAAGACCTGAAAACTAATAGTTGTATGGGAAAGCTTAAGGATTGAATGACTTTCCAGGAAGCAAAGGAGGGTTGATTGGTTTTCACAATTTCCATACTTCCGCTATCAGCTGTGGCTCTGGACTTTGAAGCTGAACTGAACTTTGTTTATTTTATATTTGTCATCATCACCACCATTTAAGTTTCCCTGTTGTCCCACAAACACACATTGGGTTTGGGATGTGCAGCCAAACATTTAGCCTTCTCTCCAGTATTTTCAGCCAGGAATTTGTCTCAGGTGTCAATCATACTGGTAACAGGCACTAGGAACAGCTGTGCTGTTTTTCAGGGCTTTATCTACATATCATGCTGAGGAGACGCCTTCCATCAGGAGTTACACGTATATGGTGTGTACACATACTATACACTACATAAAACTGTGTCTATGTGACTAAATAAATATATAGATATAAATACGAATGTAACTCATAAATTACACCAAAGAGTTATGAAATGCCATGATACAACACCTGAATCCCTCTAAGAATTGCTTTTAACTGTTAAAAAGCTAAATATGCTGCGATCTTTTGGGAAACTTCTGGCCTAGACAGATAATATTATACTGGTTTTAATAAATCTCAGATCAAATTTAGATGGGCATGGTAAGAAATAAATGTTAATTATCACAGTCGAACATGAAAAGAATAATAATACAAGAAGGGAAGAGACAATGACCTGATACGATACAGTTCAGGCTAGTTGTGGTGCCAAGAACAGTTTCAAAGTATTTAATTAGTGAGGTCCATAAACAGTGTCAAAATATTTATATTTAGTCTATTTGTTGTATGCCTAGCTCATTAAGAACAATCCAATTAAATAGTTTTTTTTAAATTAATAAAATTTTAGATTGCAAAAAAAAATGTTTAGGGGATTGGAAATATTCTTCATTCTTTATGCAGGAAAAATTTCTGGTTTTTAGAGAAAAATCGTTCCAACTTTCACCAGTTTATTCAGTGCCAGCAGCATTTAAAGGTATTCAACCATGTGCATCTAATATATTGAAGTTGTAACAGAAAGTTGGACAGCTCACAAAGAAACAATCCCTTGTCTGCAAACACAATATTTAAAGGGAAAATTAGGTGTATATTTTGTATCTCTAGTAAAAGGCATGAAGACAGACGCAGTATAGTAGAAAATATATTGTTATCCAAAGCTGTAAAAATCTGTCCTGCTCAGCCAGTCATTAAACTGAGATTCCGTGTGTATAAACTCCATATTCTTGCCAGCAGATCAAAGGCAAGTTGGTGAACGCAGAATTGCCTTCCTACTTTATCTTCATACAAATGAGCTGAAGTGCCCTTGGCAAAGAATGCAAAGTCATGCCAACAGAATACAGATTTAATACTGCTGTAACAAGGTATTTTATTAAAGCTGCAGTGAAGTGTCTGCATGGACAGAAAATTCTGATGACCAGCATTTCAAAAAACAAGTACGGCTTATTGTTCGTCCAGTACATTACTGTTCTATTGTAATGAGGAAAGACCCAGCAGACCACCAGGAAAAGTAGTTTTGTTTAAAAATTCCATTGAAAATATGTATTTGTGGGGAGATAGGAGACATAATTCATTAAAATTTTATTTCTGAGAAATTCTTAATTGGGAGAAATACCTAGCACCCGGGAGAGTTCTTTACGGCTCTTTCTTATCATTTTATAAAATGATAAGACTGAAAGAGCTGTCCGAATTTTAAAAATAAAAATAAAAAATAGAGCTCTTTGTCTCTAAAACAATTGTCATTCTTATTTTAAGTCCTCTCTAGTCTATAAATAGACTCTTTATCTAGAAATCTTTTGTCTATAAATACAATGAGTTAAAATCAGATTGAAGGAAAACACAAATACTGGGGATTTTTTGTATCTTCCTTTCTATTACATCCAGGTGATCCCTTTTACTACTATGAGACACACATTTCATTTCAGTTTTCTAATTACAATTTTCAAACATCCTTAGAAAATAGGTATTTAACATTTATTTTCAGAATACAGAATCTGAATTTGTCTTTAAAGGAGAAGTAATTTTGATGGAAAATCCTATTCAGCTTTAATAAGTAGTGTATTCCAAAGTCACAGCATATATTTTGATCAATATAGGGAAAAAGAAATAGTAATCAAAATGACAAATTTCTTGATATGCTCTTTTCAGCTTCATTCAAAAGACATGAAATCTTGTTCATTTGATCAGGTAGGCTGGACAATTTTACTGTTTCAAAAAGTATTTTGTACTGTAAGTCTTCAACCACCATACTACTCTGAATGTCATATGAGGGTTATCTTTGCATGTTTTACCAGGAATTTCTCTGCATAACTTTTGGGTTATCTATCATAAAAAAACCAAGACAAAAAATAATGAAAGTAGTAGTAATAACAAAAACATAAACTCAAGAGAGCGTAGCCTGTGGCTTGATAACAGACTATACATGTGCATATACCCAAAGAGGAAAATTATCGTAGAGCTTTCTTGTTTCCAAGAGCTTCCCCTCTCTGACCCTCGTAGCCTACTCGTTTTGCGTCATTGCTGAAATGACCTCAGTTTCCTGAGGACCTTTCATGGGGACAAGACTTTTGCAGGGATTCAAGTTATCTGAGGTGCAGGCTGTACATGCGAAAATATTCCAATCTAAATAAGATTAAAAATATTAATCCCTGCAGGCATTCAGAGCTGCCTGCCACATGATTGTTGGTCTTACTATTCACACATGAACTTTCTGGTATACAGCAACTGCTCACTGTGCTACAGTATAAATAGCACTAGACAGATAGTTTAAGACAAATATATCTCCTTTTGCATTGGTGACAACTATGCAAATCATTAACAGTGCCTAGTTCCCTCTATTGTTGCGAAGCATTTGAACAAGAAAAATAATAGTATGGGATAAAAATAGTCTTTAATTATCTCTAAATGAGTTTGCTGCCCCATAAACCGTGATGGTCTTTCACACTGACCAATTACCCTGGAGGACTGCTGAGAGTACCTGTACGTATTTTGGAAATATACGTACATTCGAGATACAGAAGCTATTATAGAAAGAATGAAGAAGCAGGTACAAAGTAACCTTGTGGTACTTTAGATAAAAACAGGTAGAAAAAAGGGGGGGAAACCCTCGACAAAACTCTCAATTAATTTATTTTAGTATTTGTGACTATCCTTAGTCATAAGAAAACTGGACTGCCGCTGCTCTCTATGTGCATGTGGAAGGCTCAGCATCACTCAGGTTTCTGTACAAGAATTGTTCACATTTTTTCCCCGATTTTTCAGAAAGGTCAGGGAAGAAGAGAGGGGTTCTGAAATGTTGTTTCAATTATAAATGTTTCAAACTTTTGAAATTAATTTGTAAGATTCTTTTTCTTAAGTTTTCATTTGTCAGCTGTGCCTCATATGTGGTATATACACACAATACATACTTAGAGTAAAGCAGGTATGCACATTGTACAGATAGTGCTTTTAGTGGGAGAAAGTAATAAAATCTTTGTCACTAGCCAGAGTAAAATTGGGATTTTATCTTGAATATTTCATTCTGGCATTTAATTTCTGACCATCTATGCTTTAAAATTTAAAATGCAATATATTCATTAATCCCACTAATTAAAAAACTCCAAATATTTTAGCCTATTATACCTCCCAGAAGTTTCTTTTTTATATTATCCAAAAATGTGTTGACTGTGGGATGTTATTTCAAGAATATCTAATTTTACATTTCTGACATAACACTTCTACTCTTAAAATTAGCAATCTAAAAGAGTAATGATTGGAATGATTGAAACTATTACAAACAGTCTGAATTAGAGGGGTTTTTCCTGACACTCTTTTAAAATAGAAAATAAAAGTTGTGCTCACACATTTAACCCAACGAAGCAACTTTAGGACCTACAAATGAATAAGCTACTGCATGAAGTTATCCTAGTGTGTCTGCTATTTATTGAGGCAAACGTTTCATGTCACATAATTAAAAATTTAAACCAAAGAAAAACTTCATTTTCAAACAAAAATCTCTGATGCATTTTATTTTAAAAAGTTCATTTAACAGGATGTTGAATATCCTTAAAGAAAGATTTGAGAGCAGTCTTGAATATTCTTGCAGCATTATTATATGGCTTAACGTCTGCATGTTAAAACCAACGCATGCAATGGTATGAAAATCCAAGTTTGTCCTTTATTTCAGTCTGTAAGAATACAATAAATGCACTACTGTGTCTGAGCAAGCAGCCATGAATGCCTAAGTTTCTGCCCAGGACAGGGGCAGGGAAGATTCTGATTAAACCAATCCTTCAAGCTTGCTCAATTCTTGGGATCCATTCTCCTCTGTAATTCTTGTATTAGGGATACTAAAGGTACATCCCTGCTTAGACATTTTTTGATCCATTTATCGATATATAGTCCAAGAATTTGTCTACTTTTCTATCAAAATACTTATCTGCTGCCATATCCTTCTGTGGGCAACAATTTGCAGTTGCCATAATCCTAGAAACTATTTTTGTCATGTTGATTTTCTCTGCTAGGATTTTTCTGGACAGATGACAGGTTTAGAAAGTTTACACATTGACACTGCACATGGAAGAGTCTGAGGATTCTCACTGCTGCGGTAGAGCTGCTCGTTACATCGCATTTTTATCAATAATTTTATGTTTGTTGGTATGTTTGTTTTTATGTTTGATCGTTGTTGGTTTGACAGGTTTTACGCTATAAGTATTTTAGAAAAGTTAATACCATGAGAAACCAGAAATGTCACCAGAGTAATGATAACACAAAAATGGTACAAATAGTCACAAGGAATTGCTGAGATACCTTCAGGCCATAAATCATGTGACTGTAGAGAATTTAGACCAGTGTAAATTTGTTTTTGAATATTAAATTACACTTGTCAAGGAGAATTTAAACAGTATTCCTAAAAATTAAATCCTTCTCATAGGAGTTATTCCCAGTAAAAAACATAGAAATTTGCTTGAACTACAGCAGTCTTCCTCAGTGAGGAAAGACAAAAAAACACAGCTGCTGACAAAATAAAATTTGGGGCAAACAGCAGCACTCGTTGTTCACAAGGAGTCAATAAAACTGGGAATGACTGAGACAAGTACTATGAAAAAATATTGCATTCCAAATATAAAATTCCTCTCTTCTTTCCTTCTCGTGATTGAATTGAATAAAAAAAAAGAAAAGAAAAGAAAGAAAAGAAAAGGAAAAAAGAGCTTTGTTATAACAGAAAAATAAGTAAGATAATGACACAGTATTGACATACAGAAAGCATGGGTACTTGCAGAACTCTGTAATATGATTTCTTTTGAAAACTGAAAACAGTTAGAATTCGCTTGTTCTGAGGCCTCACTGCAATGAAACTGAGCTGAGATTTATTGAGAAATATATTTGAATTCATAAAACTCCCAAGAAAATATGGAATTTCACTGGGGTTTGTAGCTATAAAGCAAAATTATAGGAGCAGTTTGGAGTGGTTTGGGTTTTGAATGTCAATCCAGTTGCAGTAAAATGATCATGCCAAATTCTCAGTGCTAAAGTCATGGCCTCAAATAAATTCCACTTCTATTTTAATTTTATTTTTCACAAATGCACTTTCTAAGAGATAATAACCTGCAAATAATACTGGCAGTCTAGTATGTTCCTCCAAGTTTGTCTCATTGTACTTGGCAGCATAAGTAATCCTGGAAAACAAACCCTGTTGAACTGAAAGATGGCTTGTATGCATCCAACAACAGTTCCTACCACTCTCACAAAAAGAATGGTCTCCCAAAGTTTCCTAGACCAAGTCAACCCACTGCAGCAGCCAGACTGGAGGTGAAACTTCATTGCCTTAACCAAATGATGTAATCGTGTTTTCTTTTCATAATCTTGGCTAGAATGACAGAGAAAAGAATGGAGTGCGTGCAGGTTTGATAAATGACACATGGACAGCAAAACTGGGAGGCTTGCACAGCTGATGACATCTTGAATAACAAAACTGGATCATGTAATTGAACAACTTTTTTAAACTTATATTAACATTCCTGGAATGGGATCCTTCCCACCTCACTATATTAAATAGCTTTTTAAGATAAAAATTTTCCTGTGAAATCTGAAGAAGCAGGCTAGCAGTATCCTATACCAATCTGAGAAGAAAGTCCTTTTTTTCTGAAGTGGTTTACCTTTTTGCAAGTCTATCCTCTGTTCCTATGTGAATTACAGTCTCTGTGGGTTAGCTCATCTGAAGAGCCTGTGGATACCATGGTGCCTACTTAAGACAGCCAAAGTCTTTGCAGATATTCAGTACCTCAGGCACTTCACAGCTTAGGACTCAGTGCCAGAAACACCCTTACAAGTTGTACTACTACTTTATTTCCCAAAATATGTGATTTAATGTTTTTGGTTTTATTCAGCCATTTTTTTTCTCCATTACTCTACTTTACAGCCACATCCCATTTTTAAAAAGAATAATTTTTCCTATCTCACTGCCACAGTTCAAGCACGATGTTGATGATCAAAAACACAGTGTAAATCTTTTTCCTGCTTTTGCTTCTTGTAAGACATCTGATAGAATTTCTGCAATGTAGTGCAATATTGAAATTCAAGATATGCAGTCTGTATCACCTCATAATTGCAGTCCAACAGTGCCATCCTCTGCTCCTTGCAAATAACATTTCACTATAAGTCCAAGGATAATCTTAAGGAATTCTTATAATCAATAAACTATAGTTTCACATTGTAGGCTTAGTGATAGTTTAAAAAAAAAAAAAAAAAAATCTACTCTTCCAGCTATAAGACCCAGGTATTCTTTTTCTGGTTAAAAAAAATATTTAAAAAGCCAAAAATTTTATCCATTGACATTGTCATGGATTAGATTTATGAAACTTCTCATTTGTGTTTAAAAATTCCATTTGCACACCAATATATGCAATTAACTCTCTAGAATGTCTCTGTACTGTTTGTTGGACCTTTAATGAACCCAAGCATGGACAAGAAACTTATTTTCCATAATGACTAGACACTAAAAGAGAAGACCCCTATCACTCCAAAAAAACTTCTAATTCAAAATTAAGATAAAACAGAATGTGATAATCAGAAATCATGGCACAGACTGATAAACCCAGTACTTCTCTTCAGTGATCTGAAAATACACTAGCATGAGAGGGGTTAGGGAGAAATATAAAAGTGGATTTTTATACATTCCACAATTTTAAATTTGAGTGGAGAGAAACCCTGAGGACATTTGCAATAAAATATAAGGAATCAATAATAGCTTTGCGGGTAAAAAATCACAGCATGTGAAAATTAGTGTCAGGAGATGAATAAAGTGCAAAGGTTCCAGAGGCAACAGAAAACGAGGAATCAATGTAGACAGGCACACAAAGTTATGATCTTGGTTTGCTGGGTTTTTTTTTTTTTGCCAATCTACTTAAGTGCTCTTTCTACTATTGCAAATATTTGTGGGACAGTCACATGATCTCTTAATTGCATTAATTACATCATCATGTTTGAGCAATCTCTCATTCTTTTCCTGCAAAGAGTTGTGTGACATATCTAAGGACATAAAGGGAAAATTTTTCCTAGCGGAGCAATTAAGCACTAGAAATTATGCCCACAAGTCATAGAATGGTTTGGGTTGGAAGGGACTTTAAAGATCATCTACTTCCAACACCTCCTGTCGTGGGCAGGATGCCTTCCACTAGACCAGGCTGCTCAGAGCCCCCTCCAGCCTGGCCTTGAACGCTGCCAATGGTGGGACATCCTCAGCTTCTCTGGGCAACCTGTGCCAGTGCCCCAGCACTCTCACAGTAAAGAATTTCTTCCTAATAACTTGACTAAACCTGCCCTCCTTTCAGTTAAACCCATTCCTCCTTGTCCTGTCACTGCATGCCCTTGTCAAAAGTCCTTCTCCAACTCTCCTGTAGACATCCTTTAGGTACTGGGGAGCTGCTAGAAGGTCTCCCTGGAGCTTGTTTTTTCTGCAGGATGAAAAGCTCCATCTCTCTCAGCCTGCCTTCATAGGGAGAGGTGCCCCAGACCTCTGATCATCTTAGTGACCCTCCTTTGGATTCGCTCCAACAGGCCTACATCCTTCCTGTATGGTGAGCTCTCTGGATTTGGAGGCTTCTGAGACTTGCTGAAGAAAACCTTGAGCTGACTTAAGTGTGCAGGAGGAGTTTGACTAGGGATCTACTGACATCCCTGCCCGACAGAATACTTCTGTAATTCAGGAATTCTAAAATATCCAATCAGCTTTATAAAAGCCACGTTTTGTGAATTGGGTGGCTTTAGAGACCACTTTGTCAAAATATTGCAGTAACCTTTTTCGAAAAACATAAACTGAAAGAATTTACACGGAAAAGAAAAAAGGTTATGAGAGAGAGCCAAAATATCAGCTACAGAGTCAAAAGCAAGTGATATGAGAAAATTGTATTTTTAAATAAGATTAAAACTTCTAAAGCCAAAGTGAAATTGAAATTAGGGGAAGAAAAGGAAGCTTTAACAACTGTATAAAACCTTCTAAAGCACTGTTCAGTCTTTGGTAGAAGCAGGACTTTAGCACTACTGTGGATGCTGTATTTCCTCTAGGAACTTTGAAATTATGGAGTTCTTTCCCATTGATTTCCATGGGCTTTTCATACACATACACTGTAACAAGCTATTTCATACTAACAGCTTCATCTCCACTGCACTTACAAAAAATGTAGCATGGAATGCTACATGGAATGCTACAAAAATATAAACATGTAGTTCAGGAATTAGTCTTTGTCTGACTTTTCCCATCGTGCTGCTGATACCAGGTTGGCAACTACAACAGTTTAAACAGACACTGACAGGTTGTAGCTGTGCTTGGCTTGTGTGTCGGGAAAATCATACAAATTGCACATGAAGATTCACTTTCCTGCTTCACCTGTCACAGATTATTTTGTCATCACTTAGGAATTATGTTGTTGACATTTAATAGCAATAAATGACCCTTATTATGCTCCTCCCTTGGTTAAATGATTTTTAAGAGTGTAAGTGAGGTTCCCACCTTCTTCTAGCAGCTCAGTGTATTTATTCTACCGTGTATTTATTCTATGCTGGTATCATAAAAATACTCTGTGATAAAAGAATTCTGTACAAAAGCCCAAAGATCACACACAGGATCTTAATTCTCAAAAGCAAGCAGCTCAAGGACTCTGAACTCAAGGGAAAGGCAACCATGAATAAGAGCAGGCAAAATAGAATCTTAAGGATGTGTGTTTCCAGGACATAAGAAACTTCAGCCTGCATAAAAATACTACAGGTTTCTGCCACAGGAATTTCTGACCTTCAGCACTAGTAGATTGCGAAAGAGAAAGAGAGTAGTGCAGGGGAAATAGGCCAATGTGAAAACTACTTTACATTCCTGCTACTTGGACTATTTGGCACCACTGCAACAAGGTGGCTGGACTATCTCTTTTCCACGTCTTTAATATGCTTTTTCTTTCCTAGCCTGCACTTCAAGTGCAAGTGGTAAAGGATGGGTCTATGTACCAGGATTTTCTCAGGGTGGATTTCCCTGGAGCAGATCCACCCCACTGCACTTCTCAAAGGCTGTTCATTTCTGGACTATTTAGTCATGATGGAAAAGAAGAAAAGCTCCTCCTCCAGGACTCCCTGACTTACTCCTGGTCCATTCCCATTGCATGGATCTTCAGAGTTACAAATCTGACACTACCCCTGAACTCTTCAGAGCAATCCAGGTAGCAAAGATCTGCTGTTTAAACTGCTTTGAGTTTATCCAGTACCTTTTGACTGACAAAGATGCATTGCCCAAATGACTAAGCTGAAAGGACATCAAGGCAAGCAGTCCTCGAGCACTACCTGCATCTCTTCCACTGTCACACTAATATGCAAAAAGAGGGCATGTGTCCAAAGCTTATTTTGAGGAAATTTTTTTCACAGCACAGAGATACTCGGTAATGTTTTCTCTAGTGAAATTAAATTGTTACAATGCTTTGGAAGGGGAAAAATAAAGGCTTTTTTAAAAAAAAAAAAATCTCATTTATCTTTTGTTATTGTTTCAATAAAAGTTACTCCACAAACACGATGAATAATTAACTGCATTGGCTTTTGGTTCATTCTTATTCACTGTGTAGTTTCACAGGTTGAAGGGGTTTTCAGCGAGATAACTGATTATATTAATCCTTTTCCTTTGACAGTCCTCTCAGAAAGTTCTGAAGTTATATGATTAGCCTTGAAATTAATCATCCTAAGAAATTTTTTAAATCCCCTGCTGAAAGCTATCAAGTTACTAAGCTGAACACCAACACTGAAATCATGTATATACAAAAACTCTCTCCATCACATGGTAAATTCACAATAATAGAGATTTTTATTGTGCGAGCATGTTATGTGTGTCTTTTCCTTGCCATCATGGACAATTTCAAATATGAATTGATAGCACAGTAGTGATTACAGTTGGTAACATTATTTAAAGACATAATTTCAGGGATCAAGCAGTGAAACACCATTAAACAGTAACATCATTAAATGTGAAGATCTGATTATTAACTGCTTTTAAGTATGTCTATACTAAATATCACTAAAATTGCATGTTAGCATATTTATAAGACACTATTTATTCTCTTTATTACCAATTACATTTCAAAATTATTTTATCCTTTATATTACCCACTATGTAAACTAAATGTCACCCATCATTTCAGTTTTCGAAATTGGCTCTCAGAGACATTTAATGCAGCTGCTCAAACAGCTTTTAATAGCTCATTTATGATTAAAATTTTTGGTATTTTTTACTGATTTTTTTTCTATATTCTACAACCAAAGCTGTATTCATTAAAATTATGCTTTATTAGTATCTGCATTAAGCTATGCAGCAAAATGTCAGAGTCCAGAACCCGGCCTTTATGCCAGATTAGTTTCCTATCCTGAGCTGAGATTGTTTAGGTATTTTACTACTTCATGAAAAGAGTAGTAAGAAGCTTTGAATTAAGGTGATTTGTTGCCTTTTTTCCTCCATTTTTCTGCTCATATAATACATTCTGAGTATTTATTATTTGATTAACCAGGACTGAAGTACTTATTTATCTTCTGACATCTTGACCAAAAAATACACATAACAACTCCTGATTGGCTGTGCCATAGTATGAGGGCAAGGATTTCCAAAAGCATTGCATGCTAGTATCATTTCAAGTTCATCCATTGATTCTGAGACTACATGTGTCCTGGGATTTCTAAATCCTTGTGAAAATCCCACCAGTAACACTTTGTGAGTAGCAGTCACTGTGACAATAGGTTATTTAAGTATATACAGACACAAGTCTTGGTGTTAAGTATGCTGGGGAGTATGTCAAGGTTGAGAGTTTTTCATTACATTTCCCAATCCCACTTTCAAAGTATTAGTTTATTGCTGTATGATGTACTAGAAGAGAAAAACCTAGTTCAAAAGAAGAATGTCTGACAAACTTAGTCTGACTAATACAAATGTGTATATTCCACAGTTTTCTCTTCCATCGCTTTAAAAAAAAATTTCAATGGCATAATGAGGAGGAAAGGTTACAACCACAGCTCTTCTGGTAAGTCCCAGTCGTGAGTGCAATCCCCATTGCCATACAGCAGAGGTGATTCTGTCTAGTGTACACAAAGAACAGAAAGCAAGGTGCTGTGCTATCTCATAGATCACCTTCTTTACATCTCTCTGTCGGCTCCTGGCCTAAGCCATTGCTGCTGCATGTCAGTGAAGTCGAGGGAGATCTTCTTAGCCCACATAGCCTGGTCTAAGAATAAGAGTCTAAAAAGATTTAAACATTCTTTGAAAGATGAACTGAGCTGTTTAGAAATCATGTCTTTGACACTAGCCATGCCCTCGTAGTTCTTGAACCATATTTTAATTTGTTAGAGCAACCCAAATCTGCATATCCCTCATTGATTTTATTAAAATTGGTGAGCAAGCAAATATTCATGTAAGAAGGCTAATTACCAAGCTAAAGTATTGCAATTTTACTTAGCTAATTAGGGATGGAACAATGCACTAGTAAAATTAAGGTCATAATTAAAGTAGGCTCAATAATCTAAGGCTTGAGTCACAAAGGTGGGATGTATGTAAAGATGCTGAACTGTGAAATTGCCACCGGAATGTGTCACTTTCCAAGAAGGGTCCATCTCCATGAACAGGAAGTCAAGCAAGGGTGGCAGGAGCCCTGCATGGATCAACAAGGAACTCCTGGAAAAGCTCAAACATAAAGGGGAAGTGTGCAAGAGGCAAAAGCTGGGACAACAAACCCAGAAAAAGCATAGAGGAGCTGCCTGAGTGTTCAGGGACACGGTTCAGAAGGACAAGCGTTTGTGGAGTTGAATCTCATGAGGACTCTATGAAAAGCAACAAGGACTCCAGCAGATACATCAGCAGCAGAAGACATGTCAGGCAATATGTGGGCCTGCTGTTGACCTGGTGACAAAAGACACAACAAAGACTACAGTACTGAATATCTTCTTTGCCTTTGGCTTTCAGCAGTCCCAGACCCCTGAGACCAAAGGTAAACATCACTTCTCACCAGAGTAGGGTCAGCTTAGGAAACTTTTAAAGAGAATAGACAGACACAAGTCTATGGGACCCAGTGGGATGGACCCATGAGAGTGGAGGGAGCTGGCCAATGTCACTACAAGGTCACTTTGAAATGTCATGTTGATTGGGGGAATTTTGTGAGGACTGAAAGAAAGCAAATGACACTCCTAATTTGAAAAAGATACAATACCTGGAGGACCACAGACTGGTCAACCACACCTCAGTCCGTAAGGAATTGATGGAGAAAGTCTTCCTGTAAATCCTTTCCAAATCTATGAAGGACAACAGCATGAACTGAAGCAGTAAGCATGGGCTTAAGGGAAAATCATGCTTAACCAACTTGATAGCCTTCTACAATTGGATGATTGGTGGGTGAAGAGGGAGCAGTGGATGCTATTTTCCTTTACTTTGACAGTGTCCCATGTCACCCCCACAGACAAGCTGATGGAGTAGAGCCTGCCTAAGTGGAAAGTGAGGTGGACTGATGATACAAAACAGGGAGGAGTGGCTGATACACAAAATAGGTGCACAGCTGAATAGAGGGACCTCAACAGGCTGGAGAAATGGGACAGCACATGAACATTATGAAGCTCAACAAAGGAACTGTCAGTCCTATCCCCAGGAAGAAGTAAACCTAGCCATTAAATTACATTGATTTTTGTGGATGAAGATGATAACACTGGGAAATGCAAGAGGAAAGCTCTCTGTGTCTGGAAGAAAATAACTCATTTAACAAATTAAGAAACACATATTTAAAGATCGGGATTCATCTGACCTTTACTTGGTGTCTACATCAACTCAGCACAAATCATATCCTTGAATGCCCAATACTCCCCTAGTAGCTATACAGCCCAAGTTGGATTTTGATTTTATCAGAGTAAGTGGAAAGTACTTTACATAATGATATATGTTTGCAATTTTTCCAATCTTATCGGTGTTGCATTTACAGTTCACTTATGACATTTCCTCTGTCATTGCCACTAAAAGAAATCCTAAGAGCAATTTCCTTCTGACCTGTCCTAGTCAGCTTGAAAATGCCATCTCATTTTGTCTTCCTCACTCTGTCACTCGTTCACACTCCCTGATTGGCTGTAGAGATTTATTTTTATTCTTTCTACTTGGTGTTATTATGTTATCAAGGTTTTATGAATAGTAACCTTAAGGAACTGCCCCAAAGTAAACAGAAGTACTAAATCTGCTCCATGTGAGGCTGCAAGCCCATTTACAAAACCTAAAATGCAACAAGTCATCAGGCTTACTTGTCTGGTTGTTGAGGACAGTCCTCAGACTGCAGATCATAGAGCTGGTGATGGTTGTACAGCTCTCCAAAATGTGTTCAGAAATTGGGTAGCTGCTTGTAGTAATACAAGATTTCAAATATTCTGTTAAAAAAAATTATCCATGTTGATGGAGAGTAACATTAAAATGTGTTGTTTATTTTTAATTTGATTTTATCCAGAAACACAAGGATGTTCCTGACTGACAATTTAAAATCTTCACTTCCCTTGAGCTGTCAAAGACAATTATGAATTATGCACTGCTGCACTGTTAATACATAATCTACCTATGCAGGACTGAATTTTTATACACTCATTTATTAATCAAAAAATCTTTTTATGTATTACCAGTTAACCCTATATTGCTCCTGTTTGGAAGGGAGGGATGACATGTTGACATAACAGAAGACAGACTAAATTAAAGAGATGCTAAAAATATTGGCATCTATGCAAGATCATAGGCACATTTGAAACTGATAGCCATCCTTCTAAAAAAAGCTACTCAAATTCACATTAAGCTGATCAAGAATATGAAGGAAAACAACTTTAATTTCTTTGTATTAGAGACAGACTATAACCCAAAACTAATTTTGAGAATAAAATTACTCTTGTTAATCTTCCAATCTTTAGACCTCTAAACCTTATTCCTTCAAGTAATCATATTAAACCAACTCAGAAATGTTTTACTCTTGCTAATTTCCAGCCAGAGAAGGCAATAAAAACAGTATAATTAACCATAAACAATTTTATTTGCCTGATTACACTGAAGCTTCAGATGGACTGTTTTAAATAGTCATTACAGACGGATGCATTTTGCTTCTTAACCCAACACTGAATGGCAGAACCAGTTTTGGGTTTTGACCCTAGCAGGTTCAACATTTCCCCTTTTTCGTCTTCTGTTTCTTTTTCTAATATTTTTCTCGTTCATTGCTTTTATTAGAATGTTTATGTCACAGTTAAAGGAAGAGACACAATCAATTTTAACACCTCACTACTCCAGGATTCTCCAGGAAGGAAACACAGGGCTACTCCCCTTTGAAAGCGTTTAGATTTTCTAAAGTGATTTGAAATGAAAATTGTGCCCATGATGCAGTGGGAGGCACAACAGGCTGACAATGACAAAGTAGAAAAGATAGGGAAAAAATCAGATACCTTCATTATCTTTACAATTACAGGTCCTTGTGTTTTGAAATAAACAATTGAGATGTAAAATATTGAACAAAGAATGATTACTTTATCACTTTAAAATATCATTTTTGTATTAAACTCTGAATCTGATCTGATTAGTTTTCTTCCCCCAATTAAGTATGCTTACCCAGGAAATGAGTTTCATACAGTCTAAAGTGTGGAGATAAAAGAATCTGTACTACCTAAACATGTATTCCTGTCTCAGTCTTATCTCTTCTTATTCATTATCCAGTTTACTCTGATTCTGTTTCTTTTTGTTCTGGTTATTCTCTCCTCTTCTTCTTCTCATTTCTTACATTCTTTCACCTTGTACATCTCCCACTCTTTCAGTGGACATTAAAAAGCGCTGAGGATTGTACTAGATCAAATCTATTTTTGTAAGAAGAACAAATCAGCAAGAAAAGGATGAGATATATAACTGATTTTAAGCTCAACTTTGCTCCCCTACCTCCAATTAAATAAAAAACTTCATAACTTTGCAAGGCATAATATATGACACCTACCTTCAGGTCTCACCTTTTTTTTTTTTTTTTTACAAATACCTGAATTGGGTCACAACGTGCTTGGACTAAGACCTTTATGTCTTTAACAGGGTCTGTAAAATAGCTTTATCAGCTTCCCCGGCTAGCATTATCTTAAACCCCATTGCTTTAGTCACATTTTGCTTTTAATTTTCCCATCAATTCAATCAGACAGCCAGAATGAATCTCAAAGAGATGGAACCAAAGTTAAAAATAATCCATGATAATTCCACTTTTCTAGTCAAAACTACCACACAGTCCCCCTTGGAGTATAAGCCTGGTTTGTTATGACAAGAGGAGGTGCTATTACGAGTAATTTAAAGTTATAGAAGACACATTTTTAAGTTTGAAGTATTATTTTACACTTGAGGGAGGGAGGGCAGAGAGGAATGAAAATCACTGCCAGCTCAGGAGCCAAAGGTAAAATGCAAATTTTAGTCAGGGTTAACTCTGTGATATTAATTGTTTCAGTTTCTCTTTTGTCTTCAAAGCCAGGATAGTTTTAGATGTTTTTAAAAAGAAGCACACTGTGGATGACCAACAAAACAGCGTAAGAGCAACATGTTTTCTGTAAGCACAGTTGTTACTAAGACCACTCACACGCAGAAGGGGAGCTTTAGCAAGAGTCAGAAGAAAGTAGTATTCAAATACATGATTTAAGAGAAGAATTGGGGTTGATTTTGGCTGTCTGTTCTGTTTGCTCTGAGGCGAGGAAGGTGAAGATTATGGTGAAAAAGATGAGAACAGGGACCAATGTTAGCTTTTAAACAGAGTGAAAAATAACCATTTTTCTTTTTTACATTACTCATGAGAAGGAGACCTGTCAGATTCAACAGGAAAAGCCACAACCTGTCTACCTAAACAAAGGGTCCATTTTGCTGCCCCATTTCCTTGTCCTCTGAGATCCATGCAGACTTCATTGGAAAGGTTTCAATAATCTGCCTGTGAAGGAGAAGGGGATCTTCTGACATCTGCCAGCATCAGGAACAAGGACACCAATTTTTGGCAAGTCCAGGAAGAGACCTGGGATTTTTACAGGCAAGGTAACTGTGGCAGTTCCTGACACCTGAAAATACCTTGTATTCTATATTCACAGCCATGCCTGTCTTTTCTTAGCTAAGCACGTGGATGAGAGAAGAAAGGTGTATCTTCAAATTAAGGTCAGTGTCTGGCCCAACCAGCTTTCCTGGTGTATATGTAATATTTAGCAGAACGATGGTATATATATATTGCTTAATCTAAGCAGTCCATTTGAGAGTTTAAAGTAGTTTATTGAAATAGAAAAGAGCTTAAGTTTTGTTCCCTCTGAATATCTGTCATGTGATGACCATTCCTACATTTCCAAGTCAAACTCATAAACAGAATTATACTTCATGTTCCCTTATTTCTCTCCCTCTTACTGAGGATTTGGTCAATTAACACTTCCCAGTATTACACCTTTTAAAGACTCAGGGAAGCGTGAAATTGCCATATAGTAGTGACAAGGATGAAGAAATCTTCCAAAGTAATTACTACGGCCCTAAATCTAAGTCAAACTTAAATATAACATATACTACGACCCGAAAGAGAAAGAATGAGAAAATATTTGAGTTATTTGCTCAAAATTATTTAAAGTCCATGTATATAAAATTATTTATGTTAGACTCACAATCTAAAATTTGAGTTATACTTCACCTTGTCTCACAGTTCTAAGAAACAGTTAATGTAATTTAATTTTTCCCACCAGCATTTTATTCAGTCTTACCTTTTCTGCTTCACTGTGGTTGGGAAGGTGTAAGAGAGAAGGCAGGTATGTGGGCACGAGAGAACTGGAATAACTTGAGTGCCACTTATGCCCTCCTTACTAAAACTGTCGCTGCATAGAAAGACTGGATTTCTAAAATGCCTGCTACAGGTATATGCTGATGTATTCCAATAGGAGATCTGCTTCAGGAAATAGCAAATTCAACACAATGTCTTTTGATATGTGACTTTCCACTAGGCACAAAAGTAATGCTGTTGTTTAGACAAAATATAGGAACTTCCAAGCCACAGGTCTGGGTTTTTCCATTCTGGAAAAATGAACATATCAGAAGAATCCCTACTTTGGAGTTCACAGAATAACAGAATCAATCATAGAATCAAACCAAAATGGTTCAAAGCCACAAGGCAGTCTCAACCACAGGAATGGAGGCAGTGACACCTTTCAAAGAGTAATTATTCATAGAAACAGAGTGCAAACAATAAGGAACCTTCTTCTCTAGCCTGGCAATAACAATGATGTTGAAGGAGATAGATGACCTGTAGAGTAGCACCTCATCTCAGCAAGACATTCACATTTTATTCAATACATCTAAAAATGAAAAAGACATTTCATCCTCCTTTGCTGAAGGTGTATTCCTTCATTTTCCTCAGATTTTCACCAACAAGAGTACACTGTTTTTTCACAAAACATTGACATTTTGACATGAAACTGTAGGCTTTGAATGTTGCAAAATTAACGCAATTTATTTATTTTTCTAACTGATTTTTTGTTTACCTTCAGGCATGCAGTTGGAATAATGGATATTAACAAGTAATTAATGTGAAAATCAGAGACAAGTTTAGATGTCACTTCATTAAAATTGCAGTCACTCACGGAAATTTGACAGGGAAAACATGGGAATAATCTAAACTAGATGACAGCCAAGAGCAAACTTTACGTGAGATTCTTGGTGTTACCTTCTTAATCCCCTGGACAAGGAAATATCTGAGACTAAAGGCAATAAACAGAAGAAAAGGTAAATAAATAACCCCATACATGAAATGCATTTACCAGCTCTGATTGGAAACTATGTTATCCATATCTGCAAGGTATTTTTTCAAGACCCTGGATGTGGTTAATTTCCCCTGATATGTGAAATATCATCTGAAAACCTATTTAAATATGGTAAAGCACACATCTAAAACACCCATGGTTTTTAAGTCCTTGGCCATATGTTCAACTGAGTGCTGTGAATTTACAATACAGATTCTAAATGTGGGATTTATCTCATCTGGCCTGAGACAGACAGGTTGAGGAAGACTACAACAGCAATAGTCACCTTTGGCTCTGAGTTTTTGAAGAGAGCAGCAAGCACATTTTCTAGGTTTCAGTTTGTGGGATCTTTGCTAAAAGTCTTTATTTGCTGACTTGAATCCTGCCAGAAAAGAGTACGTTTTCAGAAAGCTTTTTCAGGCTTTGCAATATTAATTGAAACCAAACCAAATCCTTATTAACCTTTTGCACTGCACGGTACTTTTCTATAGAAACTCTAAAGTTTTGCCTATTTATTTCATTTTTGTTGCAATTTCTTTTTTATTGTGAAGATTGACCAATTTAGAGTAAATTGTCTAGCTAAAGTAATCAGGGAAAATGGATGTCAGAGATCAATTCATCCAATGGCATTAAATGAGAGACAAGATTTTCTTTACTCATTTAATTATACCAAATAACATCTGCAGGATGTACCTACCCTTCAAAATGAAGAGACATGTATGGAGTACTGGGATTCATTCCAGCACTAGCATCAAACCTTGAGGAATTTCAATCAAAGTGAGAAAAGTTACAGTCCTGCTGTAAAATAGTATTGTGTGCAGATCTTCTGTGATTTATTCCCTAGTACATAAGGGAAACAGCTCTTTTTCTTTACAAATGGATTTCTAAAAGTGGTTTTTAAAGCTAAAACAATTAAAAACACAGCATGTTGTCTACCGAGGCTGTCTTGTGTATAGAAAAAAAAAGAGATTAAGAGATACTGTATAAAATAAAACTTTTAAAGTTCAGAAAGATCCATTTCCCTTTCTCAAGCTCTCCACAAGGGGAGAAGACTTCATTTCCCACCTCCTCAACCCAAATAACAAATATATATCCTGCAAAAATATCTGGTATGTAAAGTTCCTGCTTCAAGCCTGAAGCAGTTTTTCTAAGCCTACTTCTCTGGAGTCAAAAATATGGTTTTAATGGCGATTTTATGATGTTATTGGAGCAGGCATAATGAAACAAGAAAATTAACTTATTGGCTAGAGTTTGGGGAAGACTTTTATGATCACTTTGCATTACAATTCTGAGTTCTGAGTAGATGCTGGAAGCATTAAATATTAGCAGTATATGATGCATTCAGTTATAAACATATCAAGAAAGAACTTTCTTCAAAAGTAACCATTTTCGCTCTTGTTCCCTATTGCTGATGTTTTTCAACAGTTGACCAGTCATTAGAATATATATATGTATATATTCTAGTACAAAATATATATATCTATATATATATAGATAGATATATATATATTCATTCTAAAGTAGCAGTTCCAGGCAGTACACACTGGCACCTAGGTACAACATGAAGCCATTCTACCTAGTATACATTGCTCTTAATTATAGACTATGCTGAGTTGGAAGAGACCCATCAGGATCATCAAGTCCAAAGCAAAAGTGATGTGAAAGAATTATAGAGTAGCTATAAATATTGGTGTGGGTTATTATAAAGAAATGTGAGTAAAAAAAAATGTTAAAACCTGTGACCAACTTTGCAATGGGCTGCAATATTTTAAAATCTTTTTAGAGAGCAGTCAAAGATGCAGCATTGTGTATCCAATTAATAGGAGACTTTATGTTCTCCTAAGAACCCAAGCCTGTTCAATGAATGAGCTTTCATTTTAAATGAAAATGCACTGTGCTAACAGTTTATTGCCTTTTCCTAATATAATAAGTCCATCAATGACCTAATGGACCTATGCCTGCTTTTTAAAAAGAACAGTAGATGTCATGAAGCTCCCTTCTAGAAAACCAATATCCCAACTTCCATCCTCTAGTGTCAGTGACCTTTTTCCTACAATGCTTGCAGCTGCAGACACAATCCTGAATCCAATTTGAAATGGATTGCAGATAAAAACGAGAGAAGTACTACCAAGCTAAAATCAATTATAAATCAGATCATAAAAAGCCTCTGAGAGTATTATTTTGATGAAAGCTTTTCCTTTCTGTAGCAGTATTGCAGCAGAACATCCTACAAGCTACATTTTTTAAAATGCTGGATTTCACTGATGTGAGTGATTTAATAAACTGCCCAAAACATTAAGGCAGGGATGCTGTTTGCCAGGGTAGGGAGAAAAGTCATGGAGCCAAAACTCACCTGAAGTTGAAGTCAGCCAGAATTGTGAGGGACAATAAAATGTTTTCAAACATATTAATGGCAAAAAGCAGTGTGGAAATAACACCAGCCTGTTACACGGATGAGGATGGTCACCTCACAAACAGGAACATGGATGAGGCAAGAGGGCCAACCACGTTCTGGGGTGCATCAGGCACAGCATCACCAGCCAGGTAAAGGAGAGAATTGTCCTGCTCTGCTCTGCAATGCAGCAGCCTCAAACTGAATATTGTGGGCAGTTTTGGGCACCACTAGACAACAAAGACATTCAGCTCTTAGAGAGTGTCCAAAGGAGGGCAATGAAGATGGTGAAGGGCCTTGAGGGGAAGCTGTGTGAGGAGCAGCTGAGGGCACTTGGTCTGTTCCGCCTGGAGGAGACTGAGGGGAGATCTCACTGCAGTTACAATTTCCGTGTGAGGGAAAGGGGAGGGGCAGGCACTGATCTCTTCTCTCTGTGACCAATGACAGGACCTGAGGGAATGGCCTGAATCTATGTCAGGGGAGGTTTAAATTGAATATCAGAAAAATTTCTTCACCCATAGGGTTGTTGGGCACTGGAACAGCTTCCCAGGGAAGTGATCAGACCACCAAACCTGTCTGATTTCAAGAACCATTTGGGCAATGCTCTTGGGCACATGGTGAGACTCATGGATGGTCCAGAGCCGGGAACTGAACTCAATGATCCTGATGGGTCACTGACCTCATATTTTGTGATTCTGTGATTTCATTCAACTGAGTGGAGCAGCCCAACTGGGTAACAAAGTGCTTGTTATTCCAGTCATTTCACTAAATGCCTACAAATTTGAATCCTTCCACAAAGTGTCGGCCTGAAAAAGCCCTTTTGCAGGCTTTTAAAATTGGAAAATTTTAATCATTTAGTGAAGTGACTGGTTTCACAGTGTAAGAGCAATATAAACAAAACATGAGACTATGACCACATTTAAGTAAAAGCATATTAGCAACAATTTCAAACAGGTAAGAATACTATCGTCTGTATATTTATATTTATTTGGTTTTAGATATATAGACTTGGGTATGTATATAAATAAAATCCACCTTAAAGCTGTAAAAAAAATTAAAGTGGCTGAACATATTAATGTCATACAGTATGAAAGATTTCCAGACATTTAAACTCTTAGGCCAGAACTGGATAGTTGGCCTTTAGGGGAGGAAGAGTGATAATTTTTGTCACCTCCATTTCATATTTAAATGTGCGTTTTCTGTGTGGCTGAAACAAGATGGGAACATCAAGAGACAAGCTGTATCTAGAATGATGAGATAACACCATCTTCCACGTTGTTGCACTGTTTGTGTTCCTCCTTTCTAAACGCCAAATCAATAAGGACAAAAATCCTAAGTCCATAAAATAACTCTTAGATACCTATGCTAAAAATGTCTTACTGCTCTTTTTAAAATAACCATAGGACATTCTAAACTTGGATTCCAACAAAAAAAGTTTTATTTAAAACAGAACTTCCAGTACATATGAAATCACAGTGTTGAAATTGCACATCAAATATTAAGTTCTCCAACTGGGAGGAAAGAAAAATATTCATTATAAGATTTTAATTATTTGAAGAAATGCTATTAATTCTTCTGGAACTATGACACAGTAAGATCCCACGCCAGAAAAGCACTTAAGTATGGTCTTCTCTCTAAGACCAAAAGTAGACCACTGAACTATATATCTGCCTGCTTACAAATGATTAAATTACGATAATGGTCTCAGTGCAAAATCAGAAATGTTTAGTTTAATACTGCCTATATAATAATGAACTGGATCATTTCACCATATAAATGTTAAAAAGTGCAGAATGCAATGGCACATTGCAACCGCTGCAGTGTAGCTGGAGACCCAACGACCTGAATGCAGTAGCTCTCGTAGTCAAAATTAAATGGATTCTCAAACTGTTTTATAAAGTCATTTCCTCACTATGCTGTCAGAACAACGTGCAGTGAAAATAAGACAATAGACGTCAAATCCCTCATTCAGCCTTGATCAAATCATGTGAGCAGTGCTATCAGGGCTGATGTAGAAGCAGCTCACAGTCTGTATTTGGAACCATATTCTTAATGTAATTTTATCATTATACAGTCTGTGTAGGCACACAAGGGTTTTAAATGTTCATAAGCTCATAGAAGATGTGCTGTACACAGTTTTAATTTTTTTATTCATAATTACATTAAAACTGACTTATTTCCTTATAGTTCATATCCTGCCTACTCTGCAAAGAAAGAGGTGGGATTTCTGAACCAGTGCTGTTCTGAGGCCATACAATTGCCATTACATTGTAACCCACACTTGAAAGATAAAAGGCAGGATTATGAGAAAAGTGATTTTTCTGAGCAAAGAAACTGTGACAGATACCCGCTGTGAGGATTTTCAGGGAAGCATTTCATGATGTCTTGTAGAAAACTCTTGAAAAATCTGTAAATGGTGGAAGTTCCTAAAGGAAATGTATTCAGAGTGAGAGACTGACAAAAATGAGGAATCCAACAGAAGTGAGAGACAAAATGTCCTGCTCAAAAAGGATGCATAAGCTTTTCAGAAGCACTAAGAGAACCATTCTTGCTTAGAGGTTTATTCATTAACATTTATTATGTTTCAGTAAAACATAACAATATGCCTAGGACATTTTTGATGGCATGAAACTGAAAGCTAATATCAATACAAGAAAAGATCAGAATATGATACTCACAAAAAAAATTTATTTTGGCTTACAAAGAAATGGCTATATAAAGACAAGCAACACACTCAGCCTGGAAATGACAAGCTTTTCTGCCTGTAAAGCAGTGAGGTCCTGCAGCACAGAGCTGCTACCTGGAGGGAAATTGTTCACCTTTGTGTGAAAGCTTCTTAGTGTCCCGCATGTGATCACATAAGATCTCTTTCCACTCATGTGCAATAACTTTATACAAGCAAAACTTCAAAAGGCAGCAAATCTAAATAGTTTTAAGTGAAAGTTTGATAAGGTCCTCAAAATGACTCCATGACAAGGTGCTTTTGATGAATATGATTGGATTTTGTAACAGATCCAACTCAGCACTGCATTTTTTTATACCTCTTTACACATTTGATTCATTTTCAGATCATAAATTTAGGATCCTTGTTATGTATTTTATTTACATATACATAAATACATTTTAAACGATGTAATATACTTAGGTATAGTTTATGTCATTAGCCAGCTTTATAATACTGCAGATATTTCATTATTCTGATTACATCTTCAGGTAAGATCAAATAAAACTTTTTTTCCATTTCCAACTTGCATTATAGGATCAAATATAATTAAATCAGAGACAGAAAGGCATTAAAACTATTAGCTCAGGTTGGGTTTATTCCACAAGCCTCAGTTCAGAAGTTTATTTTGTGTTTTGTTGAATAGCTTTAATCAGTACTGTACAACTAGTAAGAAATTAATTGATTTTTAAGTCCTGTAAGCAGTTCCCATCTCATGCATAGGCATTATTCCTAATTATAAATGGTTCCAGCTGAATGCTTTCAATATATGTGACTGTAACACAGAGTAGGCTTTAAAAAGTAGGTCACCTCTTCGTCACAAGTACAAAGCAATGTTCATTGTATTTCAGTACAGTGTGAGAACCAGAATAATTTGTGGTGCAAAAGCTCATGTAAACACAGCTTTTCTAACCAACAGGACTGCCATATTGCCAAACATTTTCCATACAACCACAGTATACATTCTTAATTGTTATTTTATAATAGTTATTTATAAATTCTTTCATCAGCAGATAAAGGAGGAGTACCTATGCCTGTACTGTTTTCCTCATAGATTTACCTTGAAGAAACTCTCTTGTAAAATGCCTAAAATATTAAATACATCCTTACATTAAATCTGACTTGCATTTAGCTGAGCTGATTTCTCAAAAACATTAAAAGTAGAATTACATAGTTCATTATGGACTTAGGAACTGGTTTCATAGGTTTTGTGCTTGCTCTGATAATGTTTTTGAGCACTCTGAGGTTGGTCTTGGTGGCAAGAACATTAATTTAAGTTTGTGTTTAAAAGAGTAAAAGTTCCAAAAAGCTGCCTGCAAAATATAAATCAAATTAGATGAGTGGTTTTTCATATAAGATTTCCTAAAAAAAAATTAATTTTTTCCGTAGCTTAAAACTACTTCTTCAATTTGAGTTCACAAACACCTCCTAGAAAGCCTACACATATTAAATTCTCCCCTTTAATCAGCTGGGATCTCATTCTTCCACTTTCTGCAAGGGATGGAGATCAGAGTTAATGCTGCTTTTATAGTCTTTATCCACCAGAGACAGCTCAGGGATTGTTTAGCACCTTTACCATGAAAGCCTATTGAGGAAGCAGTGTCTTACACTAGTCCCTCATGAGTTGGGAAGCTCCCTTGCATGGAGCAAAATATTGGGGATCTTGCTGTATTTTAGTTGAGTCACAAAGGGATTTACCTGCTGAAATCTTCTCTTCCCAATATTTTTCCTTTTTTGTTTACACCTAATTTGTTAGCTACATATTGCTATTAATAAACCCTGTGGTTTGCCAATTCTGTAACAGAAAAATTCTGCAATCCTCACTGCATTTCCTCATTTATGCAATGCATTCAGGGAGATTTGCCAAAGATCATACAGACAGAGCAACGCGAATGAATTGAACTCAAGAGTTTAGCCTCTCTCTTGACCTAAATATCATTGTTTTCTGTTCATTGCAGATGCAGGAACTTACTAAAACTCACACTGAAATCAGTAAATGCCAGCAAGCGATAGCATTAACTTATTTTTAACTCCAGTGGAAAAGCAACCAAAGGAAATGAAGCTGTATACAGTGAAAGGAACCCAGCTCCTTCAGCCTTTCCTCAGGAGAGATGTTCCCAGCAGCCTGAGCAGCTGGGTAAAATTGTTTGAAGATAAGTCAGAGAAAAAAGATGGCTGAGAGACAATCACTGTTCACCTGTACGCAGCTTATAAGAGTATTTGAGATGTTTCTGCATTTCGTTTGAACCAGATGTTCTTAGATCTCTTTTTAAAACAATGCCTTATGCTTTCTGAGATTTTTCTAGAAGAACATTCTATTTTTTCATGTCTGATGGCTAATTGGAACTGACAAGGATTTCAGGAAAGAGTTAACATGTTTTACAAAGACTTTAAGTATTACCCCTGTGACTATCATGAATTTATAAGTCATTTCCCAAACTGAAACACTGGAAATCAGTAATTAAAAGAGGAAAAGTGCTGAAGTGCATGACATAAAAAAAAAAAAAAAGAAAAAAAATTAAAAAAAAAATTAAAAACCCCCAACACTTTTATTTAGATACTCTTTCCCCACACTTACTAATCTTGATTGCAATGCACAAGAGAAACTAGGTCTGCTCTCTCAAATTCTCAACAAAGAATCTTATTAAAACAGAGCCATAGGAAGTGTGCATAAGGCACAGGGAGGCAGACGATCATATCTGATCATAATCATTGCTTTCCTGCCTGCTTCAGTGCATCCCAACACAGTAATACAAATACCTCTGAAATGTGGCAGATTTTTGTCACTGCAAACCTTTTCTGTGCCTTTTTTCCACTAATTTTCCACTAATACAAGGCACATATAAACTCAACAGACAAGTGAAACTTGAATTACAGAAAAGGCAAATTTTAAAACTTTAATGTGTCATATTCTCCCACAGATGCTTTACCACATTTTCCTCAAGACCTGTAAATCAGAGGTTTGTCATCACAACAGTCTCTATAGACAGCTACAGGCTATTTTTTTTTCCACTGGATAAGGAAATGTTAAAAACAATAAACTAAAGCTTTTTTAGCTGTATTGTTTGTTTTTTCTCCATATCTACTTGGAAAGAAAACAAACCAACCTATCATCCTTAGGGAAAATAACAACATTAGAACGAAATATATTGTGGGAACTAGAAATTTGATCCACTTTCAAAAACTGTCCTAATGTAAACTAAACAACTCTATAGATCTTGTTGACACAGTTATTTACAGGGAGTCAGGTTATCAAACCACTAAGTTTATACATACATGCAATGACACCAAGCTCCTTGTTTGTTTGAAGACCTACCCATCAAAAGTGCTTAACATCCACCATGTTAGAATTGTTCTAAGGAAAAACTGAGCTAACTTGTACCAGTATGATAATAAAATAAAATTTAATTTAATTTTTAAAATAAAATAAAATATAAAATAAAATAAAATAAAATAAAATAAAATAAAATAAAATAAAATAAAATAAAATAAAATAAAATTTCTCCTATGTGTTATTCTGTTGATTATCAGTTTGGTGAGTTTCTCAAAGGAAATGAGCTTTAAACTTGTGTAAACTTTGCCAGGTATGATATGTCTGATATAATTATGTGAAAGGAGAACATGGGCAGCACTTAGGCTCCAAACTGTCTTCCAATCCATGGGTGCCTGCCATCTAACACACTTGAGAGAGTCCTTTCCAGTCCATTATGCACTCGACACCAGCAGCATATTTGTTCTGTCTTTGGTCTGAAAATATTTTTAATAGTCCATTTCTTTATCTGTCTAGTTAGTGGGAGCAATCCCCCATTCTCATTCCCCCACTGTCATCACAGACATAACACAACACTGCCCTTCCCTGCACAGTGTTTGCAGCTCCAAGAGAAAAACCTCAGGGCACAGAGATGAGGTGTTTCAGTACACAGGGGCAATGATCAGACACTATCAGTGAGATGTTCATTCTATGTTTTATCTCTTTAAATCCTACTTATAATTGAGGAATTAACCTTGGGAGGATGTTATAGAAAGAAGAACACAAAATATGAATGGCAACAGAAAAAGGAAAAGTAAGGCAATTATGTAGTATTCTCGCGTTTAAAATAAAGTTGTATAATAGAGTCAAAATAGATTAATCCATTTTGTGCACCTTGCAATGCCTATATGCACTCCTTCCTCTGTCAAAAATCTACATCCTCTCAGGTTACTCACCTTCATGCTACAGACACAGAGGTCACAGCACAAGAGCGAGGAGACAACTGAGCCAGCACAAAACAACCTCGCTCAGCTGCCAGTGGCTCTGCAGCCACAGAGTTCCTGCTGCAGCCGGGCAGCCTTGGTGGGCTGCAGGCTCTGAGGTTTCTTTGCTGCCTGAGGCTATCATAAAGCCGTGTCTTTTATGAAGGCTGCTGATGTCAGGGCACATCCAGTAGGGTGACAAAACAATAGAAGTATGATTAAGAAGGTGAAATAGACAGTAAAGGTTTTGTTTAAGCGTTTGCTTACTTTATAAATGCAAATCTTTGTACATTCAGCTTTTGGGAGTCTTCATTGGTCTTTCCTGCTGAGGTTTTACAGTGTTCTTTGCAAGTTATTGATCTGGGCTTTCAGGGACTTTATGAATTCATTTGAATACACTTTTGTGTATAGTATACTGTAATGTCAGTGGAGGTAATTATTTTCACTTTTCAATGTCAACATAATGGCAAGGTGTCATTTGTTATCTTTATAACTCTATGTAATTCATTGCAGAATTTAGCAATATATTATCCCTATGACTAAATTAATTATGATTCATTAGCAAAATATATAAACAAAAGAAGTCAGGCACAAAATCACTCCTGTATTACTAACAGCTCTCATTTTAATGATGTATTCTTCTTGTTGTGATTATTGTTGTGATGTGTAGTTGGGGAATTAACCAGTTCTAGACTTTTAGTATGAGTTACAATAACAACGTCCAGCATTATCTTGATTTACATCTTCTGAATCTTCTAGACACAGAAACAGTTCAGAATAGTTCCAAAGAAGATCTTAAAATTCCTGAGAAAGAGTAATAATAGCCTTAATAATAGCCTTCTGAGCACCTTTCTGACTTGCTTGTTTTCCAAACACATAGATTTTAAGGAAACCTCTTAACAGAGTAAAAAGATTCTTACATATAAGCACTTCTGACTACATTATATAATATTAATTTCTGTCATACAACGTAATCTTCCAGACTCTTTCTGAATTAATGAATTCAAATATTATGAAAAACATTCTTAAAGTGCTTAGTTTGGTTTGGTTTTTTTAAGATATTGTTGGAAACCAGTATCAGTCTAAACCTATATAAATTGTTATATATACTGTTAAATTGAGATATTATATGTGATATCATGTATGCCATAATGCCTTTTACAACAGCATGGATCAGAAGGGCACATAAAAGTCATGAATTCAGAAAGAAAGGTAGATTAACAATGCATGATAGAATTAGACAATAAAAGATTTAGCTTCTCTACTGCATTTTCAGTAGATGTTGAAAGCTGAGCATAAAAAGTCATACAATCTGATTTCATGTTCTTAGTAATGACTCAGCAGAAATTTGGTTGTCTTGAACTTTATGCTCTTTTTCTGAACAAATAATAAATATATTATGCCACTCAATTAAAAATATATAAAAGTACACAGAACGAATGTCCAAAGGAGTTGTAAAGTTGGTGTGACTAAGATAATAAGAGGTAAATACAGGGTTCAAAGTCCCTGCCAAGAGAAAAAATGTAAATTATTATTATCTAATGAAAATGTTTCTTATCCTACTCAGGAAGATTATAAAAATAAAGGAAAAAGGCTTCAGAGAACTGAGCTGAAGTACAGGTCAGTGCTGATTTTCATCTGTGTCAGAATTTCACTTGATCAGACTCTTCACTGAGTATAGCTTATTTATCTAGCATGCTTTTTTCTCACAACCCATGCAAATTAAGCTATAAACAGTAGTAAAGGCATCATAAATTTCACACAGTTCACAGCAAACATAAATTTCATCTCCATCTCTTCATACTGTCTTCACAGGTCTCTTGGTTTCCAAACTGGAAATGGTGGAGTTCCTTCAGGCAGCAATACAGATAGCCAAGTTGTTCCTCATTGTTTATTGACTCTCCAGTTTAATCTTTAGTGTGGCTTTGCAGAGCAGTGCACTTTATTAACACATCACAAGTAAAGCAGTCACCTGCCTTTCCAGACAATAAAGACTCAAAAGTTCCTTAAGTCTTCTTTTCCAGAAGCACTTGGTGGTTTTGGTTTAAGAATAGAAAAAGTGTATACATAGATAGATAGATAGATAGATAGATAGATAGATAGATAGATAGATAGATAGATAGATAGATAGATAGATAGATAGATAGATAGATAGATAGATATGCACCAGTTTTTCTTTCTGTCCTAGGAAAGGTGGAATTTGGGAAGAGGAATAACATCCATGTTAGATTTTTTCATCTTAGGTCTTTGTCCCGGCTGAGTTTCAGCTGGCAATGAAGTGCCATGCAGCTGCTCACCCACACCCCAGGGGGCTGAGGATGAGAATCAGAAAAAAAGGAAAATAACATTTTAATAACTGATATAAAATAAAATATAATAATAAACCTAGAATCATAGAATTATTTGGGTTGGAAAGAACTTTAAAAATCATCTAGTTCAAACACCCTGTCATGGGCAGGGACACCTTCCACTAGACCAAGTTGCTCGAAGTCCCATTCAACCTGGCCTTGAACACTTCCAGAAATGGGACATCCCCAGCTTCTCTGGGCAAACTGTTCCAGTGCCTCCTCACTCTCATTCACTCTCAGTGAATAAGAATTTTAAATAAAACAGCATGCTATATTTTCGGGGTGGAGGGGTATTTTCTGCCAAATTTCTACACCCTTAACAACAGAAAGGAGAAAACAGCAAGAGAGAGACATATAAAGCACAAGAAAGACAAGTGATGCTCAATGCAATTGCTCACCACCCACTGTCTGATGCTTAGCCAGTACCCAAATAGCAATCAGCCCCTCCTGCCAAGCTCTCCCCAGTTCATACACTGGGTGTGACATTCTATGGTGTGGAATATCCCTTTGCCAAGTTTGGGTCAGCCGTCCTGACTGTAATCCCTCACAGATTCTTGTGCATCTCCTTAAGAACAGAGCATGAGACACCAAAAAAACCTTGACTTAGGATAAACACCACTTAGCAAAACTGAAATATCTGTGTGTTGTCAGCATTATGCTCACAGCAAATCAGAAAACACAGCACTGTAATAGCTACAAAGAAGAAAATTAACTCTGTCCCGTACAAAACCAGGACAATCTTTAAAGTCATCCAAATGTTCCAGTGACCTAAACTAATCTGTTTATCTTTCCATTGATACCAGGAATTTCCATTCTACCAGGAATGACTTTGTATCATCAAAGAAATTGACAGGCAATTTGAGATGCTTCTATCACTCATCTTGTAGATAGCACTTGCCAACTGTAAGTGAAGATTTTTAAGTATTTCCTGTTTCCACTTCTCCAGATTGAGTCTGGATTGGTTTATTCCTTCCTACTTATGCAACATGATGGTGTGTGCATACTCTCAGGTCTCTGAATTTGGTTCAGTTCCCTGGACTTGCAGTTTTGTTGAAATTCATCTTTGAGTCAAGTGTTTTCATTTGCATAATGCACTAAGTGAAGGAATTTTAGGGCTCTATCTAGGTTTCTGTGTAGAAATATTCTACTTTTCAATTAAATCACTGTAGATATCTTAATATCTTCAGGGCCAGAGACTTTAGAGTTTCTGGAAGATGGTATGATAACATGTCTTTGTCTCAGACCACTGAGTTAAGATCAAGTACAACTGGGCTGGGTCAAGCCCTAGAAATAACTGTAAAAGTGAAATAAACTTCTCTTTAAAAGCTCTGATGATTATCACTGAACAATATCCCTCAGGTCGGGATGGTGTAGATTAGCTTGAGGCAGGATACCATGGGAGGCAGCTCTGAAGGACAAAGTGGTGCAGAAGAGCCGATCAAGAACAACCTCCCCAAAGCACATGGGGGAACCACTTCGATGTACCGGAATCTGAAGAAGTGTGGTCAAAGGCCGGCATTGATTTACAAGGGACTTAAGAATGAACTCAAAAAAAGAAGCATTCAGGAGCAAGATCTAGGACAGGACTCTAGCAGGAATGCAGAGATGTTGTTTTAACTTACAGAAGAGGATTTAGGAAAGCCATAGATCAGCTGGAGATGAAACTAGCAAGGGATGTGAAAGGCAAAAACTGACGTTTCTATACCTATGTCGCCAACAGAATTAAATTACAGAAAGTGTGGGGCCACTGTTTAATGGGGCGAGAGACCAAACGGCAAAAAACACAGAAAGGCTGATTTTCCATCTCGGTGTGATGTCACTGTTTTCTACAAATTACTGGCTTTGTGAACAAGAGGATCACAGCTGAGGTCATTTACCTTAAATATAGCAAGGCTTTCAGTACAAATTCCCAAAAGATCCTATTACCAAACTGGTGAAATACGACTCTGATTGGTATATAGTTAGGTGAGCAGAAAATTATTGCCTGATTGCCAAATTGAAAAGGCTGTAATCAGGGGTACAATGGCCAAGCAGTGGCCAATTTCCAGTTATACTCAGGAGGGGGAGTTATGCTGAGGCCAACACTGGTTTTTGTTTTTATTAGTGTCCTGAATTATAAGATGTAATGCATCCCAAGGAAGTTTAAGGATAATATCAAAATGGAGGAGTGTGAATAACACCAAACCAACAATAAACTTTCTGTTCAGAAGGATTTGTACGTCAGGAGAAATGCATTTAACAGGAAAATTATCAGGCTCAACCATAGAAAATGTCAAAAATCAGGCCCTGTCTTGTGTGGTGAGTTGAATGAGGCTTCCCTCTCAACCTAAATTCCTGATTCTATCACCTATTTTTCATTTTACAATGTCTTTAAATTTTACAATGAATAATACATTAATTTCATAAGAAACAAAATATATTCAGATATAGCATATGAGGGAAAAAGACTGAATTATTTATAGTTATAGTTTCATAGAGGAAAACAAGGGTGAATTCCATGGGATTTGATCCCAGTCCTGGAATCACAAATTATTTTTATTTATTTTTTTTAAAAGGATAACTCTACACTTCATGTTCTAATTCCTAAAAGTTGAAAATTAACATATAGTTATTTTTCATGAAGCAGCTAGTTGGGTGAATAATTCATGAGCATTTTCATTTTCAGATTTAACAAATAACATTCTGGATCTCTTCTCATAGTCATAAAACCCCAGAGAAAAGTTCCCAGTGTAGCACATCTACACTTCCTTCTTCCTCAACAACAGCAACTTGACACTTAGAATATCATCATATGCAACTGAAACTGTCAAACTATTTCTTCTTCTCTTGCTATTTATGAGTAGGTTTTGGAGTGTTGACTGCAAAATTTCTCCATGAAAATGCTTTCAGAATTTTTATGCAAACCTACCATGACTACACAATGACATATAAGATTCTTTTAAAGGACGTTTTAGAAAACAGGTATGCTAATAATAATAAAATTCAAAAAATATACTGCAGGTTAATTCTGTGAATTGCTTCAAATTTATGTGCTGAAGAGTGTCCATGGGGATCTTGAGCTTAAGTATGGTACTCAGAAATTAAAGGAACAGTCAATGTGTTTTTTGTGTTGAAGGAGAACAATTTTTTAAAAAATAGTGAGTAACAAATTTGTTTAATGAGTTAATCACAAAAGAGCAGCGACCCCTGTCAACAACATATTTCAACAAATAAATCTGAATAATGAAAATGTATATGCTGAGATTGTGCTCCATTCATACGCAGTTCATTAACAAACAAATTATATAGAGTAAACAAATTAAGTTTTGCTGACGTATTTCCCAGGCATCACTTATCATTGACAGAATATTTACATTTGCAAATAGATTTCACTAAGAAATATGAGGAATATCGTTAGGTATCAAGGTACACTTCATGTCTGATCAAAAATAAAGCCTGTTTCTACAGCCATCAAGGAGTTTGTAGTTTTGAGGACATATCTGTCTTTATCCTTAAAACAGAACTGCATTTTAGCTCATCAGAAAAACCTCATGATTATGGTACTTTAGGCCTGTCACATGTAAAATGAAAAGATTTCTCAAACATATCTAAAAAATCATCTAAACATTTACTCCCCAGGCTGCTGACAGTAAATGATGAAAGAATAATGAGAAAATAGACCAAATAATTTTGCAAACAGAAACAGAGATCCGAGAACTTTTGCTTTCATTGGCATAATTAAGCATGACCATAAAAAACTGATTGGTGTAGAACTACATCATCAAATATATCATTAGAATACCTGATAACGTTACACATCAGGAGTTTTAACACATTATGTGTACTTGAAACAAGGTTAGACACACTATGCTGACTTTTCAGAAGTAATCAGTCTTGTAAACTGACTTCCCCCGAGGGAAATATCCTTTAGTCATTTCCCAGAGGTCCAGGCTCAATTCCCCCTAAGTTCTGAGTCTGCAGTTAAGATAGAACTGTTCACACCGTGGAAACTTGCTTACAAATTTGAAACCATACATTTTGCCTCCTTCAAGAAGTGAGATTCCACAGAGCCACACTTCATAAAGCTCGCCAAGCTTCCCAAGTCTTTACAGGTCTACAGCTCTGTCTCTTCTCACTCAACACTTCTCCCACAGTCTCAGCACTACTTTGCTCCAAAATTTCTAGAAAGAGAAAAAATGTACTGCCTTAGTTATGAAACTCCTATGGGATCCTACCCCTGAGACAGAAACATGCATCCTTGATGTCATGGGTTTAATGTGCAAGTACTTCTCTGCATCCTGTGAAACGACAGATTTTTCAAACAAATATTGCACATGACATAGGAACACAGCAGGCTTCATATAATATTAGACTTCTTTTTATACCTGAAGGACTCTTGCATACAGAGAGCTGAAATTACTCCAGAATTAATAACATGATTATTTATTAGTATTCTAAGTGAAAGTGATGGATATGCACCTTCTTCCTCTTGCTGGTATAGACATCATAATATGTCCCTCATCAATAAGCACAAAAAAATTAATTATATTTCTGTACAGGAAAAGAAGCATATAAAATGTGTTGTGAAAGAAAGAATGGATCTATACTCATAGTAATTTAAAATATCATTTGGATATGACAACAGCCAGCCGTAATGCTTCTGTTTCTTGCATACATCTCAAAGGCACGGTAGATCTTACTTTAATATATTTGTCCTCCTCCATTAACAAAGTTCACCTGTACCTTTTTTCTTCTGAGGCAGAGAAGTCATTCAAGGGGCATGTATTTGTGAGCTTAATCACAGTCCTTGCTAAATCCTCTATATAGAAAGTCAACAGACTGTGTTAATTGGACCAAACCTTTGTACCACACACATCTCTCTGAACTGATTAGCTGTGAACAAAGTATATTTATAGTTCCCAGTTGTGGTGTACATAACCACTCACCCAGGATCAGATCTCTCCTCTGTGGGGTTAAGGACTCCACAATGAACTGCTTCGGTCTCCAAAATCTAAGTCTAACAAAGCCTTTCCAGTCATTTCCATATTCTTCAGATTCTCATCACTGTTGATCTTGTTTTCAACTTTAGCCCCTTGGAAATCACATAACAGGTAGGGAAAGGGTTCAAGGAGAATTTGTTAAACACAGTTTTTTCTGCCGAATCTCCTAAAAAGTACTGCAGAGCTACAAAACAATTAATTTCTGCCAATACCCCTTAGGGTTTTCACCAGCTTTTTGTTTGACTCAAGGTCTTTGTGGAAATTACCTACAGGACCTGTGTCTTCAGGTGTTACTCCTGGTGTAGCTGGGCTGATTCCCTTGCTTTGGAAGTGCTGCCCTGGTGGGGAGAATTGCAAATAAAAAAGTAAAATTCGTGGGTTTAAATAAAAACAGCATAATCATAATAAATATGAATATATAACAATAATGATAACAATGCTGATTATAAATTTTATAATAATAATAAATATAATGAAAAGGAAAAAGAGAGAGGCATAAAATCCAAGAGAAACAAGTGATGCATAGTACAATTGCTCACCAGCTGCTGACTGATGTCCAGCCAGCCCATCCGTGAGCAGTGATTGAAGGCTCCTGGCCGTCTCCCCCCACTTTATATGCTGGGCATCATGTTCCCAGTATATTATGGTATGGAATAACATTTGGGTCTTGGCCATGCCTGCATGACCCCAGGCCCCTCACGGCTACTGTGAAAAATTAACCCAGTTCTTGGCCAAAACCAGGACATGCATACATGGTACAAAATCCAGAGTCCAGAGTCTGCAGCAGCCCCTTCTTTTACAATCCCTTGCCACTCCATCTGCAAAGCAGATGTGTTTTCCCAGTGAAAGTTAAAACTGTAAAGCTGTGTCACAAGCATGAGAGGAATCCATAAGGTGATGCTGCACAGTTCTTAAAATAGCACGTGCCTCCTGGAAAAACTGAGTTACTGAGGGGATTTACACGAGGAGAACTACAGTTTATTAGAGAAGGATACACAGTGTGTAGCTAGAAATAGGATTAGAAGGACTAAGGAGTTAGAGAAAGAAGACGAAAAAAACAATTAGCTGTTCAAAGAGAAGACAGGACAAAAAATCAGATTATTTCTAAATATTTGAAGTAGAGATTAAAGAAAGAAAAAATATAAAGCTTGCTTTTGCAAGATGTGTCAGACAGATACAAATAGCTCTGTGACAGGCAGGAATGTCAACTTTTGGACTACTCTGATGCAGACAGTTAGGAGTAAAACAATGCTGGCCACAGAAAACCCAGACACTAAAAGCTTCACTCCATGAGGTAGACCAGAGGAGGAGTTGGTGCTTTAGTTTTCAGGACTGCAATAAGAGGTCAGGCTGTCAGTGTTGTAGCTGGAAATGCAGAGTTACGTGGCATCTCCAGTTCTCTACACTCACTGAAACTTAAGGGTTGCATTCAGGGGGTAATCTGGGTTAGAACCCATCAGGACATTCAAAAGGCTTTCTGTCCCAGGCAGTGAACTCAGGTTGTATCTTGGTCTTGCTAACACCTCTCAATGTCACAAAAGGACCCAGGACAGTGCAGCTTGTCTCTCAAAGAGCTCTCTGAGTGCATTTGAAGTTGGCTGTCCCACAAAGCTCAGCAGCAGCTCAGCTAGGGCACAGACACTCAGAGCCACAGCCTCTCCTGACCCTCTCCTGACAGTTCAGCTGCAAACACTCGCAAGGACACCAATTACATTCATCCAGGGACACCCCTCTAGGCATCGTAAATCTTCAGCAATGCAGTGCAATTAATTGTGAGGAGACACAACACTGTAAAGACTGCTGACCTAGGAGAGATAAATGAAAGGCAGGAGTGTTTAAGAGGTATTTGTTGATGCCTTAGCTAAAACCGGATAGAAGAGGATTTGCTTGACTAAACATACTTCAAGATAAAATGCCTGGCTCCTTGAACAAAACTGTCAAAGTCTTTTATTATTCTGTGACAATTCAGAAACTCTTAGTCAAGAGTGATATGTGATATCAATAAATAACAAGAAGAAAAAATGAATATGTGGGTAGAGCATATCTTGATAACACCAGCAGTTCAGACAAGGAAAATCCTGGGTGTGGTGGGAGTAGAAGGAGATTGCAAATCTGGTTTGATTATTCACACACAAGTGTGAGAAAGAAAAGGCAATCTACATAATAATTTTTAATCCTGTTTTCTCATGAAAAGAAGTCATATTATGTATGGAACTGAAATAACCACGTGTCAGTTTAGAAGGTAAAAGAAACGTTAAATAGGATTCACCAAGAGACAGAAATGAAAGCAAAATCTCATTGCTCAGGAAAGTGGACATGATGTTTCTAGAAAAACTGTGTAGAAATTAATTTTGCTTCAGCAAGAGACAGTTATATAAGGTTATATAAGGATATAGACAGTGGTGCTGTCTGAAGGAAGTATGTCCTCCATCACAGCCCAGATGGATATTTTTCCTTCTTTGACAAAAATAATTGCTGTCCTCGTGTCTGGCAGCATGGATATGTAAATAGCAGTAAGGAACAGGCCTATTGCTATAGGCCACTGCCTGTACCTGGACCTTGGAAATCACAGATTTCTAGTGATACTGCTGGAAGGAGAAATGGTGACAAATGGGGCAGCCACAGCAGAGTCAGACGCATGATCAGCCCAAGACTTCCTTCCCTGCAATCTTCAGGTGATATTTTAGCTCTCCATCTCTGTATTTCAAATAAGTAATTTTTGCAAAGATTGTTTTAACATACCTCAGTTCATTGCTGTGGTCAGTAACACAGACGGTGAATTCCTAATTCATAGGTGAGCACGTACCATAGCCATGTAGGATTTTCTTTTTCCCAACACTGTTCTTCTCCTTACTGTCCAGGAAGGGTTGTTTTCTACAACATGTTTATATTTGTGACAATCCTGACAGTATTTACTACTATGATTTTTTAATAAAAAAATAAGGGAGGGAATGTTTTCTGTAGCACAGAAGAACAAAATTTTAAATGTTGAACTGAAGTCTTCAGTGAAAAACATACAGTCATTTGCTACCCAAGAAACATCACTGGGATGTTGATGACTAACAGCTAGTGTGTGTTGATGAACGTTTGGAACCCCAGTAGCTGTTCTCATTGGTTACCAGAAGTGAGGGTAAAGCAGTAGAAGCACAGGGCTGTCGTGGGAGTCATTACTTTGTACAACATCTCTACAGTACACGTAGCTCTGAGCCCTTCTAACATGGAACAGCTTGAGAAGTTTGGCCCATAGTTACTAATGAGATGAAAAAAACCAACATGAAATCATCCATGGAGGCAGCATTCAGAGAGTGGGAGTGTCAGTGCTGCGAAGAGGCACCTGTGCCCAAGTCTGCCCTTGGACTCTTCTGATGGTTTCCACCGTCCCTCAGCTTTCTTTCCATGTACAAGCCTCTCCAAAACTAGCAGTGACACTTCCCTCTGTCTACAGGCTATGCATATAATTCTTCTTCAAAAAGACACGTTTTGACTGACAATTACTCTAGGATGCTTATGCCCTTCCAAAAAGAATGATGTAGAATACATTGGACACATCCAGCCTTCACTAAGCTCCATCAATTTCAATCTTTCAGACTATACTTATCTACTGGTTATTTATTGCCAGGTCTTTTTCAGTTTACTGAAAATATTACTGGAAATATATCAATTTTTCTCCTCTGCAATATTATTCTTGAGTTTTAATTATTTTCCTCTGACACCACTTGATGAAAACAAGACTTTCCAAGTGCTTGGTTTCAATTACTTATTTGTAGAGCAAAAGTAAGAGAGATTTTCAGCATTGTAGTTATGTATTCTAATAAATTAGAAACTGCAGGATTCTTGAGAATGAGGAGTGAATTACGCAATTCTGCTAAAATTTCATTTTAAATTGCCATTTACTTTTGGCTCTTCAGGTTTACTCCTAAACACCTGTGGCCTGAATAAAGTTTTATTCTGGCCAGAGACATCTTTAGAATGAACCAACAACAATTTTTTTTATTCTTACTGACTTTTTTTTTTCTGAGAAATACTTGTGAAAATGTTAATATTAGCTTGTTTTCAAACTGGATCTGACTTCTTTATAGTCTCAATCAGATTTTATGTACATATGCAATTCCTTCCATGTCATTAACATTAATTTGATAAGGAGTGAGTTCTTGATCCACAGCAGAAAACTGGAATGACCCAGAAAAAAATAAACTTTAAAAAAAAATTCAGAAATCGAACAAACACCACACACGCTTCTTGCCAAGGGGAACTCATATGAAGCTTACTCTTCTTCTACCTGTTTTGCTTCCATAAACAAGAGCACAAATTAATTTTTTATATCAAATCATTCCATTCATTTCATGGAGGTTGTTTAGTTGAAATTTGTATATGAGAGAGTGCTCAAAGTGATGGAACAAGAAAATCAGTTCCATTAAAAGCCGTCATCTTCACCATCCTTAAAGTAATAAGATTTTGATGTGATTTCATCCACTTCCGTTACCTTTTAGTACTCAGTGGGTTTTCTTAATTAAAAAAAAATAACAAAAACCAAAACCAAAAAGAAAAACAAACAGTGCAAGAAATCTCACATCTGAGACTTAGCTTGCTGAAGCTTGTTCAGCATCCTATATGTGGCAGGAATGTGGTACAAAATACTTAATTGGACTGCTGACATGAGTTACATACCTATGACTAGAATTCTGCTGCCATCAAGAGCATTTTTCTTTTATAGCAGATCACAGACATCAGTAATTGGATTTTTGTCATGGCAAATTTTCATTGAAACAGTAACTTCAGCTCCCTCTATACAGAACAGCCTCTAAATGACAAATTACATTTTACTTGCTATTTTTGTAGCGAAATAGGCCAATGTATTTTATTCTAATATTAATGTTGCTGGTCACTTCTTGAAGAAAAAGTTCAGTGGGTTGACTGCAGAGAGGCTCATTACCACAATAAGTGGCAAAATTGCCTGTGCTCTTTTTTTAAAGACACTTTTGCAACCTCATTTTTCCTTTTACCAAAAGAAATTTCACATATAAATGCAATATTACTGAATAAATTAACCAAATCAAATCAGAACAAATTTGTTTTCTTCTGTCCTGAATGTCTGTGACTCAGGGAATTATTTACAGCTCTGTTATAATTGTGTAGAGAAAACTGATAGGTTGCAGAACAATCTCTTCCAAAACATGAAAACAAATCCCAGAGCCTGAGGAAACAGGCAGCTCACCTCACCCCTGCTGTGTAAACTTCATCTGTACCACTGTGACCACTCACAGTACCCTTTGTACACTGCAAAGTCAGGTAATTACCTTAAAAACATGTGACATAGCTCTCACTGAATGCTGCAGCAGTCTAAAATCAGAGCAATTTTTATGAGGATTGTATTAACAACCACTGTGGATGCCTGCCCTTAGGCAGGACAAAATTGTGGCAACGCTTAAACAGCACCGTTAGTCAAGAGACTACGGCTAAGGTTGCTCACATATCAGGGAGAAGAAAAGAATAGACAGTAATAAAAGATGGTACATGTTTGATTCCTACAGACTGAAAATTTGAGATACAGAGGAGGAAAGGGATTCACTGAACCTCTCAGCTTCTAGTGGAGCTGGAATGAAGTCTGGCATTCTGGCTATCCACATGATGTCTTACCTACAAAGCTGGTCAGAGTTACATCCATCCTCTAATGAATTATTTGTTCTTTAAAAAAAGGATATGGAAGAAAGCTATCAATTTAAAACTCAAATAAATTGGAAATGTTGATGATGTTACCTAAATTCTGTCCCTTACTCATCTTTTGGCTAAAGGTTTTCATCCACGTGTCCTTTTCTCAACACCAGAAAAATTAAGAAAAGCAGCCACTCTTCCTGGTGCTTTTCAAATGTTAAACACATCTAACTTGAGTGATGATTGTTTTTCTAACAGTGGATGATCTTTCAGCCCAATCGGAAGAATAACACCACTGCCACACCTGAGAGGGGATTGCCCCGCTCTGCTCTGCACTGGGACAGCCTCAGCTTGAACACTGTGTGCAGTTTTGGGCACCACAATATAAGATATTAAACTATTAGACAGTATCCAAAGGCAGGCCAGGAGGATGGTGAAGGGCCTTGAGGAGAAGCCGTGTGAGGAGTTGCTGAGGGCACTTGATCTGTTCAGCCTGGAGGAGAGGAGACTGAGGCAAGACCTCATTGCAGTTACAACTTCCTTGTGAGGTGAAGAGGAGGGGCAGGCACCAATGACAGTGACAGGACCCAAGAGAATGGCCTGAAGTTGTGTCAAGGGAGCTTTAGGTTGGATATTAGAAAAAGATTCTTCACCGAGAGGCTTGTTGGGCACTAGAACAGGCCCCCACAGTGCTGTGGTCAGAGCACCAAGCCTCAGAGATTTCAAGAGTTTGGGGAATGCTCTCAAGCACATGGTGTAATGCTTGGAGTGTCCTATGTAGAGCCAGGAATTAGACTCAATCCTTCCAACTCAGAATATTCTATGATGCTATGACCCATCACTATATCTTGTATTAATGTTAATGGAAAGGTTCCCATAACATTCAGCTGTTTGTGGTCTGATGTCCTTCAAGTTTATCTTTCTGGAATCTGACTGCTTCAGAAATTCAAAGTTTCAGAAGTTCAGACATTTATATTATAAAGTCAGAACCAGGCTTGTATCCAGAGCTTCTGAAACAGTGGATTTTGTGTCAAGTTAATGAGAGAAACGTGAGTGGGAGGGAGACCATGTGTCTGTAAACACGTTGTTATCCGGTAATATTGAGATATTCCTAGCTCCATTTCAAAGGTCACCTTTCTGAATATAGGTTGCAGTAATGATCTCTATAATACCATAACAGCGAACTGGAATAAAAAGAATATAGCCAAATAAATTGTACCGTTCCAACAAGGGTCTTTGAGTGATAGCTACAAAGAGTAGATTAGGCTGAAAGGTCATGGCACAGAAGCTTGCAAAAGCTTAGGCCAGACTAAGCAATAATATGTATTAAGGTGTTTTTCACCAATAATATGGCGAAAGGTTTGCAGAACGCTAACTAAAAATAGGAACCAAAAGCAAAACACTTGTGGAACACAGCAGAGGAGAATGCAGCATGGAGGTAAGGCATAAAATTTCAAAATCACCCAGGAAAATGATGAAAGCAAATGATTGCACAGTCTGTGACAAATATCAAATTATATCTGTGGAAGGAAGGGAAAATAAGGAATTTGGAGAATAAACTAAGAGCTGGGATTCAGAACAGCACAAATATGCAGACAAATTGGACCAGATGGCTCTTTTCTGTTTCTGTCATAACTTATGTTCTTGGAACCTGCAGAGCCTAAAACTCATTTTGGAGACAAAAATTCCCCCTCTCTCAACTGATAGTCATTGACGCTTGTGGCTTTATTTGTTCCATTTCCTATCCCCAGTAATTACAGACCATAAAGACACATCTCACCTTATGGCCTGTGTGGGACAAATCGACTTACAGAGATAATAATTTCAAATGTAAAATGACAATAAAGAAAGGACTAGCCTGGATCTGCAGGCTCAGGCCAGAACAAGAAGCCTTGCATAAATAAACACACAGTGGCATTACCCCTGGATGACACACTTGTCCCCAACGTGGGTGGCATTTTCCAACTGGTCACAGTAGTCACTGCTGTAATTATTGCGTGTCATAGGGAACATCAACAACCGGTGATCACACTGACTGAGTTTTCAGTGCTCGCTGAACAGCTCTGAAATACATTTGAGTCAGTGACCTGAAATATTCTATATATCCTCACCTGGGGAGAAGCTGTGGACATGTCAATACCATGGGGTGTATGTATCCTAGATGTCAGGTATATTCAGCTAAAAATTTTCCTATTTTGGTTCAGAAAAATAGCACAGGTCATCATCAAAGCTTTGAGATTGCCTCCTACAGGTTAAAAAGGACGCTTTTAGACATATGCGTGTTGAAACATTTCTGCATTTCACTCAGTGCAAAAACATTTCCTGCAATTATGAATTAGAAACTTCATATGGACATTAGCAAAATCCTTTGGAAGCACAGGACAAGCATATAGCTACTAACTATGCTATCCCTTAAAGTATTGCCAGTTTCTAAAAAAACACCAAGTGGTTTGGTCACATTTTGCCCAGATGCCAAATATCAAGTTCAGCAGAGAAAAAGTTTCCCCTGTGAGAAAATCATAACAATTGTCATGTGTGCTTCCCTGGGCTCACATAAGCCCTTTCACCAGTTTCCTCTGTGTGAAGAAGAACCTTCTCCAGCTAAGATGGAGAAAGGTGGGCAGGAAGGAGCCCTCCTATTCAATACCACGGTCTTTTTGCAGTGGGGAGAAAAATGTTATGAAGGTAAAGTATGTGCCTGTGTGCCATCCAGACTTGTCAAGCTTGACTCCCAAATGCACAGCCAGCTGGCTCCTGTGCGTGCTAAGAACATCATGCCAGAACCCAGGGTATTTGGCATCTAGATGTTGTAGTGGCATCCCTGTGGTTGTGGGTTACTGACATGTGTAATAGGTACTACCATTTAGGACAGTGCTTTATCTCCTCATTGCTGCACTGAGATACCTAATAGTGGATTACAGCATGTGATAACTAAATCCTATCGTACTTCAGACTGCTCTGTGAGATCTGTTAAATGAAAAAGTAGATGAGTTTATGCTCTGTTAAGCAGGTACATCTATAATTCTCTTTGGGGAAGATCACAAACAACAGTTAGAAGAAGAAAAACGAGGATGAGGAAAAGCTGTTGGAATACATATTCTCATATCTTAAATAAATACAGTCCCAGCAATGGCTGTTTGAGTAAAACCTTTTCCATGAGTGCAGAATTTGGTGAATTGGTTGAAAGCATGTACAGTCTGAAGACTTTGCATCAGGAACAAGTTCAATTTGCTTATGACTATTTAAAACTAAATTTGCTTAATGAAGTAGCAGGGGTTGAGAAAAAAGGGAGATAAATTGCATGTGTAAGCAAATATATATAAATATGTATTTGTGTCATTATTGGTTGGTATTACTCTATTAAATTATCACTTATAAAATTATTTCTCTATTCAAAGACACCTTTGAGAAGTAAAACTACAAAATATCATAAATTCATTCATGAAATGAGTGAAAACAGATGAGCATTTTGCAAATTTCCTGTTGTGCAAATTTTGCTTTTCATGTCTCCAAAATACTATTAGCAACTGTTATCAAAAGGGCTGAAGAACATGGGTTCCATTTTATCATTATTTTCCACTAGGACATTCCACTTGTGAAAGAAAATGACACTTTTCACATTCTACACTCTAGCTGCAAAGCAATCTTTAATTGGCACTTATGCACTATCAAAACTGATATGACACCTCATGAGCAGCAGGCATTATGCCATCTAGACAGATGGGTATGAGCATAGGTTCAAGGCATGCCAGAGAACAATGTGTGCATCAGGGTTGTGTGGAACAGCCAGACTCCTCCCCAGAGATACTGAAAGGGCAGTCTGTGCAGATTATCAGCACTTTTGTGAGGTTGGGGTATGCTACCACCATTCCAGTGTGGCCTGCATTAACAATGAAAATGCAAAAATATATTTTGAAGCAATTTTAAGTGAGTTTTTTGCTATCTGAACTAATGCTGAGGGGAGAAAAAAGGTATTTTCCCTTTTGGCTCTTTGCTAGAACCTCTCAATTAGTCTTATGCAAAATGTTTCAGCAGTGCTGTCAAGTTTCCTGCCAAAAGCCAATGTGTGACCTTCTATTAGCTTGTATACCCTGAATACCCTTTTAGTGTCATGGGTCTTATTTACATTTTGCACAATGCTAGACTCTATTTAATCCGTTACTCAGAGTAAATGGGGATGAAAAATTACTTTCTTTGTTTGTCACTAAATAGTTTGCAATTAACACTGAACTGCAAATGAGGAAATAATGTGTCTCTTTGAGGAAACCATATGCTTTGTGCTTTAAAGTAGTTGTGGTAATACTGGTAGAATAGTTAATGTACAATGAATGCCATCTGCTGACTAATACAGAGTATTTACAAAGGCAAATAGTCCAGATAACTGCTCTTCTTAAATGACTATACAACCTAACATGATATTGTTTGGACAATTATCTGCATCTAGATCAACATTTTCCTTTTTTCTTCCCCTCCTGTAGGTGTTTTTATGCGGAATGCTTATGCAGAACCCCAATGATGGTTTGTAAGAAACCATCCGTCCCTCCATGGAAAAGACAAAATAATGGAAAATATCACACAGAAATTCTGGCACATTCAAAACAGGCCTGCAGCCTTCAGTGTGGTGGGCAGAAAAGCTGTGTTGGGAGACTGATGAAAAAGATACTGAGCTCTGCTTGCACAATGCAGTATGCACAGAAAACAGGCACCAGCAGCACAGCAAGGACACAGGGTAAGTTAGCAATGTTGTTCAGGGAGCCAGTTATGCTTCCTGAAAGAAATAAATAGAATTCGTTGGCTTGCACATTGCCTGGAATTTCACTGACAGAAGATATTGCTGCCTGATGTTTGCCTTCCACTTTGTTCAGAGTTGCAGGACTTTGTGTACATTGAGGACTGCATAAAAAAATATTGGAATCCATCACTGCTTTTTCCCTCTGGCAGGCACAGCTTGCATTCGTTTGGTATTTGATCTTATCAGACAAAACCAGACTAATGTTTATAAATACTCTTAAATTATTTCTACTGATGGGCAAAGACCATGTAACAATATATGAGAAATAATTGAAGGTGAACCAGACCTGCTTGTCATCTGCTTTGCTAAGGCCTGTGAAGCATTAGGTTGAAATGCACATTGTACCCCAGGCAAAATGAAGCAAGATGCCTTTCTGCTGGTTTGTCTCTCCCCAAATCATGCTGAACTCAGTTATCTCCTATTATGTCAGCAATAAACGATGACAGGTAAATACAAGCACTTTGGGTAGGTAGCTTGTGCTATCAATCTCTCTGTGTGTTTTACCTGCAAACAAGCTATACTCTTCAAGACATTTAAAGCCACATATTTTCACACAGGGAAAAATTGCCTATTTGCTGCTTCAGGAAGATCCCTAGGATATTATGTGGATAGAAGCTCTCTGTTCAAAAGTTTGAGCTCCTGCTCCAGAGATAGACTCCTGCTACAAAGCAGCTGCATGGCTCCCAGTATCTTTTCCTGAAAGTCAAGAGCTCAGAGCTTATTTGTCTATGCCAAAGACTTGTGTTCCACCTTGAATCAGCAGATTTTGAGAGGTTCCAAGCTGGGAACTTTCACAAAGAACACCTTGTAGTGTCATCTTTGGAAAGCCACCAAATGGTAGTACATGAAACAAAAACACAGTCTCCCAGATTAATTCCCACTCTGTCCATTCCTGCCAATATTTTCCTGTATAATTGTATAAATATTATAACAATAATAAAAAATTAGATAGATGATATCCATTAATAAGAATTTATAGCTATCTTCCAAGTTCTCCATAGCACTCATTCCTCTGAATCTTTTGATCACAAAAGAATTCAGGGTTGACATCTCTGCAGAGACAGAATCATGACGCTCAGTGAAACTTTTTTCTTCAAGTGGAGTGGACAGAATATTGAAAGCAACTTCAATTTTGAAGTTTCTATTTTATGGCATACTTATGAAGAAGAGAACCTCGCACCAATCTTTACCTCTGCCCCTCCAGTCCAGTTAAGCCATTGTGGTGGGTTGATCCCAGCCAGCAACTGAGCATTCACAGCTACTCACTCCACCACCTCTATAGGGCATGGAGGAACAGGAACAAATGAATGAGCTGTCTTTTGATTTCACAAGAAGTAAATCAATTTAGGCTTTGAAGTCAAAATCAATCTCTGCCTCAAATTCATTTCTGTGTAGCCTGCTATTTTGTGACAAAAACATCAAAATAAATAAATTGTAACATTCAGCCCTACAGGTATAAAGTAGAAATTCATAGGGTTTTTGCAAAGGTCTAAAAAGTAATTTATCTTAGATTCATCAATGAATAGCCTCTATTTCCCAATGCTACATCTGTGAAGAGAAAGACATCTCCAGAGAGTGTCCAAAAAATGTAGGTAAGACTTTGACACACAGGAGTCCTGAGTCATCCTAAAGACCCCCTTCTCCTCTCAACTGACCGTGACTCAAGCGAGGCTCCTAAGTTAGGTAGCTAAGTATAGATAGATTCAATGAGAGTTGTACTCCATTTCTTCCCCCTTTCATTTTAACCTGATCAAACCCTTTGGCAGCTCTATATTCCCATCCGTGATGTTTTGTGTCAGAACTCATTTGAAAAACTGACCCTGGAGTCCAAGACAGGTCATGAGTCTCTTATGAAATTGATTTGTCAAAGCTAAAAGTGTTCCACAGAACCACACTGTGATATTGCTCAGTATCTGTTATACAAACATGTTTACACTGATACTGAATATTTTGACAATTCCATGTTAGTCCAACAGATTTACAGTCTTGAAACACTCAGCAGCGTCCAGTTCTAGGAAAGAAATTAACATCAATGAACAAACTGATATTTTCTAATACTTTTTATTCAGTTTTATTAGCCTAAAAGGAGCACCATGCATTACAGAGCTTTAAAGTACCAACAATCCTGATCACTTGGTGTGCAATGACATTGTCACTCTAAAATTTTGCCCCAGCCATGAGATTTGCTTTTGGCTCTGTTGGTGACTGAAGGGAGAACTAGTGTCAGTAGAAAAAAACTGCCTGCTTTTTGAATTGACTTTGAAGTTATCCACAACCTGCTTCAGAACAGGTTTATATACAATATGAACTTGGTTACAGAGGAGTAATTATAGAGATTTTCTACTTCCTGTGTCAATATCTACCCATCTATACATACTAATAAAACTAATATCAGAATCTGGACCTTAAAATCTATTTTTGCAGTATCACATTTCTCTCTTTTGAGAACAGTTCTCAGTCCTTTGAAAACTTCAGAGGGACGAGACTCCATTAGCTTCTCCCCAGCATTTCTTTGAAGTGCTATAGGTATGACACTGTTTCCAGGGAAGAGTTAAACTGCAAAAAAGACTCACAACATGCAGGAATCTTTCCATTTGTCCTTTCAAGGTCCTTTGCCATGTCTTGCATAGTTCAATGAGAATTTTACATAATGATATCAGTGATTTAAAAATCATGTATGTTTTCAAGAGAGGAAAATAACTGGGGTGGGGGGAGGCAGCAAGGGACAGGGAGGAGAAGTTTAGTCTACATAATTGTGGGCCAGTAAACTCCAGTTAGATAATGTCTTTTCTGCCCTCACCCTCCACAACCTGTACTCTGTTTACACAGCACTCAGTGAGGATTTTAAAAGTGATTTTTCAGGAGGTTTTTTCCCCTGTTGGTGATGGGAATTTTTTTTTTTTTTCAGTGAGTATGGTAGCCCTGGGGCTGAGCTCCACCCTAATGGTAATGTCTTCTTTCCCCTGAACAGTGTCAAGCACACAAAGAGCAGCAGAGGATTTGAAGATTTGGCCACATATTGGTACCAGTTAATATTTAGAGTGATCCATAAAGTTTGAGGTGCATGGTGTGTATCAAGCAGAACTTTAGAGAGCAATAGTGAGCTGGAGAGGAACATGTGAATGTACATGAGTTTGATGGAAAATCTCCTGTTTAAGTCATTGAAAAACTAATTGGTTTCCATGGGGCCTAGGATTCACTCTAAGGTTTCTCCTTTAAAGAAAAATTGATAAAGGAAATATCAGTTCAGGGAGCAGTACTGTGGCTTTAGTATCAAAGATCAGTCAGCTTCATTCTCCCTGTCCCCCAAGTTGGGTTTGTTCTCTCACACTTTCTTTCTGTCCTTCAGGGAACATTGACAGCTTTCTTGCCTGTCTTTCATTGGGAACAGGCATAAATTATTTCTTCATTCTTGCTTTATTCTTCCTTATACCTTCCTCTATTGTTCTCTGAGGAGTTTTAAGCCATTTAATTTCTGTATGCCCAGGTGCACCAACCAAATGGCATACCTCCCAACTGCGTTTCATCCATCTACATCACTCCTATTAAACATCATCCTTCTGATTAGCTATATTCATTAAGTTTGGCTCTCATCCATGTGGAAAAGTTTGTTGTCTGTATTCTGTATTTGTATAGGCTAAGAATTTCCTAGAGCATATTCCTGGGGTCCTTTTCTCTTGTTTTCCTTTGTACTCTACAAAGTTAATTGAATTTCAGCAGCAGCTTTTCTTCTATCGTAAAACTGTTTAACACATCTCAATCCATCTCAGGCATATGATTTTCTTAGCAACATAAGCTCACACAAGGTTGCTTTACATTGCATTTCAGGTATGTCAGAGGGAGGTCAAAAGGGATTACATGTGCTGTTCTGTCATGAGAGAAAATTCCTTTCTGGTGAGGGTGTCACCCTGCATTGAAAAGTGAAAATGTTGCAGAGCTGAGTCAGAAGCCCTGCCAAAAAATTTGTCAAAACAGAAAAATGGACAGTCCTAAATGTGCAGTTTCTGTTGAAGAAGAGCATCTGTGTTAGACACATTTTGATATGTGATTCTTACTTTTTTTAATTAGTTCTTTCTCTGAAACCTTAGAATGTTTTAGCAATATATTCATGTGCTATTTTGGCAGGTCTTTCCAAAAGATTAGATTAACTCCAGTTTTCTTGCCATCACCTTTTCCTATGCACCCATATAGTATATTGCCTCTGAAAATCTAACACTTATACTGCCATGTTTTAGTCTTGCTTTAAACTATCACAAATTGTGGCTATTCCTGTAAGCTTCTGAATTTGTCTTAGTTAGCATCCTAGGTCATTTCAACAGCAGACAAGATCTTAAAAGAGAATCATTCCAGCTACAGTCATCAAAGAAAACAAATGAGGACAGAAGGAAGTGGAGGAAAGTTTTAATGATCTTTACACATAGATCAAAAAAGCATCTTCCAACACAAATCTGAAAAAAAAAGACCCTGAAGTATAACTTTGGGAAAAAGATTAATGGCATGATGCCATGCACACATCTGAAATGCAATCTGAAAAATGCATGCAGTTTAGGGTATTTTTTCAGACAAAGTGATGGAAGTATGTTAACTGAATAGAATTTGGTTTAAACTGTCCTCAGATGGAGATAAATTCCAAACATGCCTCTTGCCATTCTAAAGAAAGATGGGATACAAGCTTGCATCCAATCTCACAAGGTGTTTAATTAACCTTGTTGATGAAAACATGAACCATGATTAACCACTCTGTCTTCAAAACACACCACTAAACACTGTCCCGTAAGAGCTTTTAGTATGAAAGCTCCAAGTTGTTCAACTGCTTTGAACTCAGAGCAAATGAGGCAAGGTCTGTACCAGTGAAAGGACTCTGCCTTCATCAATCACACTGTCCAGTACCTACTTTTCAGTGACAACATCTGTGTACCAGCCAACACAGAATCTACCTGTACCATAATAAGAAGAAAAAAAGTACAAAACCATGCAAGAGTAGGTAGGGCACTCATGGATACTGACCTCATTTCACTATTGTTGAAAAATGCACTGCTATATTAAAAAAACCACTGCCTAAAGATATAGGCTTGGGTTCCAACTCTTTCTGCTAAAGAATAACTCCAGGATAGGAATTCCTCTTTCGCACGTGACATAATATCTCAGCAATATTAACAACAGACACCTGCAGACAGTGTCTCAAAAGTGACCTAGAAATCTGTCTCTGTAAAAAATATCCCTTATTTCTAGGTAGTCCCCAGTGTTGATTTTATTCTGCTGATTTTGTTGGGGCAAATTATCATAGCACGAAAAACATAAAATGCTGAAAGCAAATGATGTACTGACTGGATTAATCAGAGACTTAGACTCATTTAGTGACGGTATTTTCTCATTCCCATTGAAATTGGGATTTTCCTTGACCAGTGATACAACTGATACCTGTGAAGAATATCATGTTCACAGTGTTGTGAGCAAGAGAAAAATCAGCAGCTCCTGTAACATCCATAATGCAAGAAACCCAGTTAAATTATTTTGATAGCTCAAGCAAGAATGTTGGATTTACCAAGCCAAATTAAATTCAGTGTTTACTTGCTTGAATTGAGAAGTTATAAATCATTGCTTTGGCAACCATCCCAGATAGCAATAGGTTAGGAGTATTAAAAGAGGATTAGATTATAAACTCTCTTTTAAAAAACTAAATATTTTCCTTATGTCTCAAAAATTCCAGTTAACAGAGTCCAAACTATTTGGAATTTCCAAGCAACATTACAGTAAGTTAACAACCTTTGTACAATGCATAACCTTCCTTACAAGTGACCAATTTTGTAGGTATTTATCCAAGTGGATATTCATCTTGGAGTATAAATTGAAACAGATGTCAGTGAGCTAATACAATTTTATTTTCTAGTATGTTCACAGAAGTAAGCTTGAGAAAAGACAACAATTCCAAAATCAGAAGCATGATATTTGCTGGTACATTCACCAGGTGTTCTGAGATTCTGTTCATACTGTCTTGATTGAGCTAAAATCACTTAATCTTCCACTAGCAGGCACAAATATGAGTGATGCCTCTGAGACCAACAACGGGAAGAGTTAATATAAAGGTCAGATAACAAAGAGCAAGGCACCACCTTGAATACAGAGTAAAAAAATCAAATTGCAGCTTTCTTGACTTCAAAATGAATCCTTCAAGGAAAGTAATGATATAGTTCCCAAGAGCAACATGCAAATCAGGGGATTAATCTCTAGCAAAATGTTTTATGTTATGGAAACCCACAAATAGATTTGATTCAGTGACAGTAAATCAAACATGTTGGATAGTTCTGTTTGACTGATGAGTATACATGCCACTGGCAGCAGGGCGATGACATACACAGGATCGCAATAAAATACGCTCACTGGCAGTTCAGCAGCCATTGCTCAGTGAACTAAAGCAAAAGAAAAAGAAAAAGAAAGCTTCAGGCAAAAATGCAATCCAGATAATAAGAATATATTTTTCTTTTCTGCTTTTTCCCTGCTACTCTTTTCTGCTGATCAGGGAATTCGCAGCTTATAAAGATGGGTGAAGAAAAGAATGTTAAAATCTGTCTGCAAGGCTTTTTTGCTGTTATTGTTTTGTGGTATTAGTGACTTTCAGCAGCTAAGGCATACCTCCGTAATAACTTTGGTACGTTATCTGCAAGTCTTTTCTCATCCTTACTCTGCTCTCAACCTCTACTGTATTTGACTCCCACCTTCCCACTCCCTATTAAAGCAGTGGTTAACGTAGAAAGGGGGCTGCCATTCGTGATATTTACTGTCGTTGGAGAAGGAGAGGCAATTGCCAGGGACATTCAGAAGAAGATGAGGCTGCTCTGAATCACACTCTGGTGTAGTTTGTGTCTTTCCATGTGGGGAGCCTAGGGAGGCTGAGGACAGGTTATTCCACACTGAATCAGTCTAATTGCTTGGCTCACCAGCACTGAGCTCTCCCAGCTACCAGACTCCTTCAGCACACGCCAGAGATCACAACTAAACAACAGAAACATCTGTGCTGCCACAGCCACAACAACAGCTACAGCAGAGCCTTCTGGTGTCTGCATGGATTGAGGAGTGCCTTGGATATGTTCTAGAAAGTATAACTTCAGACCTTTAGACCTGAGGTAACTTTAGCCCTCACAGCTGAACAAACTCTGCACAATCTTGCCAGTGGCTGAGACAAAGAGGGTTCACAACTAGGAGGGAAAGGCAGGAAGGAGGCAGAAAGGGCTCTACCTGGGTTGTAGGTGCTACCAGAGCCTTAGAGCACTTCAGGCCAACAAGAAGTCTTTAATCATAAGGAGAAGGAGATCCTTAAAAGACCTGTGACAAAATAAGAGACATTATATTTATAAATATTTTAATTGTTTGGTTTGAGGGGGGGGGGGGGAGAGCACACAGAAAGTATTAATAATTAATAGTCTGACCTTTTAATAAGGGTGAGATGTCTGGAGAAGAAGGTGGACAAGTCCAAACTCCGTGACTTTCTGGATAAACACAGGTTCCAGAGCAGTGAAAAAGATATCCAGATCTGATTATCTGGTCATTAGCCATGTGAGTCATTATCAAGTTTGTGCTGGCTCCCACTCAGCCTTCTCAGCATCTGTTATGGGTACAGATGGAAGCCTGTGAGCTTCCACAGACATAGCAAAGGCTATTTCCTATGACAAGGATCAGGCTACTTGGCTTCCCAAGAGACTCTCTGGTGCTGAGCATGCTGCCAAGTAACAGTCCAGCAAAACTTCCAGTATGGCAACCAGTTAGGATGTTATTCATGGGTGTTTCAAAGGCTCTGTTCTTCATTTCCAGACTAAGCTTGTGGTTAATGAGCAGATTAACTGATGTTCCTGGGGCTCCTATTCCTCCTTACTATCATGACTCCTAACCAGCTCACTTTGTCATTCCCAAGGGTTCAGAACAGGGACATATTGGGATTACCTGGCAAGATTTTGGTGGCTGGAGGACTGCAGGTGTTGCCTGTGAGACAAAACCAGAGACTAGCTTTTGCTGGACACACAATTCCAGCCAGCTCCAATGGACTCACCACAGGACACAGCTGGACTCATCAGAAAGGAGGGAGAGAAGGTGCTCCAGGCCCCAGACCAGGGGTTGCCCTTCAGCCTGAGGAGGACCATGGTGGAGCAGGTATCACACTGCAGCTTCTGAAGACTCTATGCTGCAGCAGCTGGATGTGTTCTGAAGGAAGCTGCAGCCTCTGGAGGGCTTACGCCAGAGCAGAGACCTGGCAGAAACTGTGGCCTCTGGAGAGGAGTCCACACAGGAGCATGTTTTCTGGACTTGTGGCCATTGGCGGCCCCACATTAAAACAATCTGTTCCTGAAGAATGGCACCCCTTGAAAAGGACCCACACTGGAGCAATTCTTCAAGAACTGCAGCCTTTAGGAAGGATCCACATTGGAGCAGTTCATAAGGAGCATATGCCATGGCAGGCACCCCATGCTGGAGCAAGGGAAAAGTGTGAGGGGGTATTAACAATAAAGACAAAGTGTTGTAGACTGACTGCAATTCCCATTCCCCATCCCAATGTTCACAAGGGGAGAAGGTAGAGGAGTCAGGAGTGAAGGAGTTGAATCTGGGAAGACTGGAGTTCATGGAGGGAAAATATTTAGGTTTTTGTCTTTGTTACTCATAATTCTACTCTATTTTTAATTGTCAATAAATTAAATTAATATTTCTCAATTCAAGTCTGTTTTGCCTATGACAGTAATTGGTATTCATGTTTTACAAAGTATGTGAAAGCAGCTCAAATCTTTAACAAGTCCTCCAAGCCCTTTTAAAAAGACCTCTTCTGGTGGATGATGGAGAAGGTACAAAATAACACCTTAACCCAGGTTACCTTCCAGCTCAGAACAAATCATTTAAGTCTCCATCTTTAACTGGATAATCTTTGGGTAATCTTGTCCATTTAAGTAGTGCCACCAAGGATTCACTTATGATTTTTATTTTTCATTTCTCAAGTTTACCCCAACTGTAATTTTAGTGCCTCTGCCAGGAATCTCAGATCTACAGGAATTTGCTGGTAACAGCTGTAAGAACTTGCTAGCCATAACATTTCTTTGGGCTTTTGAGCATGTAAACACCGCTTTAAAAGAGCCAGGCAAATCTTTCTTCACTTGGGCACAGCTGTGGGTCCTAATTTGAGCTGGAGGTAAGCAGGACAAATGTCTCCCTGCCATATTGTTTAAAGACCAGTTCAGTGAGCAGGTGCTTGAACTACAGCTGTGATGTGAGCCAGCTGAAGGACAGTGTCCTGTCCCTCCCACACTGCTGGAGCATAGGAGAAAGAGGAGAGATAATCTGCTTGTGAGAGCTGGTTAGATCCATATGTCCTGACTGCCCTGGGGAGGAAGCAATCAGACAGCAGATACAGATTCAGAGCGAGAACAGAAAATAAAAACCTCCTCCTTTTTTTCCAAACACTGTTAGCAAAGTTACTTCTTTTGTATAAGTGTGATCGTTGCTGGCTGAGCTGTGTACATTTTCTAGCTCATAGCCTGCTCTCCAGCTCCTCAGGAGACTGTTACTACAATTATGTAGCTGCCATAATTGTGAGCCTTCATCTTTCCTCTCTGATAAAGGCAGTCCCAAGGGCAACCAGCAGCACTACCCACTCCACCTCCCACCTGCAGCTACCCACACAAGGCTTCTGTGCCTGGGGTAGATAGTGGATAGCCTTGTGCATCTGTCCTTGGCAGCTCACTAACCTACCAGGAAATTGCAGGAACACCCTCCCTGGGCTACATTTCAGCCTGCACCCTTGCCCACAGCCATGAGAGAGCATGCACAGTACTTGCTGTTCAGGGTGTGTTTATTACAGCTGCCACAGGAACTGGACAGAGCCAATTCATCTTGCAGTTGTGGATGTCTTTTGCTTTTGGGGGTAAATATGTGTTGGTATTACAGCTACTGTTCTTTGCCCTGCTGTGTTTTTATGGGAACATAAGGACAGATGTACTGGGCTGAGTTAGCTCTATAAACCAACTTGTGTCTAACTGAGACCAGTCACACCATCCTTTCATATATCTGCTCTTCTAATGTTGCTTGTTCTGTTATGTTTTTATACATTTTTTTACACATCTTCTCCCTCTTTCAAGCATCCTTGATGGTGAAGGAACAACAGAAAAAACTCCAAAGTGATGATTTTCACAAAACTTGGCAATGCTGTTGAAAAAACATATGGAAATTTCAGAACTTAGTGTCCCAAAGTGCTCCTCTGTTGCTATATAATTGTATTTCATACCAGCATAAGGCCAACATTATATCACACTGTGGTGGTTCTCTCTGTGTGGAGACTAATGGATTTTATGGATCACTGTAAATGTCCAACAGGCAACTTATAAAAGCACTGTGTAACGTTTAGTGAGTAACCAAGGATCAGGTTTAACAACTGAGAAAATAAAAGGATTATTTTTCTTAAATAAATGCACAAAGATTCTGTTCAGTTTGAGTCTGCTGAGGCTGCTGGAAAGATTTAATTCATATTGGACCCACTTAAATCGTCAGCAAAGGATTTGGCTGCCCTAATCTTATTTGAGAAGTGATGCTGACATAGTTTCTTTAACATGCATCATCGTGTAAAGGCTGAAATTACATTAAATTCAAGTGGTTAGTAGGTTTTGCAATATTTAAAAATTATTATTTAATGATAGTGATATTTTATTCCTACTTGCATGCATTTTTCTGCCTTTTGAGGGTTCTTGTCCTAAGGTATGGAAAGGAATTACCTGGGTTTTTTAATACCATTTTATAGTTGAATGGCAATTTATATACGCATGTGACCAGTGCTAAATTGCATCTAGGGTGCTTCATATTTTATGTGTGTGTATATGTGTTCATTTAAAAAGTTCTTCAACCTTAGCTGCAAATTCATGCTAACTTTCTAGTTATTACTGATTTGGCCTGCCAGAAAAAAATAATGTAATGCTAAAGCAGGCTTTCCGTGTTGTGTAAAAATCCACCATAACTCCTCTTTTACTCTTCTCCTTAGTCTTCACTTGTTTTGGCTGATCAAGTGTCATGTTTGGCCAAGTAAGAATGTTTAGTTACACACCTCATTGTTCTTCATTATGTCATGTTTGTTTAACATCCAGACAAGTGTTTTCTACCAAACCAAGAATATCATATTTTCTTCTCAGCAAGCAATAATACATCTTTCTGTTGCCACGATTAAGACAAGACGGTAAGATCATTAAAAGGGAAATAAATAATTTTCTTTATAATTTAAAGACTGGAAACATCTCTCCTCTCACGTTGCTTAACTTTTGTATCTCTTGGTACAATAGATCATTCATAGGCAACATTTGGACTGAAAAATCAACAGCACCAGACACTTTTACTTTCCAAAGACTGCCTAGTTACCACTAGCTGTCTCACTACCACTGCTTGATGAAGGCAATAAAAACAGTTAAGCTTATGTTTCCTAGCATTGTCAGGGATTTGGGAAGTGAATAAATTACCAGACAGAAATATTGAAGATTTCAGTCAGGCAGCATATTTCTCAAATTACTGGGACTCTGTACAGGGAGCCACAGCATTTATGCTCCATCAGTATGTCATGTTTACAAATGTTTATGTCTGCATTTAATATGCAGCTTTAAAAAGACAAATACTCTTCACAGTTCTTGTTGCTGTTTGAAGCAGGGTAGTTTTTACTACTAAAAATAATGCTGGCTAAACATCTTACTGGAGTTTAACTTGCTCTCCTTTACTTTTAACAAAAGAAAGTGTTGAAGATTGTTATTCAGTAGTTTTACAACCTCATTTCATTTTTCACTGAATGCCTGAACACTAATGCAACTTTTAATTTTTTTTTCTTTTTTACTTCATTTCTTGCTCTATTTTTTGAGTATTTGATTTTATTTTATTGCTATATATATTGGGTTCCTGTGTTTCTTAGTTAACATTCCCTTGGTGAAAATGATTTGGACCTCATTTCTAGGATTTAGTTACCTGGAGTGGTAGTTTAAAAGCACTGTTTTATCCTAGTAAGACAGCAGGGAGCCCATCAATATTTTCTGTGCTGAATGATTTTCAGAGCTGATGCAGTTCTCTTTCACATGGGTGTAGATCAAGAGTAGCTCTGCTGATAGGAATAGATTTATATTCCAGGAAGGAGATTTGAATCATGTGGAATTTTACATTTAGATTTTTTTCTCCTGATGGCCGTTAAGAAGTGCAAAAGTAGGAATGAAATAGCTTGTCATGCACAGAAGCCGACACAGTTTCGTATGGCAGCTCTTGATCTGTCCAGGTGCCCAACAAGCCTGGCCATGGCAAAGGTGCCCAAGGGCTCAAATCTTGCTGCTAGTCTTGAGTCACATAGTTACAGCTCAGATCTTTCTTCCATTCTGGTGTGAAGAGAAAACTCCTGCTGACTTCAAAAAGAGCATGACTAGACCCTGAGGTAAAGCCAAGCTCAATAAGCCGTATATATTCCTAGAGTGACACAACTGGATATGTCTCACTGGAGATTTTTCAGTCATAAACTTTTCAATACCAGGATGAGGTTGCATTTTTAAGAGAGTCTACGTCTGTATGCTCTCTATAAGGCCCAGGAGGACACAGCTCAAGCGCAATGTAAATGTCTACACGAAAATCTGCACCAGTGAATTGTGTCCCCACCAGTACCTGAGGACCCCTCTCCACCTCCCAGTGAGATTTCCAGGGCTTGTAGCTTGCCTGGGGCAGTAGATCAGAGCTTCCAGATCCAGATTAGACATTTGAATAAAGATGGACACCCCCAGCAAGAGCAGCCATTGAGCATGGAGAGTATGATATTTGCAGTTCATTGGTGAACAACGGGATATGAAGCTCTACTTCTGTTGATACTGTCGCACTTTTCCTTTCCCTGCTTAAATAGTGATTACATTCATTCTTACAATCTATTGTGAAAAGTTCAAAGCCAGACTTAATCTCTAGCTATCACCTTATCACCTCAGAAATAAGTGATAAAAAACGTGGTGAGAAAGAGACAAAGAAAATGAACAAACTCAGCTTTGCAAACTGCAAAAATAAAATACTTGATAAAAGCTAGACAAGTGGGAGGTGACAAATGATATGAAAATAAATTGAAGACACACTGTTAAATCATAAAAATTATAAAATTCAGGGTGTCAGACCTTCAAAGAGATTTTTACAAACTATCTTGACACCTTTTCTGGTAAGGACTGATTTTTACTAGAGCAGGGAAATTCAGTAGATCTCATCTATGTGTGCTTCAACAAAGCTTAGGGATATACAGGAATTAGTTCAACTGGAGAAGATGGAGAAGATGAAGAGAAATACAGGACTTATAACAAGTCTGTTAAATTGCCTGATGAGAAGGTAATAATGTTATGCTGAAAGCAAACTACTGGTGTTGGACAAAGGTTCACAATCCTGAAGAATCTGCCATTAAGATTGCTTCTATTTTTGTTAGATACCTCAGTAAAACAAAGTACATGAACATAAGAGATTTTATCTGTGCCAAAAAGGTTAGGGGCACCATTTCACGAGATGTGGATTGACTTTGATTTGTATGTTGTGCAATACTAAAAGTATGCTGAAATTCTTTAAGTGATAATAAAAGTAATAACTGCTATAAGCAGAAAACTCAGAAGTTAGAAATTATGATGAAGAAGAAAGTACTGTATGTTCAATGTTTACCCCTTACGGTCCTAAACACTGAATCCTAATTGGAACAAATATATGGAGAAAGCCCTTCTGTTCCCATGACCATTTATCATACAAAAGAATAAGCTAGGCTAAGTTGCTGGCAAAACAGAGAGAATGTAACTGTTCTCTGTGAGCATTTTGATAGTAGAGTAGCTACCTGGAAAAGCACTCCTCTGAAAAACTGTGACATGTCTTTGAGTAGCTAAATCCTTGAATGGATCTCAAATATCTTCTGCCTTCTGTACTCAGCTCTTTCTTTTGCACAGACCATGTCTGCCTTCAAAAGTCACAAACCTTGCTCTCCACTAAACAGAGCAACATTTGTTTACAGTCCAAAAGCAAAGCTATGCATAGTTAATAATGAGTCCCACAGCCCTGTGAACTTAGGTACACCTTTTTTCAACAAATTGTAACACCTGACCACTGACATCTTTATTTTAGCCTCTCATCAGGTCAAGCAATCTGTCTGAGCTAATCTTAGGCTGTCCATTTATACCAAACAGACTCCATCTGTTCCTTCAGAGCCCGGGATTAGTAGTTATCCTTGATGACTGAGAAATTATGCTCCTACAGTGGTGCCTTGGCTTTAGCCGCTGTCCAATTAACCTGTCAAATGACATTTTGAACAAGAAAGCCCTTTCAAAAATTGAGGTGCTGTCTGACTCTGCCAGGTGTTGCAAGTGTTATTTTCAGCAAGATGCAGAGTCAAAACAGGCACAACATTTTTAAAGACAGTTATGTTAGGAAATGTGGAGACAGTAGTGGGAAAGCAGTAGGAACAAAAGTAATTCAACAACTGAATGGGATTGGAAAAAAAAATTGCTTTTGATTTTAAGACTGTTGTTTATCATTCTCTCTTTCACTTTTGTCAGATATCACCTTTTACAGGTCATCAGAGTAAAGAACTAATATTTGAAAGAAAGAAGCCTTATTTTCTTTCTCCACATGTGTATCATGATACTTCTTAGTTTCCAGATTTGCCTTTATATAACAGGTTTGATTTGTGATAAGAAAACAGCAGTGCATAGAAAGGAACAGGGAGGAATATCTAACTGAGGATTAATACTTCCTCTTTAAACATTTGATTTACTGAACTTCCTGTAATTTGGGTTCAAGCTCCTTAGCAAGAAGTTCTTTCTTTGCCTACAGTGATTTTGAATATCCAAATGTAAACCCTTTGACATTTTTCATGAGTTTACTATCCAGCTATATATTGCCTGTTGTTTTTAATTCATTAGAGAAATTTGAAACTGTTAGTGCCTAAGGATTTAATTTTTAGTTTATGTTAATATACTTGAGAAAATGCACCGCCTCAGGATTCTTCAGTTTACTTGCAGTTTCCTTTTTAATGTGTACATTTTACTGATTTTCATGTACATATATCACACTGCATATGACCTGGTCATTTACCCCAAAAATAAATATAAAAACTAAATATTCCAAAAAATAAATATTCATATAAGTAATTTTCTCTAAAGCACAAGCCTTTGAAAACTTCAACTTTTCATTATGCTCTTCAACAAATTTCTAGTTCTATCAAATGTTTATATAAAGGTTGAATCAAGCACAGTCAAGGGCTTTACAATTATAAAAATCTGCAGCAACCACCAGGTGCTGAAATTGGGAATATTGTTTTCATTATATTGTAATTTCATCAGTGACAGTATTTTTGGTATTTAACACCAATAGAGCTTTCTGCAGTCTGAAACAAATATCTTGAATTTTTTCCAGAAAACAATATGAAGTTCATTCTTCTGGGAAAGAACTGAGATAATAGTTTACATCCAATATGATTAAGTAAATAAGCAGCTCTGATTTCTATGAGTTGTAACATTTTCTTAGGCTTCAGGGTTAGCCCAGTGCAGAGCAGATGGCTGTACTCTGATCTGTTAAGGGGGCTTAGATAATGCAATGGTAAAATAATATTTTGAGAGGGCTGTTAATAAGTACCTAGCCTGACGCAAATGTAAGATGGCACGCTTGGATGATTTGTGCCATCTGAGGTCCTCAAGTCACTAACAGATTCAGAAACTCAAGCTGCAGGGCTCTGAAATGAGGAAAGAAGTCCTGCTACTGGGCAGGAAAACGTCTTGCCAGAACCTTAGTCTCTTTTCTTCACCTCTCAGCTGAAGATCTACATTGTATTACAGATCTCTTGCACTCATTCACATTCTAGTGTCTAACGAGCCCTGTAATATAAGAGACATTGCATTTAGTTTCCTTAAAAGCAGGACATTGATCTTTTTGTCATCTCTGCACTGCTTTCCTGAAGTCACACACCACTCAAGCAATTTCAAGGAAAACCATATTTGCTTGTAAACATCTAGAAAGCCACCAGTAAAAAATAATGCCAAATTTAAGTGAGCTGAAATTTCTTCAGCAGAAACTGAAATTAACAACCTAATCCAAATGCTATTTGTCTCAAGGAAAGTTTGAATGAATCCCTTTTTTTCATACAGTTTAAAGAAGAGAGTCTCACTGTCAGAGAGTGGGGAAGATTGGCTTTGGGTTTTATGGATGTTTTTGCAGCTTTCCCATTTCTGATTTTTGAGAAGGGATAGGAGTGCTGTAAAGGGACTGGAATCCCTTTGTAATATCGACTATATGTTAGCAAAAATACTATCTTGGTCAAAAGACCAGGCCAACCGACACTCCTAACACTGCCAATCCTCAGGCTTCTTCGCTTCAATCTGATCATTTGACACAAATTAAAGCAGCATAAACAACTTATTAGCATGGAGGTTTGGTTTCTCGGAACTATTTCTTCAGAGGATTTTTTCTTTCATTTTTAAAATTGGCAATAGTATGAGAAATTTACATACTATGCCATAAATAGGTCCTAGTTTTGCTTACTGGCATTACAAAGAGATTTGATTTGATGTATCTTGTAGCTGTTGATAATAGAATGACACCTTAGGTGGCAATGCTTTCAGCTGGTAAGGGAAACTGGGACACCTACGTACCCACACAGTAGGGTTTCCCCTCTCCAAACTCTTCTGAAAACAAAGTCGTGAAGGGAGCAAGTATATTTAAATCCCTGATTGACAGGAGCAGTTCGTCAATGGCAGGGAACTTTAGTTGGTGTAGATGTGCAACAGGTTCATCAAAACTAATAGTGACCATTTATCTTTTGAGTATCACTAAGGTCTCTTAGCTGCATCTGCATATTATAATGATCAGAGACATTTAAGCATGAAGTCTTCAGCACTTTGGCAATGCCATCAGCAGAAAATCTCCCAGGACTTTTTCCTGTTTAGAGATTCAACACAATGTTCTATAGACAGCATATGACAGCTTTGAGAAAGAGTATAAATTAAAAGAGAACAAAATATGAATAAGGATGAGATATTAGGTTGTCATGGTTTAGGAATGGTACTACCCAATTTAGTGCTCCCACTGACACTCTCCAAACCCCTTGCTCACCCTCCAGCTCCCCTGTGTCAGGCTGCAGAAAACTGGAGGCACAAAAGGTGAAGACCACAGGCTGAAATAAGAAAAATTTACTGGAAACAGCAATGAGATAAGAAAGTAAACAGTAACAGCAACAATCTTAATAACAAAATGCACAAAGGAGAGAGAGTGTTTCATGCAAAATGCCCACCACAGAGTCTGACCCGACCCGACCACAGTCCCACTTCCCCGGCTGCTTGCCCAGCTTGAAACCAGCAGCACCCAACCGCTCCCTCCACCACAGGCACTGACCAGAAGGAATTCCTTCTCCCAGGAAAAGACTCCCCTCTCCCTGCCTTGCAATGATGTGAGGTGGTGTAGAACAATCTCCGTGTCCCAGCCATGCCCCTCCTGGCAACTGCAAAAATTAACCCTGCCCTGGCCAGAACCAGGACACAGGCTCATTTATGGCTTAAGCCATTTCTAAAGTATTGTTGACTGTTGGGTACAAAATGCTGCTGCTGGCTAAAATTCTCATTTTAACTTTTATAGCTGTGGCACTTCATGGAGTTCAAAATTCCTGTGTGGTTCTGCTGTATGCACCAATTCAATCACATGTTGTCTCTTTCTTATGCATGAAACTAAGACACTTTCTAAATCTAAGTGAAAATGTGACCTTTTCTTGATTATTCCTGGTGGCATGTTTTAATTTCTCTTGGCTTTCTGTCTTGCTCCTCATAACACTTCTTTTAATTATGTGTATATATCACATAAATCCAAGAAACTCTTCTTGCTATTCTGCACAGATATTTTTTCCTGAGATATCTTCACTGCCTTTCCCATTTTCACACTTTTAATTCTATTGAATCTCCTAACTGCTACCTTTCACGTTTTGCCTTTGCCATTTCTATTTATAAAGCTAATAAAATACCAAGGAATCATTCTGACCTTTCCAGGTAATCAATATTAAGGACAGTCAGCTATCAGCAAATATTGTTTCAGACGATAATTATACTGAAGAGTGGCAGTTTCTCATTCATCAGCTTAAGCAGATGTCTTGGGGAGGAAATAGTAATGCCTTAAGCACCTGAGATTTTGCTTCAGAAACATCATTTTTGACACATACCCATTAGCTGGGCTTGGTTGTGGGTAGTTTCTGCTTTAAAGTAGAGTGTTGGCATGATTAGCAGAAAGTGGTCCATTCTGTCAACTCTTTCTGAGCATAATTGCTCCATGAATGACAAACGACTGTTCAAACTACTAGTACAATGGTTTATTGTCTTTTTGCAATGGAAGTTCTTCACCGAAATTAAAAGTGAAAAAATGTTATTAGATTTCCAGCTTAATACCAAAAGAGCAAGGGGTTTTTGGGGTGAGAAGTAATGCTTGATGTTCAATCTGGAGACAGAAGTATTTGGGAAGCATACTGGTGTAGTGGGAATTATACTGTAGTCATGAAAATTTCTGAGCAGGAAGCATCGGGTTTAAAACAGAAGGGTCATGCTATCCCAAGGGGCACTCTTTAAGGTTAAAAGAAACCATTAGTTCTTCCCAAAGGCTTCTTTTATTTGCCTATAAATACAGATGATGGAGGGAGAATAATGTACAGCCAGCTGGTGTCCTCAGATGCTCCTAGAGTGGAACAGAAAGATAAGCAATTATTGCAAAATAAATGGCAAACCACAATTATTACTAAGAGAATGTAATACTTCACAGTCATAAATGTTTCATACTTGGGGTGAGAGGAGGAAGACTTTAAGTTGTATGAAATGAAAAAATAGAAGGCCGTTAAGAAAATTGGTATTATCAGATTTCAATAGTGCCTTTTACCTTTAAATCATAAACTCTTTTAGCAACCATTTGTTTCTACTTCTCATCACCTTTTTCTAGAGTCTCCTTAATTTTTACTAGGTTGTCCTGACTTCAAAACTGATTCTTCATAGCTGGCTGTATTTTTCATCTTAGCATTTTCTAAACTTAGAGATTAGATGTTTTATTATTTTTGTTGTTTTGAGGAAACAGAGGATATTTGGGCTCAGTTACTTCAGAAATCCAGGTTTCTGGTCCTAATAATACATACAACAAAAACATTTCTGGTGTAAATGCAAGTCATGTCTGTAAGCTGCATCTTATTCACAGAGCAGTGAAGCACCTTTCTCAGATACTTCTTTGCCAGGGATGTGAACCCCTCTGCTACTACAGAAGATACTGAAGGAACAAGGCAGGAACTTTAAATATCTTCAAAGAGTACCTGTGCAACTGAGCTTATCACACAGCAGAGCTCCCTCTATAGCTAGTGCAGAGAAACAGGTATTGGTAGAAATTAGACATCTGATCCCTTTTAGAATTTTTCTCTGTGTCTGTAGCCGGAGCCTGGTCTAGAGCAGTGAGTCTGTAAACAAATGTCTACAACACCTACATCTAGAATTAGTCTAAATGGACAACTTTGTCATACACCAATGAAAGGAAATAAAATACCATCTAATGCATTGTACATTGTATACAGAGTTTAAATCAAATTTGACATGAAAATTGGGTAAGCATCATCATCCTTTTTAATGAGATTGTTAAAAAGAGACAAATCACAAGTGTGCTTCCCTTAAAGCATGTCAATGTGATTGCAAAACAAAGAGGTTTGTTTTTTGTTAGACAGTTGCAATAAATAGATGACAAAACACATGCAGAGATTGGATGGAAGAATCCTATTTCTGCAGCAGCACCCAAGCTATGAAATATAAATTACAGTTGAGATTTGCATAGTTCCTATCAATGGGCAAAGTAAACACGATTTGTTCTGAATTCAGGGCATTTAACACACAACAAAGAACATCTACGCAGAATAAATGCAGTAAATCAAATTTATCTGTCATTTATTACCTCTTATGCATTTGCTCTACGAACATTCTCCAGTCCAACAAGTGGCCTTTGCTGCACATGCAGGTCATCTGCACCACAGCTGTGCATTTGATGGGTCAAACTTCCTACATTTAGAGTCATGTTGTATGTGCAGAGGCTGGTCAGAGCAGTTCAAGATCCAAATAAGCTGTCAAAACCATGCTTTTACACCCAAGGCTAAATTCCTATGCCATTAAGGGGGTACACAATAAGTACCAATAAACTACTCTGAACAAATTCTTTTAAAAATACTGAAAGTATGACAAGATAATTCACATTTGAATTAAACACATATACTTGCATTAATAAGACATACAGCAAAAACTACTCCAAAGTTATGATAATTGTTTCACAATTATTTCTGATGCAGGCAGACTTTTTCCCCCACTTTTCAAAAATTCAAGAGATTTTTCCATCATCTGAAAGACAAAATTCAAGGAAGTACACATTAATGTGGAAATATCAAGAGAACAGGAGGAAAAGATATTTTCTGTTGAGTATTTTTTCAGTTTAATATTTGTTGATGACATGTCTTTAAACTGTTTTGTTCACAGAATGTTTGTGTGGTTAAATAATTGCACTCATGCATACCTGAACGACAGACTGAAAGATAGTTGTGATTGGAAGAATTTTGGATTTTTGAAGAAGTGGGAAACTTGTGCTTTTTTTTTTTTTTTTTTTAATATAGTTAAATGACATCTCCAAGTGGTGTTGAGATAGGAATCTACAATCATTGTTATCTTATGTTACTGTCCATAGCATGAACTTTCAGTTCTTACCAGAAATATCTCACTGTAGAACATAGTACTGTAGTAGTCTCTGGTTTTGTATCATTTAAATTTTGCTGTCTATCTTACAAGTCTTATCTCCTTGTCCAGCCTACAGGTGTGAATACCATTCATATGAAACTGGCAGTAAAAGCAAAATCTGCTAGTACCCTGTCACTTCTATGGAGGCAGAAGTTCACTTGAAAGTTGTTTCTTCTCACCTTCACATTGTGGTGTCCAATTTCACCGGGATAAAAAAGTCAGTGTTTTTAGCAGAGCAAGAAAATTGTTTATCCACCTCTGCTGCACACTTCCCATATCGTTTGTGTTAATCTAGTTAGCAATCAGAAATCTCGGGCTACTTTCTCTCTGCAACATGAACATCTTGAGGTGAGCATAGAAGCAGGTGTCTTTCATAGTGTGCTTGGTTTGTCACACTTGTCCAATGTCACACTTGGACCCAAAGGCACGTTCCTGCTGCAATATCTGTATTTTCTTTGTTGACTGTGTCACAGGTTTCCTTCCGAGGAAGATAATTTTTGAACCTGTAGAAGGCTCCCTATCCCAGCCTCTACCTGGTTTTAGAGCCAAAGCATCACACCAGAGTGCCAAAATGTCCCAGTCAGAGCTCCTGTTAAGTGGTCTGACATCCTCCCAGATGAATGACTCAGAATATGCTGGCTCCTGTGATGAGACTTGAGCAAGATGAGATGTTTCTGAGAGCCAGACTCCCAGGGAATCAAGCCAGCAGCAAGTCTGTTCCTGCATAAACACAGATTTTCCAGCGTGTTTTCCACGCTGCAGAGAATCATGCCCATTTCTCTCAAAGCAGAGGCTGTGTAGATGTCTCTGTGGTGAGGTAAAACTTCTGCTTCTCAGCAAGGTGGAAAGCTGCGCTGATCTGGCAATGCAGACAATGGGGCCCAGGGCAGCAGCCCTGCGCTGTGCTGAGAGCACACAGGGGTTACTCAGAGCCAGCCTGGGCATCTGTAACACAGCACTGCAGGATAAAATGGGAATGATGGAGTCTGCCTGGGCTCAGCAGAGACCCCTTCTTCACTGCTCTGCCTTATCACTTACCACAAAACAAACTGCCATAAATTCTAACTCTTCCGCACAGCCTTATCCCACAGATTACAAGATCCTTTTTAATCTGTATCATATTTCAAACTCTGGAGAAGTATTTATTTTTGTAAAAAAAATCTAGGACTAGTATTTTTTTCTGTGTTTTTCACAGTTGCTTTTCAGTTTATATATTTTTTATTTATTTTTCAACACGGTACACGTCAATGACTTAAAATAATGCAGTTATCATGGAGTATTACAGATGCTTAAGCCTCCCTAGATGATATTTTAATCATGTTTTTTCCTGTATTCTTTATTTTAAAATCCACTATCCAAGGTATAATTTTAAATTGTAATAAAAGCTTAGAAGTAACTAGGATTCAGGATTCTGTTTATAAGATGTTTATAAGAGCAAGTCACTCTCACTCTACCTCCGAGATGCTACCTGAGATGACACATGGCTTGTAGCAGAATCAGAAAGCCTGTATTTATCAGGTCACTCAGTGAATGTGTTTCCACACCCTGGATCACAGCTTTAATGACCCTGAACAAGAGATATTCAGTACTGCAGGACTCCTACAGGCTATTTGTGCACTACAAGAAAATTCACCCAGAGTGTCATTCCACATAAACTCTGTAAAAGCATGTAAAATTTAAGCAACCAAAATAGGGGTATTTACAGAGACCTACACACAAGTGTCTAATTACACACTGGATGGCTGGAAATGAAAGTTCAAAGGATTTAGAAGTCATTTAAAAAGCATATAAGCAGCAGAAAGTTAGGGCTTGTGGATTGCCTCTGTGCACTTTGTTTTACGATAGTATTTTGATTATTTGATTCTTCACAAAAAGGATTGCTTTGTTAAATTCTTTCCTCCTGACTAGAATCTTTTGATTTTATACAGCCTAAAATGAACGAAGTGGGTGGTAATTTGTTTTTTATGGTAGAGAAGCTTGCATGGGGAAAATGGTGCAGAAAAATACAACCAATAACTTGCCATCTCTCCTATTATAACAGGAAAATTGGTATGTTGAATTCTCAGTTACCAGAGACAAACAGAGTATCAGGGAGAGGACAGCTGCTAAAATAGGCTGGAAATATCTACATCAAGTGAAACACATGGGTTTTAAGGCCTGGGAAGCAATATTCCATCAGTCTCGTGAGATGCCTTGTTATTTTCATTTTTGCAAGCAGTCATGGCCTCTTCAAGTCCTTTAAGTTATTGGTCTAGTCTCTACCAGCCTCCCTTGTTAATCAGAAGCAAAAGGAAAACATCATTTAGATACCTGTTTTGGAAAGTTGGAGTATAAAACACAACTGCTGTCTAGATAGCTTAAGCAAATCTATGATCAGTCTTCAAAAGACAAACTATGTGACTTTCCAAATGCTGCCACTGGCAAATGTGCAACAGCTTGGATTAAATCAGAACTGTGAAGCTGAGCATTACTTGTAACTCAAGTGTACCAAGGATGTTTCTCAAAGAAGTACAGCATTCTCTAGTCTGTTGAGAGAGGCTGGAAAAAACATTAAGGCTTTTTTACAGTGCTCTGAGAATAAATAACGTTACATGAAGTACCTCATGAGTTTAAGTGTCCCCCTTGAATCTTGGTGGTATTCACCCTTTAGACAGCAGTGGTCTGGTAGGAAGCTAACAAAGGGTGTGATGAATTGGAGACAAATTTTTCTCAGATACTGGAGATTTTATGATGAAAATAACAAGAAAATGGGGTGTTGTGATTTAAACCCAGCAGGCAAATAAGTACCATACAGCCACTTGCTTACTCCTTCCCCTTGCCACAGTATGATGGGGAGGAGAACTGGAAACAAAAAAAATATTAAAATTTGTAGGTCAAGCTAAGAACAGCTTAATAATAGAAATAATGTAAAATATAATTATAATAACCATAGCAATAATAATTGCAATGAAAAGGAGAAAGAGAAATAAAACCCAAGAGAAACAAGAGAGGCACAATACAATTGCTCACCACACACTGACCTATGTTCAGCCCATCCCTGGGCAGCAATTGGCCCCTCCCAGCCAACTCCCCCCAGCTGAAATACTGGGCATGACCTGCTATGGTATGGCGCATCCTTTGGGATAGTTTGGGTCCCCTGTCCTGGCTGTGTTTCCTCCTGGCTTCCTGTGCACCTGCTCACTGGCAGAGCACAAGACACTGAAAAGTCCTTAATTAAAATTAAACACTGCTCAGCAACAACTAAAACTTCTTATATTGAATTCAAAACACAGCAGCTTCTAAGAAGAAAATGAACTCTATGCCAGATGAAATCTGGACATGAGAGGAAATACACTGGGCCACTGTTACTACTGCTGCACTGTACTTAGTGGTTTTATTATGAAACTGTTTGGTAAACTGAGTGTTACCATATATTACAGTAATCTGTACTTTGCTTTATGTAAGCGTTTCCTCCTCTCCGTCTCTTCTCTTTCTCCAGTGTCCTCAGCCTGACTGTCTGGTGCAGTGCAACTCTCATGTACTGTACTGTACATTTGTCTGCTCTAAGGGACTTTGCCCTGGTGGGCAGGTTTTTGTCTGCTCACACGCTAAACCTTCTTTTCTAATGGCACAGATGAGAAAAGGAAAAACTTTTTTCTGGCTATGCTTCCTGAATGCTCGAGGCTTTGCCGTATTGCTATCCTCAAGATATGAAAAATCAGTAAATCATATGCTGAATATCAAAATATCCTTAAAATAGTTTTATGCTTTTCATTAAGCTTCTCAAGGAAGTGAAAATACCATGTGCCTGCCCTTTTCTCTGTAAGCCTCTCAGTATCATTCCCCTTGAGCTGCTGAAGTCATTAGCCAATTCCAACAAATCTGCCAGAGGAGCACAGTCTCGAAGGAAATACTGTCATGAGCACAGACAGTTGAATAGAGAGAGTAGCACAAATTGGTGCCTCATCTAACATAAATTTTTACCACCCAAATTCAATAATTATCTATTTTCTTTGCCCTGGTGGCAGCTCAGCAAATACACACTAGCCAGCAAATATACACAGCTGAGCAGCACGGTTACAAGCTGGAAGCACCCTGGAAGCACCGACATCCTCGGGACCTTTCCCAAATGGTGACTGGAGAGCAGAGGAGACTGCAGAGGCAAGAGACAACACAAGGAGAACTGGCTGAAATGCAAGAACGCAGAGGCATTTACATTTGAGGGCAGGGACAAAGGGCCTACAGTGTGTAGAGATAGGATAAAGCACATACAGCCATAGGAGGCATTTTGTCTTAATGACATTGTTAACAACGATTCTGTTCTGGAGCAGCTCCGTAAATTCTGCCATCTGATAATCTTAATTCAGCCTTTCTTTTTTGATAGAGTTTTAGTATTAACTGCTGCCTCCAACTGTGTATAACCCCTGTCTAGTTTTTATTTCAATTTCTTTGGCCCAAAGTCCACATTAATTTTGTTTATCTAAAATCTGTCTCGCTCTGACCCGTTTTTATTTCTTCTTTGCACACCGGTTCTTGATGTCTGTCTGGAAACCAGAATATTCAAAAAGTTTCTGAGTTTAATAAAACACAATACCTCGTTGTCTTTTCTAGAAAAATTTTACTTAAACTACAGCAGCTTTTTTCATTATTTAAATTAATTTTAAGGTCATAATAATTGTTATCCTTTCTAAATGACAATGGAACATAGAATTATCTGGAAAATATCCTAACAATTAAATCCAGTAAATAAAAGGATTGGGGTTTATAATTTGTTGAGAAGCAAAAGTTAGCTCTTTCAGTGTCATTTTTGGAAAACCTTGGAAAACGTTATCATTAAGAGTATGTTAAGTAACCACTGTTCTTAATTAAGAATATTTTGCTGGAGGGAAAAGAAAAACATATCATTTTATATATAGATTCATCCTTATACTCTTTTGTAACAAGGACCTGAGGATGATTACTGTGTTTGAGACTGTAGTTTAAATAAGCTAGAGAAAGAAATTCATCCCATCAAGATAGCAGCAAGCCCTGCTTTGCTCCATCGTATATTGCTAGTATCTTCTATACGAGGACAAGCGATATTGGTGAATCCCATCTGGCAAGCAGAAATAATCGTAACTAAGCTTTATCTAAATGAAGACAGTTTTATATCTCATTTAAAGGTGAATCATCTAAAGAGCAGTCCTGAAACTGTCACAGAGGCATTAACAAATTTTAATTCATGTCAGATTTCTTTCTACCAGTAAAGGTTAGATTTTGTCTCCTTTCTAGGAATTCGCTGTCAAAACAATCTGGCATAGAAGAGGATGAACAATTAGTTGCTTGGATTACAGCAGAGTTTCAGTATCTTATTAACTGCATTAAGGGGCAGGGTGGAAGATTAGACTTTACATTTGGAAACACCATCTCATCAGGGATGCTGAAGCCTGTGCTCAGTTTGTCACATTACAGAAATAACAGAGGTCAGGTGCTTGCTCCATTTGAAGCTCTGTTGGCATTTGCATGGCAAGGAGATGTGGAGTTTAAGACTATCTGATTTGTAAAGATCTGGTATGTCTGCTGTCTGATGTCTTAATTGGAGAAATTCATCCTGTTTGTTAAAACACCTACTGATTTGATTTTCTTTTGGCCATACACTTAGGCATTACAGTCTTTCCTTTGGGTATATTTAAAATTTTCTATTTAAAAAAACCACATTTCAATGCAAGGAACAAATTTATCTAGCATCATTTATAGCTTTAAAAATGTTGTGATACAGAATTTAGTCTAAAATTCTTCAATATTTAAAGCCTCTGCTTTATTTTTCACTCACACTCAGGAGAAACAAATTCAGATTACTGTTCAGAAGGTTCCTTGACATTTAGGAACCGTCCATGTTTGACAGAAATCAAATATTATAGAACAATCTTAAAATATAATAATCTTTAACATTTTACCTAACTAAATAAGGAATTAAAATAAATAAGACATCATCTTCTGTAAGTATTATATTAAAAGTTGAAGAAATTCTTAAATTTTTCAGTAGGGACAAAACAAACATATAGTAAAAATAGAGCCTTGCAGAATTACAATTCTCATTAATATTTTTTCTGATGTGCTGGCATTTGTCTCTCCCTTTTTCCAACAATATCCATTATTTTGCTAATAAATTGAGAAGGATTCCTCATTTATTAACCATAAACTCATAATAAAGACATCAACCATGTCTTCTCTCAGTATTAGCTAGAAACAAATTAGCACAATTAAAAGGGCAAGTGTATTTCTTAATTGAAAGGCCATTTGCTTACTCTGCACCATTTTTCTCAGAAGAATATGTTAACCACACTTAAGAAGTTGAGCTGTGTTAAAACTTTCCCTCATTCTGCTTCATTTATTTTACTGGTGTTTTGACAAGCTGAGAATAGCACCTGTGTTTGAAACAGGGCAGTGCAAAAGTATTGCTATGAAAGCTAATTAACATTTGCCTAAAATTCTACTGCCAGGATGTTGGAAAATGGGTAAGTGGGACCATATATGACCTGCACATGGTCTCAGAATCTGGTAGTGGTACACCTGGAGCTCCACAGCAGCATTATAGACATCCTGCTTGTCTTTTGAAATTCACCTGACTTAAGGAGATAAATACCTTAACAGGGAACAGAAATGTTGATTTATGACACTTTTAGAAATACAAAATTCCTGTGTATATATTAGCTCTCTGAAGTACAGTGGAGATAGTGTCTGGGTTTAGCTTTCTAGAAATATTAATCAACTATTGCAAAAACACAGAACTAAACCTGGATTCTGGACTTTCTCAACAAACTTTTAATAAATTCATATTGCATGTTGAATTATTCAATGGTAATGGATGAGCTCATTAAAGGAGACAGGATTGGTAGCAGCCTGGGCTGCCCTGGTTGATTTTGTGATTTCAAGGACCAAATACCTGTGAGGCTAAAGGGAATTCCCTAGTATATATTTGAGTCCTAAAAAATTAGTTCATATGTGATTTTGAATGTGAAAACTGAAAGAATAGCAGAAAAGAATAGAGTCAACCATATAATGTAGTTTTATGTCTGAAAGCTGAATAAGCTTCTTCTTGTTTCATAATTCAGCAGAACACACCTTAAAAAGCAGCTGCAGACACTCCACTCCTTGCTTGGAAAAAAAAAACTTGTCACTCTTCCAGCTTTCTTCATTTTTCCTGGATCCCTGAATGGCTTTTCATATGGAGAAATCTGAGCAATTTTTGCCAGAAAAGCACTTGTACAAACTTAGCATTTTGTTACTCAGCTTCACTCTGTCTAAACTAAAAAAACAAACAAAACAAACAAACAAACAAAGCCACTCACTTGGACTACTCTATCTATAGATGCTGCCACTGCCAGTGCAGTGACTCTTCTTTGCATATGGAAGGAAGGAGTTGTTAGCTGGGCTTTATCTCCACGCTTACTCTTGTTGATCATGAAGGTGGTGGTAATAAGCTTAGAAATATTATCCTTTGCTTTCACATCTCTGGGTCAGTATTCATTCTGCTACTCAGGAAGACCATCTTCCTCTTTCTGCACTGCTGGCTACCAAGCTGCATTATGTTAATTCCTGAGTGAATAAATATTGAGGTAACTGAGAGGAAGAATTTATTCCATGGCTCGAGTTGTTTAAAACACATCTTTTTCAAGTCACAGCAAGCTCAATATTGCCATATCTTTCAAGAGCAAATTGTGAGGAGCCCTGTCCCGACTCACAAAGGAAAGCTATTTAGAAATCCACGTTCATTTACAGATAGCAGATATCTAGAGAAGTGAGTTCTAAAACAAATTAAAAGTACAATAGCCTTCAAACCAGCAGATTTTTTATCTCTCCTGGTGAAGCCACAGTGTCTTTGCAGTTATGTCAGGCTACAGGTTATGGCCAGCAAGATGTGAAGGAAAGCACAGGAAATGTCAGCCACAAAAGTTTTGAAGGCACGTTGTCCTCAAAAAGAACCTCTGACTGTGTTCAACTGCTTAAAATATTATGCATGTAGAGGTAAACTGGCTTAGAGCTCAGCCAGTTTAGCACTTCAGCACTTCAAATTTTATATGCATAAAAATGGTTAAAGGCTGTAGGAGAGCTGTAAGTCACTTTGCCTCTGCAACCGTGAAACCTTAAGAAGCTCAAGAGGGCAAAGCACTGTCACTCTTTGCTGGTTTAAGCCTCCTAGCACAGAGGACCCAGGGAAAATATCTCTGGGCTTGAGGCAGCCAGGATTACCCTGATACCACTGCATTCTTCAAATACAGAAGCAGAGCTGTTGAAACAGTCACCCCATCAAATGCTGATTTGCCTTTAACCACTCCATCGTTATAACAAGTGCCAAATGCTACACTGTAAGATCCATGAAAATGCCTCTCTCCCACACATTTCCTAAAGGGCAAGAAAATGTAATGCCTCTGGAAGCTGGCTGGCCAATGCAGATTTCCACTTCCATCTTATCATGTTTTCTATGACAATTAATACAAAATGCACTTTTCCTCTGGCTGTCACACGTGAGTTTTCTAAACCATATTCTCAGAGATTTTTAGTGATAGAAATGCATTTTTATGCATTTCATATGCCTTCTATGCATACAAATGTACTTTTTATGCCCAGAATTACGTCTACCATCTTTACAAATTTCATTCCATCAAAAGTGTTTGATGTCAGCATGGCCTAACATGTTTATGCAACAGCGTAAGTGGAAGATTACAAGCAAGCCACCACACACACAGCATACCCATCCCTCTGCCTGGATACTTGGATAAAGTTGTTACCAAAAAAGTGCCAGCTTTTACCAGGGACAAACAAGAACTTGCACTCAGGCCAGCTCATCTAAGCATCCTCTGGCACAGTCTCTCCACTGCCCCCACCTCTGTCTACAAATCTTTCCCAAAGAGGGAATATAATACTCTGATGTAAATTATCTTAATCATATATAAAAGAGCTTTTGAAGGCTGAGGCCACTTTACTGTAGCATTATTTTGATGTGTTCTGATTCACAGGAAACACGATAGCCATAACTACAGGGCATTATTCTGCATGAGATTATTCACTGATTAATCCAGTGCTCAGTTTGCAGTTTCTTTGTCTAGTGGGCCCTGAGATAACATAAACTGTCACTAATAATGAGCTATACCAAGGATGAGCAGTATTTTTGTTGCTGAAATTTGAACAGAACTTTGAAATGCATCTGTCAAAATGAATGTATAACTGAATAATATCCGATAAAACTGCAGCAAAGTTGTGGCTGGACAGGGACTACATGAAACAAAAATGTGACCTGTAGATGTATCACAGGTAGTTGGTTTCCTCCTGAACTGAACCACAAACAAAGGCAGAGAGGGGGAATAGAAACAGGGCCCAAAATAGCTTCTGATATTTATATAAGTATTTATAAATTTATTTATATTGTATTCATAAACATCCAGCATTCCCACTGCTAGGTAAATTTTTCAGAACTTTACTCAACTTGAAGACTGAACACTAGGGGGTTTTTACCCTTTTAATGCATGCTTTTCTGCTCTGTGTCAGCAAGAGCTAATTCTTCTCAAGCATGTCATCTTCTGTTTCATTACTGAAAAATATCTCTGTGGAATCATAAGATTCAGCATGAAGCTTTACAGAAGTCTTGCAGGCAGGTAAGCACACACAGTCTTAACTGAGAGTTATTTTTACCAACTGTCAGCTGCTCATGGTAGATCTTGAACTCTGTAGATTTGCACATGTGAAAGTGAGCAGTAAGTAGGATTCATCTTGACTGCTGTTTATATTCATAGCTTTTAACATCAGAGAGGACAAAGACATAGTGAGTAACAGTCTATATTTTAGAGTAGTTATTTCCATATGAACTGCTACTCAAATTCCATATTGAACATTTATAAAACAGGTATATAAAAAAAATCCTCTTTTTCTTTTAAATCACACCAAAACAATGCAGCATTCCTATCTTGAAGAAAAAAAGGCAGTCAGTAATAAAAAGGTGCTACTTGCATTCTATCAATATTTAAGAAACTTTTTCCAGAATAAATTCCTCACTGTGCACTGTTTTGCAGAAAAAATAACACAAAGAAATGTCTAGACAGCCTATAACCTCTAGGATAAATTTAAAAATCTCAAATAGTCATGCTAGTAAGCAACAGATTAGCGGATAAGGCAACAGGTATTTGTTCTGGTCTTATTCTAGTCTTACTGACTGCCACCAGAGCATGGTTGCAGTTCCTAATGGTTTTAAGTGACACTGCTGTGGTGCGTCAGTGACAAGTGAACCTTCATACCAGCAGTTTTTGTAAAGTCTCCTTTCCCTCCTCACACAAACAACATTAAAAATATGCAAAATTATTTAACATTAAGTTATTTGCTGTTAAGCAGCTATGTAGTAGCAAATTACATTGTTTAGAAATCCCATGAATAGCATGAGAAAGGGATGTCCTCTGGAGGAAGCAGCCAGCACAGTGCCTTGCGGATTAGGCAGCAGCATCGCCTCCAGGACCAAGCATGGGCACAACTGAGGAGCTCACAGAGGGTGAATAGAGCCACACAAGCATTTCAGGCTGAGGGATATTCATCCCTCTCAGAGCTCTGCCTAGAAGGCTTTCTTCTCAAGCACATTGTAAGGGATGAAGAAAAATACAGTTCTGCAGCCTGTCTTGAAGATTTATTCTCTGTACACGCAGTTGTGCACATCTGGTGCATTGTGCGTGGGCTTTTCTTTTCCTCCTGGCATGCTGCAGCATGAGACACGCTGCTGGAAAAATCTAGGTATTACCTGTATTAGCCTTTGTTCCTTGAGCAAACTGAAATTATTACAGAGCTAGAGCACATTCATTGTCTCCAAAAATCTCATGGCCTTCTGTATTATTCCAAAGGTATTTGTTTTTAAGTGCACATACCATCCAAAGTCTGAACTGTTAAACTGAAGATAAGAATAACATGTCTCCAAAGACCTTTTTAATGAGGTAAAAGACTCTCCCAGAGTTTTATCAACCCTGCCAGCTCAGAGCAGCTCAACCCTCTGTTTTTCTGTACTAAAACAAATTGTGTACAATTAAAGTGAAAGATCTGGCAAAGAACCATGTTTTAGAGCTAAACACTGGTATCCAAACTGCTGTACAGCCAAATAATGTAGAGTATGGCCCAAACCCATAAAGAAGTAGTCCATCATAGAAAGAAAGCAAGGGAATGTCTTCCTGCAGATGTTGCATGGGGAAGACCTGCCAGGGGTCTGATATCTGCTTGAAGCCTCCAGAGAAACTGTGCCTATCATCTTGTGATATCAGCACATGCTACCTTGGTATCGAGCCCTTTGCTTGCAGTAGCTGCCATCTCAGAGCAGATTGCCGGTGACAATGATCATTCTGGCTTATTTTAGCAGAGTAACTGCAATTACTGGCATCAGCAGGTACCAGACTATTTCCAGCAAAGGTGTTTGGCTTCTGAGCTCTAATTTTGTTCCTGTCACTGAGACTAGAAAATACATTTTTGTTTCCCACAGCTTCTGGTGTGTATCAGACTCCGGCTTCAGCCAGGTATTTTAAGAATTCTTGGAGTCGTGTAGAACTGCACATTTAATCACAGCCTCCTGCCATGACTTTGGTGAATGATTTGTCTAAACATTAAAAAGAGGATTATAGCTTATTGAATCAGAAGAGGACCCTCAGCAAAAGAAACTGGCTAGCTACTCACACACTGAAATGCTCCAAACTGCAGTACCAGCCAAGTACCATCTGTTTAGGGTTTTGGATGAAACATTAATTTTCAGCTGGATTTCCAAACATCAGGCATTTGAGGGTTCATTTATAAACCACATGTGAAACAAGCTGTCAGTAGAAAATGAGCTGTCCTGGGTGAGTGTGTGCAGGAGCAAACTTCCACTGTCACCAGAGTCTGCTCCGTCTTCTAGGACAATTGACTTCAGTGCTGACACAGAGACATTTAAAGACCATTAAGGCTAGAAAAGGCACAGAGCTTAGCCACATCTTATTTTAGTCAACCTGTTACAGATCATCTTGTATTACCATCTAGTGCTCCTTTTCTTCCCCCTTGTTATTCCTTACCTATTTTACTACCAATACTAATGTCTGAGTTATTAATTTTGTCACATTTACAAGCGCTATTCCTCACGTGAAAGTAAGACAAGAAGGAATCTCCTACTCTCCTGAGAAGGCTCCAGCCTTAACTGTTCAGAGGGTCAAGAACCACCATCTGAATAAAAATTTTTTAAAAATCTAATATCCAGCTCAAGAGAGTTTTGCTACCTCCCAAATGAGCGTGTGCTGGTTTAAATCAATGGCCTCAGATGCTCCAACATCCTGCATTGGTTTGACTTCATGAACTTTGAGTAATCCCATTGTAGTTCACAATGTTAGCCACTTATTTAACATTTTTCAGAGCACTTACACATATAAATACACCATTATAGGCTGCATTAATTAGCTCTTCTAATCCAAAAAAATCTGCAAATACTAGAAGCAAAGAAACAAGAATTTTGTTGCAACTAAGCATTTTTTAAGGTAATGGAGATTCACCATAGGTAGAGTGCAGCAGCTCAGTCCCTAAGAAGCACAGATGATGGGTCAGATGTACACAGGAACAAGAAAAGAGGTGAAATGGGAGGTCACAGACAAAATCTAACCATGGAATACAAGGGGAAGGGGAGGAATAAATGACTGACTTTATTTTTGCCACACATAGAGGAACCTTAGTCACTCCTAATTGGAAAATATGAGTTGATGCTTAAGATTTCCACACTCCGGACACCTGGGACTTGTGCAGTACAGCCTTTGTAGTGTATTTGGCCCCACTGCAGGAACACCTTTTATTCTAACCACCATTCAGCACTCCAAGGCAAAAACCAAAGATCCTTCTCAAATGAGCATACAAATTTTCCACGAAAGCTCATTTATAATTGGGATATAACGAGTAATTTTTTTCAGCTACATTCTTTCTGATTTGCACTATAAACGGAAGCATTTTTCCATGTAAACTAACTGAACCGACCCGGAAATACCCTTCTATTGACACTGTGCCACAGACTTTCCTTCTAAATTGTTTGGAAAATTTAAAATCAAAAAATGTTTAAACAGGTAAAGAAGAAATCAACAGAGAAATAAGCAAATAAAGAGCAGCTAAAACACAGAAATAACTCCCCAGCCACCTTTTTTGCTTAGATTTTCCTGACTTATCCTCTGGTTTTCATCCTTTATAGGCTTACTCCAAAAGCCTAATTGCTTAACTCTTGTTTTCACACTCAAAAGAGGAGAAATAGGAGTAAATGTGCCTTGGAAAGAGCACAGCACTGCCTGAAACAGTGCAAACTGATCCTTCATTATAGTTAAAATATGGACAAACACAAAACTATTCTGGTTCGGGTAGTGTAAAATTTTCTTTACTAAATATTCCTGAATTGAGTTATTTCTTGAAGCAATTCTCAAACAAGCAGAAATTCCAAGCTGCCTTCCTTCCTGCTTATTGTCATATAAATTCCTCTCACAGGAGAGAGATGATCTGCATGTCTATTTTGCTCTCCTCTCATAACCTAAATACCATAATGAAGATTTCAGATACTTCAGATGCTCATACACACCAATTCTTCAAGGACAGAAAAACTGCAAGTCAGTACAGGATTCTTAGTGAGTCTAGACATGTGTGTTTATTGCCACTTCAAAAAACCAAATCATTTCATAACTAGACATTAGTAGCACAGTAAGTACCAAGACTATGTTGCTGTGCAGCTCAATCTGCATGTGATAGCCAGGCAAACTACTGTCCAAGAACATTACATGGAAATATCAAAATTATTCCTTTATGCCCATCATTAACTATTTTTTGTTTCTCTAGTATTTTAATAAAATACTGGGTATTTGCACAGTATTCACTTTACAAGAACAAAATTAAAAGGCTTTTGTCTACCAAAATTACCTCTTCAGAGGCTTACAGTTTTGGCCAATGTATGGAAACAGCCTCTAAGAAGGTCGCACTCTGTCTTCCCTATAGTGTAAAACAGCAAATCAGTGGGGAAAAAAAAACAAACCAGTAAATCCATAGACATTTCGTATTCTTATTGTGTACATAGGGTGAAGCTGTTACTGTGATCTTTTAGGGATAATAAAAATCCTCTAGTATGAGACTCATTTATGATTAATTAGCCTCTCTACTATTGTTTTATCCCTTGGTTTCTAGAACACAGCATTTGGTAGGAAATGCATGACTACCTGCAAATATTGTAAATGTATGCTGGGGGAATATTTGAACATTTGTTCAAATTTGGTTTAAGACTTTATGCTGCTACCCATCTCCATACTGTCTGAGCACAAAATTCTCAAAAGAGAATTTTCATTTTACTGTGTTCACAATTTTTCCCAAGTTTGTTTCCCATACAGATGAGGCACTCTATAATTTCATTAATGCAAAAACTTGCAAAAAGGCAGTATTTAGCTTAAGCTAGCTAAAAACCATGTCAACTGCAAACTTTTAATTTTATATTAGTTACTAATTTTGCAGTCAGCACAGAGCTGAGTATTTGTATGGTTCATGCAGTAGTGTCATCTTTCACAAACAGCCAGCACAGTGGAACCTGAATATTAGTCTAAATAGTGTTTGTTGTTTATGCTCCTCAAAAATTATATATTTGTAAGCTGGGTTATTGGGAACTAATCAGCAGAACCATTTACATAGCTGACAAACCAGGAATTATATAACAAACCAGCAATGACACCTTGTGTAGTTTTTGAGTCCTAGCTGGATAATTCATTTTTTAACCATCATACCCCAAAATTGCATGTCATTTCTGGGTTACAGTGAATTTAATAATGTTTAATGTCAAATCATTAAGCAGGGAAAAAATTAATATAAGAGGTCAGTTACAAGGCACAAGTAACAGTTTCCAGATATAAAGTAATAAAGTGAATGCCCATATTGAACCATTCAAGAAAAATCAATAGCTTTTGCAAATGCGTAAAAGTAACTTCAAATTAGAATTCTTAAGGTAGTTAAAATGGGTTTTAGCTGCCTCAGCACAAACACCCAGAGCCATTCTGGATTCCGCCAGGTATCTGAGGCATCTATGAATGTTGGCAGGTATTACCTGGGACCTAGGGGGAGCTTGCATCCTTTTGGTAGAGACAGGTGAGAACACACCTTGAAGATCTAAATTAGTAAAAATGGTCTGTGTTAAGGCAACTGAACCCCATTTCATCATCTTAGATGACAAGTAGTGGCAAAAAAATGCAGTTTTCTCAAATTGTTAGTGAGAAAAAAATCAATCTTTACCATAATTAAAATTCTCTTGGCAAATTCTAAATACAAAGTTAAATTTTAATATTTAAAAAATAGGCCAGTTCTTCTCTTCTTGGCCACAGTCAAAAATGCATCACTATGAGGAGAGTGTTAGCTCTGTTCTCTTTGCCTCTATTAACTTTTTTCTTCCTTTCGTTGCTACCTGAAATAGAATCATACCTGAATTACTCAGACTACAAGTTGAGAAGATATAATGTGTTGAGTAGTCACATTTTTAGAAACCAGTCTTGAAAATGTGTATGCACATTAAATGACTGAAGTACATTTTTCTTAACGCTTCAATATATTCAAAGTCTGAAATTATTCTTCACAAGATCCTTTCAGGTTGGTGCATTAGATCATGTCTTTTCTTTATGCAAAATTAGGTATCACATCTGAAGTGCATTTTCAAATAGTTTGAGAGTTGACAGAGTATTAAACTGTGCTGAGTCCAGAATGTGATACAATAAGAGACCACTGACCTAAGGAACTGCTGTATGATGCAAAGATCAGTGTGATAAATATGCCCTTCCGTTGGTGTGTAAAGGAAAGGGAAAGGAAATAGAGATGATTTCCTGGGAGACCTTCCAGAAATCAGGGAACTGTTTAAAGCATAAGCATTCAGGAGAGGAATTACTACAGGAAGCCACTGCCTGCAAAATGTATCAGATTTTACTGAGTAGTATCACAAATATGTAAGGCATACCTAGAGGTGTAGGGGAATCTCTTCCAACCAATGCAAAACCAAAGTCAATTATTAATTTATCTAGATTTGTTGGTTTAATATGTCTACTAAAAGAAGACAGTGCTCAGAACTGGATTGGAATTCACCTCCTCAAAAACTTAGGGCCTGGAGAGCTTGAGGTTTTTCAAGCTCAGTCATCCCTAAATGAAGATAAATACTTCAGTGTTAATTTATAAAGGAAAAAGAGCTCCTCCTCATTTACACAAGGGCTCTATTGCATTGACTAACTGTCACAGTAATTTAATTGCTACAGTACATAAAAACAGCCTTCCTGAGGATGGAGAGTTATATTCCCACTCCCTGGTTATTCCTCAGTAGTAAGGACCTTTGCCAGCATCTTTTTGTTCCAGACCGAGTTATATATAACTGCAGAAGAGATCCCATAAGAACAGGATGTGGAGGGGAAGCAAGTCTTACAGAGGTCCTAAGCATGGGTGCTCCAAGTCAGGGATGGATGCTGCTCCATTTTGCCTCCTTCTGCTGCCCTATCCTTTTGCCATCAGTCAGAGAGAGATTTCCTGCCTCTGAAGTGACATACAGTGCATTCTCTTTTACAGCTTTCCTTACACCTACCCTACAGACAAATGATACATCCCATTTTTTCAGTCAACTCGTGCTATTGGCCTCTGCAAAGTCCTGTGGGAAAAGGCGGAGTATTTTTAACGAACTTGCTCAACAGCTACAAAGGACAGTCAGGAAACAGAAAATTGTAATTTGCTCTTGTAAGGAGTTGGAAGCACATTCCTGGTCTTACTGCCCTGATTTAAACTCATTGCTGCAAAGACAGGATCCTGCCAGCTATAAAGGGCTTAGATTTTATTTTTTCGTGCACTTATCATGACCTCATTTTGTAGAGTGCCAAGTGGGTTTGTTCATTCATAACCCATCTTGATGCAGTGGATGGCAGCAGGAGGTGGTTTTGGGGTGGAGGGGTTAGTTTTAGTACATTTGATTAGTATAATAGGACATAATGTTTCATTCTATCCTTTTGTACTTTCAATATTTTAATTCATTCTATGAGAAAAAAATTCAATGGCAATCTGTCAAGGACTGCAATTACGTTTTAAATCAGGATGAAAAAATGTGTGTGTATATTTGTGAGCAAGGGGAATCATTTACATAATAACTGATGATAATAATAACCCTCAGATACAGTCTTTATACCCCATACTCTATCCCTTGGTTGTAATTTTAAGATGGCTGCTTCTTTTGGTGCACAGTACACCTAAAAATACAGAAATTTTAATCCTGCATTTTTTGAGCAACTATCAGACAGAAAATTCTGACACCATTTTGTCTTTAAAAATTTGCACTGCTATCAGCTGCCATCTGGCAAGGTCTTCCAAACACAGGGTGGTTGAAAACCTCCAGAGAAAACCCATGCTTATGACTAATGGTGGTTTTCTAGGCTTATGTTGTCTTCATCAATTGGAACCATTGGTCTGTGGTGGATTCTGCTAATGAACACAAAAATTAAAGGGTTTTTTTTTTTTTCTAACTATTAATAATCTTATCCAAATATTAAATTTATAGAGAGACATAAATAAAAATATATTTTAATATTTAAAATGTAAATGATTCAAAATCAAACGCTTTACTTTAATAAGGAAAAAAAATATTGTATTGGTAAAACAAAATGTGTTTTAAACTAGATTGGCTCTTTTTAAATTTGGCACTGTATCAGGTGTCAAATGAGAAATGAAAAATGAAAGAGAAATCAAAAATAATTTTTAAAATTTAGAGAAATTTAAGAAATAATAATGTATCAAGATCTACAAGTTTTAGAAGCAACTAAAAATGAAAGGTTTTTTATAGTTTTCCATTTTTGTCAAAAGGTCACCCCTAAAAATATCTTTGGGGTCTACCTTAAAAACAATTTATCTCACAAAGTTGAAAATGCTCTTTTTTCTCCTTTTCAGTGTATAACATCTAGTTTGGCAGGTGAAGAGTAAGAAATTAAATGTCATTCATTCCTTTGTCTTTCAAAATTCTGAAGACAGGATGGTCCTTGGTAGCCCTTTCAATGGTGGGAATGCATCCACTTGGGAAAGAATTTAATGGAGAAGTATAAAGTTAGGGATTTATGCAAATACTTTCCTTCAAATGGGTGTGGGTTACATCTCATAAGAATCACCATAATGGCTTTTTCTTGTGGCTCAAAATTTCATCCCTTTTCCTGAAGTCCTATTCAGTGACCACCACATCACTCAGCTTTCATCTTCATGCATGGTTGGACCCAATGCTCTTACAGGTCTTTTCCAACACAAATGATTCTATGATTCTGTGATCCAAAGGACCACGTCTGGCTCATTCTGAATGTGACTGAAGAGAAAGTCTTCCCCAATGCAGTGTCTTGGCCTCAGAGGATGCCAAATATAGTGCTTATAAAGCCCATTTGACATGGAATGGCTGTTGTGTTTAAAGAAAATACAACTAAAAGTTATGATGTTAGTGGAGCAGTAGAATTTTTTCTTTTACAGCTGGGCAGGCTATTTACCACCCTAAGATAAATTGGACTCTAGACTTCAGCCTAGATTTTGACAGGTAGTGTTATTTTATGGGACTTTCCACAGTTCCACTGAAAAGGCTGCTCAATATTCTGAGTAACCAACCCTGCCTTCTGACAGCTCAAAAATTCACCACTTCAGTTCACGTTAAAATAATTTTTGCATTGGTAATCATGAGCACTGAGGAAAATTAGTTTTATCATTAAATAATCACACCCTTGAGAGGCTGTGGGCACACAGCTGGCGCTCAGCTGGTTTCAAATAGCTGAAATGTAGCTATTGCAGAGCAACCATACCTCTTGTCTTTGAGAATAAATTAAAACTAAAATAGTAACCATTCTTCCAGATTTATTTTTCGTATATGAGCAAAGCTGCATACCCATACTAACTAAACATGGAAGAAAGTAGTCCATGTTTCTGTGTAAATACATCGTGCCGATACACAAGAGCAGATTAATCTACATCATTAAAATGTGTCAAGGTTTGCTTTTCTTTCTTTGGTGAGAAGAGAGAAAAACTGATGCTTGCAATATTCTTACAAACAAACAAACAAACAGTGTGCCTTTTGTATGATGATTAAATGCCCAGCAGAGCACAACATGTCACACCCTGAGCTTTGCCCAGAAATGAGGGATTTACCTGCTGGCATCTGTGCCTGAGACAACTTGGCAGTGCCAGAGCTCAGACAGAAAGGGAACTTCCAGAGCAGCTCCCTGAAGCCAGGACAGGGAGTGAGAAATGGCTGTGCCATAGAAGCTGTGCTGCCTGGGAAGAACCATGATAACCCTGGGGGAAGCAGGCACCTTTCTCTAAACACTCCTGTGTCCTGCAAGAAACCTCCTCCTGTCTCTGCCCCCTGCAATATTTCTCCATTTGCCAGGATCTCCCCAGCTACAAGGTCAGGTGTCCAACAGGAGCAGAGGCTCTGAAGGTGTGCTGCTTGTCAGGCTAGAAAAGCCTGTTCTGCCTCCTCAGATGGGGATGGCTAAAGGGGAAGTCTCTTTCCCCTGGAATATGTACCATACACAGCTGCACACTTTGCTTCATGGACCTCCTGGCTGTCCCAGGGCAGGACAAATTACTCCTGGTTTTGAAGAGAGAACAGTGTGGGCCACATCAGAAATTCACATTCCAGAGGCAAATAGGCAATGGGAAAGTCCTGGTTAACAGCCCAAAGGGTAACACTGAACCATGGGATTTATGCAACTCTGCTGGTGGTTCTGTTCAGCCTGCTGATGTCTATCTTTTCCAATATAGAACAACACAATGTTTTTAATAATATGTCTGTTCTGAAATTGCAATAAGGCACTGAGGGGAATTCAATTTATCAAGAGATAATCATCTCCTGGAGGGGAATAAAGACACCTGTCTGCCTTCTGCTGTCAAAATTTAATATAACCATCAATAACAATGCCCTCCCCCCTCCTGACATAATGCTTACTTAGTAATTTAATTATCCAAATAATCTTCACACAGATTTTAAGGTTTTACCTCTAACTGGATGCCTAATAGAGCTCACACTACTGTTTTTCATAAACACCTCAAAGCAGCACTCTCTTTGCACTGTAAAGTTCAAGCAGAGGCACAGTGCCATGCTTTGCTTAACTGTGGAAACGTCTATCTCACACGAAAATGTCTTTGATCAAGAAGCACTGCCTAGCTACTAATTTAGCTTGTGTTCAGCAAGATATTTAGACTCGTGCCCAATGTTCCAGCCTTTGAAAAGTCCTACAGATTCTCCCCTAATGGGTTAATAAAGATTAATTCTGTGCTTCAAAGATACACTCAGAGCTCTCAGCTGCTGAATTAGGGCTTTGTTTTCTTAAGGTTCTGCCTTTTGGATGAGTAACGTTACATGTTGTTGGGTGAGGGTTCTTCTCTGGCTATGCATCGGTGCAATGAGGACCTGCAGACGTTCCTTGTGCCATGGATATACATCTTGATGTTTTGCCATTGAAAATTAAATTTAAAAAAAAATCTTAATTGCAGCATTTAGAGCCTGATCCTCTTATACTCTCATTTCTGCCAGTGTGTCAAAATCTGACCCTTCAAGAGGAACAAGTGTCTGAACAGAAAATGGTATTGGACTGATGAACAAAGCAATTGTATTCCAAAATTTTCCAAATCAACATAAAGATTGCTTACAAATTGATCATTTTGCTAGTCTGCAACATTTCTGCAACAGCAAGTTTTTACAGTGCAAATTGCTTATTTGCTTTCTCTGCTACATTAGAACACAAACTTCTCTCTTTTTTTTGCAGTGTCGTGGCCATTGCCTTCAAACAAAAGACTGCATTTGCACAATATCAATTTGTATGCTAATAATATTGCTTGCAACTGTACCTATGCTAACACACAAGACCAGGTTATAGCCAATTCCTATTTCTTCTCTTTTAAGATACTTGAAGAGTGATAGTTCTAAAGATTATGGACTCTCCTCTCATTTCCTCTTCTCAGCTTTGCCAAAGTCTATTAACTAGTTGCTTCATCTCATATTAAAAACTTTTCAAAAACCTCAGAGACTCCTTGCACATACTCATGACTTTTGCATGAGCAAAAATTATGTTTGCTTTAGGCAAACAAGTGCTTCCTGTTTATTAGTGCAAGCTTTTAGCACTTTTGCTTCATCCTGACTAAAACGCTGACATTTTTGAACAGTTAACAGTTAATCAGCAATCCCAGTGGTGGGGCTTCTGTCCTTGGTTGTGGCAGGATAGCCCAGAAAATACCTTGGATGTTTTCATGGATGAGCTATGGGAAGCTGTCCAAACTTTACTCTGGGTACAAGTACCCCAGCACTGTCTGGGAAATTGCAACACTATTTGTGTTCTCCCACAAGAAGAATCCATTTCAGAAGGTGAAGAGCTGCTGAATGGATTTGTTTAAATACGAACTTGAATTATAATTCATTTGAACATGAGATGTAAAGCTGGAAAGTGTTGTGGAACTAGAATTAACCTTAGGAGCAAGGTTTCTAACAATGTAATAGTAGAGAAAATTCACCTGTAGAAGGTTAGAAAACATTCATATAGAATAAAATTTACTCAGGAAGGTGAAATTGTGCTTGTGCAGTGTGTTGGCTTTGTATAAGCTTTGGACAGCATTCAAAATCACAGCCTACAAATTAATAAGAACTCAGATTATCCTTTTTCTGGTTTATATTGCTGTTTCTATGGCACCAGTCCTTCAGGTGGAACTCCTTTGACTCCCTCTCATTCAGCTGGCTTCACTTCTGTGGAAAAATTGTGCCCATTAGCCAAATTACAGATTTAAAATATAAGTTTACTTTCATAATAAAAAGTATTTTTATTTATATATATATATAATATTGAGGATTTCTCTGTTTCTGATTTCCACCAAGCTGTTGGACACCAAGTATTATCTTTGGCTGAGTCTGCAGCAGCAAGACACAAGAAACAACCACAGTGAGAGACACAATGCTGAGCATCCCACATTCACACTACACTTGCCCTGGGACTTCTGCTTCCGAATATCTGTAACCAGTGCCCACAGATTGGATGTGCATTAGTGGAAGGAGCACACAAGTGCACCATCTGGCCTGTTTTATCTGAAAAGAACCCATTTATCTGAACCTGCGCTTAAATACCTGAACAAAAACACACTAAATGGACTTGACCAGATTTGTTGCAAAAGCACACTCCAGATCCAAGTTAAAATAATAATGTAGACACAGACTTTGCAGTCAAGATGTGCTTGGGTTTGGGGAGCTGGGCAGAATTTAATTGCTGTCCCTCTTGGTTTCTAGCCAGCAGTCAGTCATACTTCACGTCTGCTCCACTTATTTCATTTATCAGCCCTCCACTCAGCACAGTCTGATCACTGAAATGAGTGAAACCTTATTTAATTGTTGAAGGACTTCACCATTTGACTTGGGAGCAGAAGCATATTGGTGCCAATCTAGACCTTTATCAGAAGGGATGAGATGCATAGAAACTAGTAATGGAAAGCAAAGTTAGGAACATACAGAGAAAATGAAAATATTTAATATTTACATACACAGATTCCATTGCTGAACAGAAAATCATAAACTTCTCTCCTCTCGATAAGGCTAACTAAAAATTTTGGATTAATTTCTTCCAACTAAAAATGTCTGACTGAAAATACATTTCACCAGGAAACTCTGCATTCTTATCTAACGCACCCCTGAAAAGCATCAAAATAAAAATTTTAGTGATCAAAGACAAACGCAAATTCTCATCTTTAAAATTCCCCCTAAATGCATTTGTAATTAGCTGAAAAAAAAATGAAAACAAGAAAAAAATCAAAGCTAAAAAAAAAAAGAGCCTCTGGGTGTTTTGCAGCTGTAATCTGCAAAAATCACATAAAAAACAGTGATTAAGAAATTACATGTTTGAGGCTGAAAATGCAAATGGGTCATATTTGTCTAAATCATAACTTCAAATAGCATTGCAGTCTTCTTGCTATTTTATGCAGTACTTATATTACTGAGTCAGTTTTTCCTGGTTTTTTTCTTTCTCTAATTTTTAACAGCCTTTTATTTCCTGTTCTTGCCTTGTAAGGTAAAATTTTCAGTGCTTTCTTTTGAAAGGAGACTGCAAGATGTTCTTAGTAATCAAGTGTAATGGGGCATGTTCTTTGAACATTTAAAGATGGAACTAGCACAAAAAGAAATAAAAAAACAGTAGCAGAAAGGGCTGAACAGCCTCAGTCAAACAGAGGATGAGTCAGCTGGGACCTCTGAAATACTCTCCAAAGCCACTATCAGCTATGTCCAAAGCAGGGCACACCAAGAACCAAATTAAAGGGAATACCTGCTTCCTCCGATGGTCGAATATATTCAGATGACACCTTTCATTTTCAGGAAATTTTAAGTAAAAAGCAGTGTGAAACAACACAGTCAGAATTTTAACTTTTTTTGTCTGCTTGTATTTGTGCCACAGTAGCATAAACTTGTCCAGCCACCATGCTTGAAATCCATCCTGTAAGGTTTCAGCCCATTTTTTAAGTACTTGGTACTTGGCTTAGTACACCACAAGATTCTCAGCATCTGTTTTCTTTGAGGAAACTGATCCTGGGTGCTAAAAGTGAAGGTTTGTTTAGGAAACTTACTGTGCACACATCTGGCAGAGTGGAAAAAACAAAAGCAGTAACTGCTAAATGCAGTCCTGCTCTCTGCTTAACAGTAGAGCTCTTCCCTGACTCTTTCTGTGCTTGCCACTCCTTCCTCACGCACTCCAGGTGAGAGCCATGAAGAACTGGTCCTTGAAGTCACTCACAATTTTGTTACCCCCTTGTTTCTGTCCTTCTGGAGCAGAAATCTAACTAGTACTGTTGGTCCTCACTTACGTTTTGGATACAAGCTCGCATTTCTGGGAGGACTCTTTGGTGTAAGATACCTTTTAGGCTCTCAGTTTATTTCTGTCAAATGTTACAAAAGCAATCTCAGTGTCTTGTCAACTGTACATGGCACAAATACAGCTCAGCAAAATATTGCCTTACCCAGGCATGCTAAAAGACTCTGGTCCTCCTCTTTTCCATTTATAGTCACAGACATCACAGGAATGAGCAGTTAAAGGATGTTCTGAGCAAGCCTGTTGTGTGACCTCAGATATCATAAAAGTAACTCGGACTTCTTCAAGCATGGCCTTTTTTGCTTAATAGTATTTTTTTTTTAATTTATAGATAATATATGTTCCAAGTATTAAAAAACAAGGCTGATACAAATTTTTATAGTGGTATGTACTTATTTATACATACACTTAGTACTCTGTAGGCACAGATAAGAGTAGTTACCATTAAACTGGTGGGGCTAGGTTTACATTCTGGATGTACTTTAAATGCTGTCAGGGAAGTTCTGTGCATGTGAGCACACTGACAGTCAAAAGTTTTTTGTTTTTTTTTTAATTCTTATCCACTGATAACATTGATGTCTTTATTTTATTAGTCAGGGACATAAGTAGGAATTAAATCACGCTTCCTTGTTTACATGTCAAGTATGTCACGTAATTCACCTCAGGGCCTGGCAAGATCATGGAGCAGATTCTCCTGGAAGCTATGCTGAGGAAAATAAGGAGGTGATTGATGACAGCCAACATGGCTTCACTAAGGGCAAATCTAAAAAGTTGGTGGCCCTGTATGACAAGGTCACAGCAGTGGTGGATGAGGGAAGAGCAACTGCCATCATGTACCTGGACTTGTGCAAAGCATTTGACACTGTCCCACACATCATCCTTGTCTCTAAAGTGGAGAGATGCACCTGATGGAGCACGGGCTGGAGCAGTCAGTGGATGAAGAATGGCTGGATGGTCACACTCAAAGAACTGTGACGATGGTTTTGTGTCCCAGCAGAGATCAATGACAAGTGGTGTTCCTCAGAGGTATTAGGACCAGCATTGCTTAAAATTTTTTTCAGTGACATAACTAGTGGGACCCTTGACACCAGGCTGGGTGGTTTGGTTGACATGCTGGAGGGCAGGGATGCCATCCAGAGGGACTTTGACAGCTTGGAGAGGTGGCTCTGTGCAAACCTACTGAAGTTCAACAAGGCCAGGTGGAAGGCCCTGTGGGAATGCAGATCAGGGATCAGGCAGGGCAGTGCAGCACTGGCTGCACTTGCCTGTCACGGTAGAAGATGCTCTTTGCAGGGTGTTGTGCGTGAAGCAGAGCTCCTTCCTTGGAGCTCATCTCCCTGTGAACATGGTGAGGCTTTTTGGAGCAGTGCTGGCTTATGTCCTATCACCTGGGGTGGGTGCCTCCCACACCTCCCCAGCTGTCCCAGTCAAAGCTGAATTCCTACAGCTCTTGCCAGCACAGGTATCTCTGTGCACACAATCCCATTGGTAATCAGAATTAGAGAGCACGTATTCCCCATGTGGATGGTAAGGTGCATGTGATTAAAAGTGCTGAGCACCACTGTGTCCTGTGTGTCCAGCGCAGAGAGTGCAGTCAGTGGGAGTTTTTAAGAGGCTGGGGGTGAAATATAACAATTTCTAGAAAATCTAGTTTAAAACGAGTTTATTTGTTGGGGTTAGCAGCTGGAGGACCCTTTCACTCTTTCCCTCTCAAGTTCTCTCGTCTAGCCTTTAGCTTTTTGTTGTAATACTGAAGGACCATGATTACAGGCTCCGACACAGCCTTAGCCTCTAATCACCACCTAAAATGCTGTGTGGTTGAAGAGGTGCAGGGTCAGTACAGTAGGCACAGACCTCACTGAAAGGACAAGATGATATGGAACAGATTGCTTTCATTATACCTTTTATTAACTTGACTCAACCACCTCCAGCTCCTTTTCCAAGACAAAATTTCCTATAGTTACAGGTTCCTCAAGTAATGTCAAACTGATGGCAAATTCTGTAAATACATGTTGGAGGTTGAAACTTGTGAAAATTGGTCCTTAATATGAAGATTTCATATCATAGGAAACAAAAAAAATCCAGTCAAAGAATTCACAGAATCAGAATCTAACTATTGATTTCTTTGACTGAGTTTGTAGCTAATTAAGTGAATATCAGGCATTCACTGGGTCTTTGGTCTGAGGGCTAAAGAAAAGTGCAATACAGGCTTTCTCTTTGGAAAATAATTTTAATCACTTTAATATTTAATACTGTATTTTTGAGGGGCATATATGCTATGCAGTCAGCCTCAATGATAAAGAATGAAGGTCAAGAATGTAACTTTCTTGCTCAATATCAAAAAGAACTATATTAAAAGAGAAAGGTGGGGGGAAAAAGGGGAGTTCATAACTCTGAAAAGAGGAGGAAAGAACAAGGTTAAAAGAGTAACAGAGTTTTCCTTTTATTGCAACCTCTGTGTGTGTGTCTCTGTGTGTGTGCATATCTACCAAAAGACTTGTGAGGAAGCCACTGACACTTTTGAGACCATGGGATGTTCAGTGACAGAGGGGGCAGAAAGATAAAACACAAAAAAAAAATTGCCTTAAAACTATCCAAGAGGACTGGGTCATAAGCCAGAAACAGACATAAATGACCTGGGAGAATGGATAAATATTGAAGAAAAATAGCATAATGTCAAAACAGGTTAGTATCAAATTAATTTGACAAAGTTTCAGAAGTAGAAAGGAGTTATTCTGGACTTCTCAAATCAGTGGGAAAGTGATAGAGGAGCATAGAAAGGAGAGAAATGGATTTAGGAACCATTCAATCAGAGAAGATTTTCCCAGGTCATTCTGCTTACTAGTTTATTCTGTTGGTCTTGTGGGCTGTTGGTTTTTTGTTGAGGTTTTTCTTTTCCCAAAAGTCTCTGTCCTCTTCTCTTTCCTGTTACAAACTTAAGCAAAATTGTCTGACAGCAAGGCCTTCCCAGTGGACAACGCACATGAGGGCTGTGCGTACATGAGGGTGCAAGTCTTGCACAGACTGTGCTGTACAGTCCTTCCTCTGCACAGATGTGCAGGACACAGCACCAAAAGAAAGAAAAAAAGAAATAGCAAATGTTAACCTTCTTTTCAGAAGTCTTTCATGTCTATTGTCACCTGCAGTTTTATTGATGAGTGTAACTGGCTGTATTCAAACACTATGCTGTAAAATTTAATTGGGCAAACGTAGTGAGCGTTAGCTGGAGCTGTTTCCAGTCATGTATAATTACATGAAGCTCATACTTCAATAATTAGTGTGGCAAAATGAAATTATTTTGCAATTAGAGAAGCTCTAATTTCACCTTTCCTGTCACAGATCCTCATTTAATTTAGGTTTTTATTTACTGACAGTCCCACTCCATTAGATAAGGCATTCCCTCACCCACCAGGGTATTTTAAAATGAGGCAATATATCCTAGAAGACCTAAGAAAACGTGGGTTGTCCTGGGAATTTCAGCTCCAGTTTTTCTAATCAGTAGAAGAACCAAGTGATAGAAGCACCTGCTATTGGTGAAAAGCAGAATCCTTCTTAAGGCAGTCAAGGCCTCCAACACTCCCTGGCACTCACCAAGCTCCCATCAGAATCTTTTGCCTTCTCACACCACAGCCAGGAACTCCAAACTCTTTTTTCCAGAGCCTGGGCTTTGAGTGTAGACATAGGATTGCAATTAACACTCCCTCAGGTACCAGGAGCAGATACCTGCTATATCACATTAAAAAGCACGGACAATTTGCTCTCTGCAGCTCCACAGCGAGTCTCCCATGCCATGGTCATTGGCTCCCTCTGGCTGAGCAGGAGCATACGGTGACTGTGACAGGCTGGCACAGAGAACTCCACAGCTGCCTCCTCACCCCAGTGCTCAGGAGCATCTTCATCATCAGCATCCCTTCCACTGACAAAGTGCCACACTCAGTGACATGCTCCTGCCTTCCCATCAGCGCCCCTGCTCCTCTGCCAGCCTGGGCACTCCTTTCCTGGCTCTCTCTGACCTTTCCAACCAGCACCTATTTTCCTAACCTGTCTTTGCAAAGAAACACAAGATAAATAACTGTTATCTTTCATGAGAGCTAACATTTAACATTCTTCTTTCCTTCTCCAAGACATTAAACATAGAATTAGCAAGTCCAAATAACACTTGAAATATTTTCCAAACAGGAGAGGAATTAGAACTTTGAAAGTTGGATAAGACCACACTCAGAATTCCTGAGAAAATAAAGATACTTGAAATCACATAACCACTAAGTGATTTACTGCTCCATAACTTAAAACCATTCTGGAAACACAGGATAGTTGGTTATATTTTTTTCCAGTCACATAAAAAGCCTTCAGAGGACAAGCCTAGATGACATCAGCTGTTTATGAGTAAAATGTTTCCTCCAAACTTGCACTACTCAAACCATGGAAATCAGCATCAGAGAAGGCAATATTCCTTCATTTCTATGATCATTCCTAGAACCAAATTAGAAAAACTCTTGGTACTGTGTGAGCCAAATTAAGGACATTTATTATCCTAGTACTTCCCTCTATCTTTATTGCTAAGAGGAGTGATAAAGCATATAGAGGTTTGGGGCTGGTTTCTAGTTGCTAAGAGAGTTAATATCATAATTACATACATAAGCCCCTTTGATTAGACAGACACTAATTTGTTATTTCATCCCTTCATGAACTGTTTGAAATGAGCAGGCATTACCACTGCATTGAGGATGCCTGCAACTGGAGATTTAGAGAAACAGCACTGCCAGCTTTGGCAAAGGCATTTTGCTGAAGGAGAGCATCATGCAGCAGGAGTTATCTCATCACCCCAAATGTCTTTGTATTGGATGTATTCTCAGTGGGTAATATGTGATTAATATGTATTATTTCCTTATTTCAGACAGTAATATTTCATGGACAGTGACTGCACATCAATAGAGGCCTATAAAGCATGATTATAGAGAGCCTATCAGCCCAGATGGCATTAAAAACTGATAAACCACTAATTGAAAGGTCTATTTATTATTAATTTGTACAGCACTTACAAATAAAACCTCAGAATAAAACGACTAACTTCCATCACAGGCTGTTAACCACCATCAGAGTTAAGATCCAACAGAGATCTTCATGGCCGAAAGTGCTTTGATATTTTTATCTGCTGAAAGCCCTGAATTTAATTTTAGTCCTGTCACAGAAAAAATACTACCAGTCACTGTTGCATGTTCATGGTGAATAAATCATATTATGCCTTGCGGAACTTCTGTAATTTCTTTGTCATAGAGTTTAACACTGAATATAAAACACAGTTCTGTTGAGCTATCAAGTAGGACTTAATAGAACATTACTGTCTTTATTGAAAATTATTTCTTTTGCTAATTGCTTTTCATTAAATTTTTACTATCAGTAAGGGAACATTACACTTTTCTAATAAAACAAAAGAAATCTTATTTTCCTGTCTTGCTTTTTACTATCATTTGGATCAATTCAAACAAGTCCCATTTTCCTCTGAGAATGATGAACCTCCATCTCCAAAACCAGTTGTGTAATGAGCCAATGAGCAAACTGATGCAAGTCATGAGCAGATCGATGAGATCCTGATTCACAATAAATGCCAAAGTAAATTCAAAGACATATTTTTTAAAGGAGAAAAAAGCTACCCTGGTATGATGTACGAGTTTGCTGCAGCACTTCTGAAGTCAGCAAGCAACTGGTAATCAGCAGGCCAAGAACAGTTTTCAAAAATTGCTGTGCTCCAGAAACAATACTTCATTTCCTCCTATATTGGTCATGTCTCTGTAGCTGATATTACAAGACAAATTTTTTCATTTCAGTGCTTCATACAATGAAGCACTTGGTGTACGGCTATACCAAGGGGCAGTGAACAGAACTGGCATCAGTAGAGAGCAGGACTAGCAGAAAATGTTCAGCCTTAAATTACATTTACAATTTGTCCAGTGTACCCTTGAATCTTCAGAACGGCATATATCATTGTGAATTGTGAGAAAGTGACAAGCTACAGAAACTGGTATTCAGCCAACCAGCTTTAAGACATGGGGTTTAGATTTTCTCAGCTACAGAAGTATGAGGAGAGGTTACACACTAATAGATCCACAAAAGACATGCACTCCCAATGAGGTAAAAAGTAAATAAGAGTGGGTCTGACTTATATAAAGAAGTGATGAGAACTGGGATTTTCAGTCTTGCTGCTTGGAGTGTGTTGGCTTTTTACATGACACCAGCTGTGGGAAAAAAGCAAAGACAGCCTGTTCTGTGGACCGCAGTGGGTATCCTTCCTCCCTGAGCAACAGACAACCTTCTTTAACTTGTTCTTCTCTCATTTTCAGCTTATGCAAAGAAGGCCCAGTTCCAGCTGCTAGATGTAAAGGTGACTTTTACTCCCACTGCTCTTCATCCAAGTCTTTGGGGCACTTACACGTATTTTGGCAGAATTGTATTCCAGTTCACTTGTTCTCAAAAGGAAAAATGTCCACTTACACCATTCCACCTTCTGAGGTTCAATTGCAAAAGTCCATATGTCAGGTATCCTCTCCCCCAGCATGGGCACTCCTGCATGTGCATTGGCTATCGGTGATTGCCAGCCACAAGGTTTTCAAGAAGAGAACCTCTCTGTGCCTGAAGGGAAGACAGAGAAGGCAGGTTTCTCTGTGAACATCTGTGCGTTTTAAACGTGTGAATCTCAAACTAGCAGGCTGAAATCTTCCAGCGAGTTTGTGAATGGTCATGGTACTGCTTGTGTTTGTTCTCTGAACCTGCGTGCAGTTTGTGATTCACACCAAAACTGAAGTCTCTGAATTCCTTGGACAAAGCCAGCCTTCATTAATTAAGCAGCCGATGTGGTTGTGCTACATGCTAAAGGTGGACAAGGGAAGTGTGTTTTAACAATTAGACTTGTCTGCTCTTTAAACAGAATTATCTCTGAAGGGGATTTACCAGTGAATTTGATTGCTTTCTATGTAAGATCAATAAACACAATCTAGTCCCTAATAGGCTTTCTGAAGTCTCTACTTCTTCCCTTTTTGAGGGTATGGGGATTTTTCCCTTGTGATTGTATAGTACCAGGTTGTTAGCTTTACATTCCAGTTATTTTTCGCAATTTCTAATTCATTTGACTCAAATTGGAGATGGTGATGCCATTAAGGTAGAGTGAAGGTTTCTTAAGAACTAGATCAGCAATTGCAGACTGATGAATATATAATTTCTGAGAAAAGTAAGTAAATTGTGTTGTGAGAAAAAGATTGTTTCTTTCATTTCTGTTCACATTAACAATTTAAAGTTTGCAAGTGATTAATGTTCCAGGAGATTAGTGAAAGCTCAGTAGTGTTCAGCAGTCTGTGGGTAAGTGCATTTTGATTTCTATGTAGAAAATGTGTATGTGAGAACATTCAGCAGTTCCTTGTCCATTTATACACTTACTACAATTCTCACCAACTGTGCTCATAACTCTTGTTCTCTTTGTCATTTGGCTTTATGGCTCCTTTTTAAACATTTCCTCTTTTATGATGTTTTAGCTGTGGTTTCTCAGGTGCATAAATATCTTAAAAGTAAATAGTAAAAATATGCCCTAATATGTAATATCTAACAATTGCCTTGAACTGTCAGAGCAATTACACTTTAATGTGCTTTACACCTGTGACTTTTTAACAACAAACTTAGTTGAATATATTATCAATGAAAAGTCTGCTAGCATGTTTTAAACTGTTCTCTTTTATGGTTTCTATTGTAGCTCAGAGTACTCTAACTAGTCTAACCATTCAGGTGGATGTTGCTAGTTTGAATGTGAATTTTCCTAATACATCATAATTATAGAACCATTAAATAATGTTTTGATCACCCACCGTGAAAATAATATACAGTATTCCTGATTTCTTGTTTCTCACACATTTAGTCACAATATATAATTAGAGTGAACAAAATAGAGGCACATCTATTTCTGTTATTATATTTTAACTGAAAACTTGTGAGAGGACTATGTTTGAACACTGCATGCAATGGCATATCTAGAGTAAGGTAACTTTTTCTAATGGCAGTGGTAGTAAGATGGTGTTAAACCATAAGCAGTGGTAAGCGCTGGGAAAAGACAGCTGGATCAAAGGTTCTTGAAAATTTTTTGCATTATTTTAGCGGTAAACCAGTTTCCAAGATTCTCCCTTGCACAATACTCTGTTTCAGAACATTTATCTTCAGCGTTGTGGCCCCGGAACAAAAACATATTATTTATTAAAACCGTTTTTCCCAATAATATATCCCACAGGGTTAATATTGCTAACAGCTTGTAATTCTAGTTGATTTTCCTACAGGGTTCCATTTCAGAAAACTAGTCACACTTATCATGTGATTAATTTTTAGCAAAATGTACCCTATTGAGGCCTCATTCTTATGGTTTGATCATTTTCCAAGGTGAACAAATTTAGTATTCTTTATCACAAAAAGCCTGATACAATTCCTTTTTGTAAGTCCTGAAAACTTCCACAGAGAAGATTTGAATTGATTTTATTTTTTTTTTTAATACTGTAACTCCAAGCCTCCTGAATATTACACACACTTGTGCCAAGTTGATTCTTTTTTCTGTTTGGTTCTGTCTCTTTTTCTTACATCAGCATGACAGTCAATATATATGTATTTAAATGGATATAAACCAGAGTATTTGTTAGAAGTAAATGACAGTGTTTACTTGAACTGATGCCACTTTCACTGATATATTTTTCCTTTTCCTTAACTTGTTAAGAATGTTTCCATTCACATTTTAAGTATCCTATATTTGAATGTAACAAATTCACACTTTCTCAAAGAGAAATGGAGAAATGGAGGAAAAAACCTTGTTTGATCACTAATTCATTGTCTCCATGTTTTATAAAATTTTGTACATCATAAAGAATTTAAAAGTCCTATGCTGCACCTTGGAGCAGATTACGTGTTTCTTGTCTTCCATTTCAAGCAATTACTTTCTTATCTAATCAGCCCTTACTTCTTATAAAAAATGTTTTTTCTGGAAAAAAAAATCCATCAAACTTGAAGAATTTCTGGGATTATTTCTCTTTCTAGGGAGATGTATATGTATGTACATAAACACATTTGTGTTTACCTATGTGTGTATATATGTCTGTGTGTATAAGCATTTGCACATAAAATACCTCAACTCAATCATTTTCTAAACTTTTCCCAGCATAAAGTTCTTTGTTTCAGGAGTAGTCAGGTAAATATGATCACAGAATCACAGAATAAGCTGCGTTGAAAAGGACCCATCAGGATCATCAAGTCCAAATCCCAGCCATGCACAGCACCATCCCCAAGAGTCACCCCATGTGCCCGAGAGCGTTGTCTAAACACCTCTTGAACTCTGCCAGGCTGGTGCTGTGACCACTGCCCTGGGGAGCCTGTTCCAGTGCCCAACCACCCTCTGGATGTATAATTTTGGGATAGAAAGTTTAGATTAAAGAGGAAAAGTTTAGATTAAAAATGAAATCCTGTCACATTGACAATCCATGAGGGAATCTGGAGAGGCCTATGACCATAGAGAAGGGCAGACTCTGTGTACATACGGTGACTAGTAATGATGTGTGATGAATTTTCACATTATTCCATTTAGCTGAGATCATGTTGGGCTGAGGAAGTAACATCCCTTTGGCATAAGCACAGATTCTTTGAAGAGATTGCCAAGCCTCGAGTGCTTCAACTGAGACCCAAGTTAAGATGCTTTAACTGAAGCATCAGTAGTCAATTTTTAAAGGTAGCTGAACAGCCAGAGATAGAAGTCTGCAATTCTAAAATATGTTTTACAGCTCTCAAAATACTCTTTAAAAGTATACATAACTTCATATACGAATATGTGAGTCTTACTGACAAATATTATTTCTGAAGTCAAAAGTTTTTCATGAAGACACAAAGTGGGTTTGCTTCACCTTCACTTGTCATAGGAGAGATTTGACTACCAGAATATCAAATGGAAAAACAGACAGACCTGTTCAGAGCTGATTTAAAGTACATACAACTAAATGGAAATCAAGAAGGCTCAAAAAGATGTAAAGGTGGGTTAAACTTGACCCTGAGAACTGATCAATAGAAACTATTAACACAGCATTGGAGCTCAAAAGCAGCAAAGTTAGCAGATAAAACATGTGGAATTAAACTTTTGGTCTGATATTTTTTTAAGCAGTAAGCACAAAATTTTTTCCTTTTTTTTTGTGTGTATAAAAATAGGTGTCCTCTTTTTTTTTCTTTAATTGACTTTCTAAGAGTTTAATCTGCAAGTCTTCAAAGTAAATCAAAGAAAAAATATATTGATATGAATAATGTGGCAGATGCAGATGATATGTTAGAAAGAGAGAGATTTAGGGATAGATAGAGGTAAAACCCTAATTATAAAGGCAATGACGAATCACCACGAAAAAAGCACGCACACACAAAAAAGCGTATGGGTGATTGTCCTAAGTGAAACCAAATCAATGTATGGTTCTTGATCCACAGATACAAACTAAACCATAGACATCCTTAATTTTCTCTCATGCAAGAAAGTGAAAGATAAATCTTAAGAAATAATTAAGTAACTAGGTCTCAATTCAAGTAGTTGAATCACTTCCACAGTGTTAGATAGAAAGAACTCACAAGTTTATAAATGGGATAACACCTCTAATTGATAGATCCTGCTTTAATACTGTAATTTAATTCATGATTCTGAATAGTAAGTAAATGGAACTTCTTGCCTCCTGTACATGCTTTATATTCACTGATTTAGTTTTTCCCCAAACTATGTAGTATAGCAAACCATGACAGAATTTAGCCCCCAGCTCTAACCACAGGAAGGAGTATTGCATTTGCAGTGATTCAAGCGTACCTGTCGTTAGATAAGACAAAATTAATCACAGAATTTAGCTCACATATGTTTTTTAAATCATCCTTAAAATCATTCCAAGACAGATTCACAAGCTCGACCTGAATTCCCATGCCCTGAATTCCCATGCCCAGCAAAAGCTGAAGTCACCCATAAGAACACATACAGCAGTTTACATGTTATCCACCAAGTTCCTGGAATGCATAGAGTCCTGCTTCCACAAATGTTAGATGTGCCAGCTGGGAATGTGGTACTACTGGACTTGCTACTCGCAAGCCAAAAAAACCCTGTTTTGGAATATCTGGGTTAGCAGCGGATGTGACTGCAGTGATCACAGTATTTCAGAGTTTAGGATCCAGCTGAGCATGTGGAAGATTGATACTAAGACAAAGGTTTTAGATTTTAGAAGAGCAAACTTCAGCTCACTCAGAGCTCTGTTGGGCAGGAATAAAGGAGCTAGGAATGCTGGGAGTTTTTCAAGACTGCTCTCCTAGAAACAAAAAATCATTCCTCCCCTTTAAAGGTAAGGGAAGCAGACAGAGAAAGAGACCCCCTTGGCTTAACTGTGAGCTTCTGAGTCTGCTAAAAACCAAAAGAGAGGAGAACTGGACATGGAAAAGTGGACAAATACCACTGAGAACTACAAAGACATTGCCCCAGAGATGCACTTAGAAAAGCAAAAGTTCAATTGTAAATGGTCAGAGATAATACAAACTAAAAGAAAGGGTTCTTCGGGTACATAAACAACAAGCAGAAACAGAAGGAAAATTTGGCTCACTGTTAAACAGCAGAGGTGAATTAGTCACCAACAACACTGAAAAGGCAATTCTTTACGTGTTTTTCACCTCTGTCTTTATCAGCATTGCTGGGCCCTCAGCACTTGGAACAAAAACCCAGATTGATGCTGGCACAGAGTCACTGTCAGTGAAGAAAGAGCTGGGGTGTGACCTATTACAGGAGCTTGATCCCTGCTGTTGATGGGCTCTGTCAATATCCATCTGAGGATGTTAGGAGAGACGGCTGATGTCCATGTGAGACTGCTCTCCATAATCTTTGAGAAGTCATGGAGATCAGGGGACATCCCAGAAGACTGGAAGGAGGCTAATGTCACCCCCATCTACAAGAAGGGCTTGAAGGAGGATCTAGGAAATTGCAGGCTCATCAGTCTTACTTCAGTCCCTGAGAAAGTTATTAAATGAATCATCCTGGGTGTTATCACAAGTAAAACGAATCACATGGTTAGGAGAAGCCATCACAGACTCACCAAGAAAAAACTGTGCTTGACAAACTTGATTGCCTTCTGTGACAAAGTAAATTGACCAGCTGATGTGGAGCAAGTGGACATTGTCTTCCTGGATTTCTCCAAGGCTTTTGATACAGTTTCCCACAGCCTCCTCCAAGAGGAACTGGTGTGTGATGGTCTGGACAAGTGGTCCATGCAGTGGATGGGGAACTGGCTGACAGGTCACACCCAGAGGGTGGTGGAGAATAGCTCCTTTTCAAACTGGCAGCCTGTCACAAATGGACATCCCCAGGGATCTATATTGGGTCCAACACTGTTTAATATAATATATTCATTTAATATATTCATTAGCAATCCATATGATGGGATCAAGTGCACTCTGATAAAGTTTTCCAATAATACCAAACTGAGTGAGGAAGTGGACACTTCTGAAGGGAGAGCCATCCCCCAGGAAAATGGGGATAGGCTGGAAGAGTGGGCTTACAAGAACCTTACCAAGTTCAACATGGACAAGTATAAGTTCTTGCAGCAAGGAAAACATAATCCAGGAGTGCCAGACAGACTAGGATCTATCCAGCTGGGAATCAGGTATGTAGAAAGGGACCTGGGGGTCTTGGTGGACAATAAACTCAATATGAGTGAACAGTGTGCTGCCATGGCAAGGAAAGCAATGGGGTACTGGGTTGCATCAACAAGGGCATCACTAGCAGAGACAAAGAAATCTTTATCCCACTCTACTCAGCACTGATCAGATCATGGCCTTAACAATGTGTTCAGTTTTGGTCCCTGCTATATAACAAGATGTGGACACACCAGAGAAAGTCCAGTGAAAGGCCACAAAGATGACCAAAGGACAGGCAAGCCTGGTGTATGAGCAGAGGCTGAGAGACCAGGGTTTGCTCAGCCTTGAGCAAAGAAGGCTTAGGGGACACCTTGCCACCATGCTTCAGTACTCACACAGGGGCTACAAAGGTGGAAGCTTCCTCTTTTACAAGGAGTCCCATGGAAAAGGCAAGGGGTAATGGGTACAAGTCACTCCTGGGGAGATTCCTACAGGACACTAGAGCAAAATTTTTTCCCAATGAGAACAATTAACTATTGGAATATTCTCCCCAAGGAAGTGGAGGATTCCCCAACACTGGAATCTTTTAAAATTCAGCTGGATAGGGTGCCTACCCAGCTTTCTAGACCATTCTTTTGCCAAGAAATGTTGAACCAGATGATCCTTTAAGTATTTTCCAGCTTGGTATTCTATGATTCCATGATTCTATGATATATTCGTCCAAAGAAGCACTAAACTCAAAACATGGTGCCGCACAAGCTTGGATTATTTTATGCTTCCACCATGGGAAAAGGCAAATTCTGCTTCCCCAATGAAACTGATTAACACTATAGGTCAGATCATGAGCCAGTTCCTGTTTCTTACTTGGGGAGGAAAACTGAAAAGGAAAAAGTGTTTCATTATTTACTGCATTGCAGTGAATGTTTTTGTTTTTCCCTACTTTGTGAATGATTCTCATTCAAGATGAACAAGGGAGATCCATGAATTTTGAACTGTAAATAAGTGGTACCGTCTTTTGTGCAATTAATGATTGAACGGAAGAAAAAAAAAAAAAGGTGTAAAAAGAATTGAAAGTCAGGTATAGAGTGCCCTCTTTCGGGCAAAAGGAGGCAAGGAAGTGAAAGAAGCCAAAAATGTTTTTTTTAAATATTGCAGTCACAATTTCACAGAACCTTGAAGGCAAATTCATGCTTTATTCATATAAAAGCTAAAATGCTGACTAGGAGGAACACCCCAGTTAGTCAGAAATCAGCTGCTCACCAAATATCATCTTGTAGATTCAAACACAGTCATGCTACAGTACAGGAGGGGAATTATAAAACCAAGACCTGAGCAAGCACTGCAAAAATGAGAGAAAGGAGGGTCAGCAAAAGCAGTGATAAAGCAACTGCCCTCAGCAGAGAACAGAATAACACTTACAGGGTCCTAGAGGTGTTAAAGAATTTTGTGCTTAGATATATGCCTTTATGACCTGTAAACACTTTTTCAAAGGTTTTAGACTTCAACATTACCAATTCATTTGAGCTCTCCAGGACCTTGTCAAGCTTAAAGATAGGAGTTATGTTTCATTGGTTGTGAAGACTGTCAAGGAAAGATTAAGCACTATGATCAAGATATTTGTCAAGGCAGCTGTCACATGTCCAATCTTTCTGCTGTCAGGATTAATTGAGAAAAAGCAGTCGTTCCTCCCCATGGAGAGCTGAGCACAACTTGTGGAGACTCGCAGCTGTCATGAGCTTATTTCCATGCACTCTGTTCCTGGTCAGTGGCTCGTGAGATAAGAAAAAGTTCGATTTTCTTGGTACCACGTGGATCTGCCCCAGCATCCATGTGCTCCAGCGGATCCCTTCAGCACACAGTAGGATGGGCCTTAAATAATTTCTTCTATGCCATGGGTTCAGAAAGAGATATGTGTTACTAAAATAGAAGTCTAGCATTACTGTAAGACATTTGTTGCACTTGAAAGCTGTCCTTGACACTGGGCTTTTAATATGAATGATGTGTGAGGAAAGAAAATAAAAGGTTGAATAAACATAATACATAATGAATATGTTAGAGTGAAATATATCATGTTGGATCCAGAACTCTGATAGAGGTAAGGCTGCTGTCACTCCACGTCCCGTGGTCCAGTCGGAAGTGAGGCTAAAAATGTATTCCCAGCAGGGACATGCACACACAGAACACACATACACCACATAAAATCCTAAATGCACAATTGTATATACATAAATATATATAAATATATCTGTGTGTTTCTGTGTGTCAGTGGCTGGTCTTAGACAGCCTGCCAAGTAGCTCTGTCTTGAGCTCAGCTTCCTCAGCTATTGGAACCTGGACACATGAAACCCCAAAACTGTGATCCCACTCCAGTTCCCAGTACAGATCATAATGCACACATTTAAACACACCCACAGAGCTGGCACTTCCCAGGCCCCAGTAACCTATTCCCAGGTCCAAATAACCTATTCCCTAAGCCTCAGTTTTTAGAGATGCACAGGCACTCCTGCACTCATAGTCGGCCTTTAGAGACCCCCTTGCTCCCAGACCTCTTCACCTTCCCAGCAGCTTGGTCTTCACTACTGATGTGTATGATTTGTGTATGATTCTCATTAGAGATGAACAAGGGAGACCCATGTATTTCAAACTGTGAATAAAAAACACCCACACTCACTACAGCCACTGGCACCACGGACACACAGCTGCTGCAACCCAGGCTCTGACTCCAGTCACTGCATTCACACCCCCATGCACACATGGATAGACACAGAATAAAGAGTCACTGATCCAGGAAGGAGCTAGAAAGGAATGTAATGAGAACACAGGACCGACTGCTGACCAGGCACGGGACTTGCCCAGGCATACAGGCTGACTAGCCCACGATTTACATACAACAAGCCCTTTTGTGTTGCATACTGCTCAAATTTCCCGTTCTTGTTCCTCCCCAAATCACCTAAACATTTCCCTTTTTCCACCATTGATTCCTGCTGCCAAGTCCTGTAAGATGCCAAACTACCTTTCCCCTGCATCACACAATGGGTCCTGCCCCTAGGCAGTAGTCCTCTTAGTCCAAAAGATGATTCAGGCAGCTACTCCCATGGCAACAGATTTCACACCTGGACACTGGAGCTGAGCTTCGCTGGGGCAGCCCTGAGAGAGGCCCAGGCAGATGGTGGTTCCTAAGGAACCCTCAACTCAGATCCACCCCTACCTGCCATTGTGCCCCTGTGTTACTCTGGCCTTGTGCAAGTGGGCCTTAGGTGGGCTGATGATGCCTGGGCTGAGCCCGGCAGCAGAAGGGCAGGGTGCTATTTGGGCTCCCCCCACTGATTTTCTCTCTAAACCTTTATCACATCCCTGACAGCACACAGACATGCTGCTCTTCAGAAACTGCAGCTGCTGTTTTAGACAGCGCTAGTGCTGAAATCAGTGATGTCTAAGTATTTGAGTGTGGACAGTTCCATATGTGAATCATGGCAGGGACCCAAAATATCCTCCTACTGCTCCCAAACTCAGAATGGGACTAGTCACAGTCAAAGCCAATTGACAAAAAGCAGAGACTTGTCTGAGTCCTTGCTATATCTTTTGAAATCTCTTTCTGTGTCCTTTCCTCTACAGCTCTGCGTCCCTCTCCTACTCCTCCATAGAGCTGTCACCCAGTATTGACACAGAGTACAAAGTCAGCACTTTGCCAGGAGCCTGGGGCACACTGATTCACCAACACCCAGGAGAGAGCATCATCTGTCCACCAGGTTTAGGGTACCATGCTAAAACGATTTAAGCTCCAGTTTTGCCCCAGTGCAGTAAGTAAACACGAAAGGTTGAGTAGCCTGACTTAGCCTGCGCTAGGCAGGATTCATGTCTTGATTTACACACATGAGATATATCAGACGAAATGGGAAAATGCATCTGACAAAAAAGGGGCTGTTTCTCTTGCTCCGCTCTGATTGACAGCCTGATCACTCCTCATTCAAAAAGGTGGAACTGAAACATTAAAATGCCACCTGCAGTATAACAAATGTATTTATGTGATCTCCTCTAACAAGCAAGTTTGTGCAGACTTTCATGCACATCGAGCCAGCTCCTTCACCCTCTGAAGTGATTAGGAGTCGATAGACTTTAAATCTCATTCCTGGTAGTAGCTGTTCTGCATAATAATCTACTGCAGAAGAAAAAAAATAGGGACTGTTTGTAGCTTTCTAATGTTATTTACTAACAAAACATATTTTCTCTAACAACTGCCACTTCATCGGGTACATATGTTCTTGACTCAAAACTATGAAGCAGATTTAACTCAACACCATATGGTGCAATGTGAACTTATGTACTTTTTTTATCCTTTTAAAACAGCAATTATATTGCAAAAAGTGGGTTTTATTCTCTGACGTATCTTAGTTTCAGAGCACATTTTACCTAACAGTTTTGAATCCCCTTCTTTCTCTTAGTATGATTTCCAAATATCAACTTGTGCCTTTGCTGTGCCAGGCAAACCCTGTCAGAGGAATAGTATTTGGAGGAGGAAATAAGGGTATGGTTACAAAAACGACTGGTAGGCATAGAATTATAGCAGTTGGTTCTCTAGTCATTCCTTTCTGGTTTGTGCCCGCAGCAAAATGACATCTGCACAAATGTACTAAGCAGTCCCTATTTTCAGGATGTGCTAAACTAATAATTCAGTCCTAATGAATATGTCATTGGAACCTAGCAGCCTGTTTAGATTACTGCTTCCGCTGTTACAGAGGAATTGAAGACAGAAATGATAAGACTTTAATTTGCAATGAATAAATATCATGTTAAGGGCATGGAAATGGCAGTGGGTTGGGGACCATAGAGTGACTGTATAGATTTCCTGTGTTCTCTGAGAGCTCTGAAAACACAGATATAAATATCCTTTCTCCATTTATTATAAGGTTTTTACTTAGTGTTGGCAAAAAATTAAAATATATTTTTAACATTTTCAGTTAATGCTGTGCTAGATTAGTCTTCAGTATTATGCAGTGTGCCTGAAAAACTGCTGCTTTTGAAAGAATGAGCAAGCCAAGCAAACTGGAATGTCCAGAATGAAAATTAGTAGGAATTCGGAACTAATCAGGAATCAGTACCTGCAGTCTTCATTCACACTGTCTGCACTAATGACAGGATATATCATGCTCCAATGCGGTAAAGAGGACTGGGCCATTGTTTGCTCTCATCATTTTTTGTAGATCGTCATGGACCCTTTATGCTTCAAATTCTAAATGTTATTGAAAACACAGTTTAATAAACCCAGAAAACAATTTCCACAGCTTTGCAATCCGCTAGTCATCCTCAGACCACAATTTGGAAAAATCTTATTTAAACCATTTGTGATAAATTAAATAGCAAAGAGAAGAATAAGACAAATCTCTGGAGATCTGTGAATTATTCACAGGAGTAGAGTTCCTGAGTAAATACAATGTAAATATATATAAATATGAGATATATTTATGGGACATATGAGACATAATTTCTCCCCTGAAGAGATTGCCTTCCCCCTCACCCAGGGAATGAGTGAGGTGGTATAGAATAACCTCCATGTCCTGGCCATGCCCCTCCCACCACTGCAAAAATTAACCCTGTCCTGGCCAGAACCAGGACACTGGCTTGATCTATTCCATGGCCCCCAGAAAAACCCAAATTCATTCAGAAATATTTATTCCGTGTGTCGCACTGCCGCTGACCACTCAACTGGCCCGGCGTGGCCAGGCAGGACGATGTCCAGTGCACGGTCACCCAAAGGCGCCTAGGCTGCTGCTGCTTCTGGCACCTCTGCCCCTGAAGCAGGCTGTCGCCCAGCAACCTTGCACTTGCTGCAGTGGAAACGCCCTGACACACAGGGTAGGCACAACTGTAGCCGGTGTAAAAGTAGCAGAGACGAGAGTAAAGAGCGAGAGGAGACCTCCTGTGCTGGCGAATTCGAATGTTCTTTATTCCCCAGCCTTGCAGGGAGAGACATGCGGTCAAGATACACTCAAGGGGACCAGGCACAAAAGGCGCAGAACAAGGGGTTACACAGGGTTTTAAGGAGGGGAGGAGTTGGGAGGAGATGGGAGGAGATAATTCCCTGGGCCAATGGGGACAAATTACATAACATGAATAAGCCAATGAACACTGACCCAGGGCAGACTCAGGGGCGGGTTCGAGGAACGCATCCAATGAGGGAAGGAATAGGGTGGAAGGTTCTAGGGATAGGGAGGAGAAAGGGGAAGGGTTTAGGGATGGACAACTTAACGGACAGAACAGATTGACAACTAAGTGGAGAAACTTCGAGAACAGGGGGAGGAGAGCCCAGGGATTGACATCCCCGGGGGAGTGGCCAGCCCTCAGACTCCTCCTAATGACTCTAGACTCCCAGGGGGATCAGCCCTATCCACTTCTGTATTAACCCACATACTGAACCCCCCGGAGTCAGCATTAGGAGCCGGGGCGGTTGTACTAGTGGCCACTCTGGCGGTGCCAGGTGGAGAAGGGGCAGCTGCCACGGGAGCTGCCTGATGCACTGCCACACCGTGGACACTTATTCTTGGTCACTTCTGTTAAGCCCAGTCCAAGCACATGTTGGCCATAACTAAAACGTTAGAATACAGTCTATGTTGCTTTTACTGTGAGTATTAAACTTTGAGGTATAGGAGAAAGCAAAGACCAATGGAAAAAAAGAGAAATCAACTTATCTCCAGATGGGATTAAAAAATGTCCCACATTGAAATGTCACAAAATTATAGCACTAAAGTCACTCATAAACAGAACACAAAGGTGTCATCCATCATTGCACAGCATTTAATGTGCTTTATTTTTACTTCACTGCCCAAGCATCAAACCCAGGGTTTGTTCAGTCGTTTTTAAACAGAATTTTACAAGATCTTATAGCTTTAAACAAGCATTGCCAATAAATACCAAACTCATTTATGCAAAATTCTTTTTTTCTATGTTTTTAATTTCAAAAAGGTCTCAACAAATTTTGTTCTAACTCAGATTTTTGTAAAGTCATATATGAAAGATTATCTTCATGGACATTTGTGCTGGAGAAGCAAAATGTAAGTACAGCAAAGACATCTGTCATTCAGACAGGGGTTACTTTCAGCTTGCTTCTGATCTAACCTCACATTGTTTTTAATGTTCAACTGTCACATCATAAAGGACTTGTATATAAGAGAGGGATTAGACAGAAAGGGCAAGTAGGACACAGGTAATTGACCAGATGTGAGAAGCTTGTCTGCTGAATTTAAAGAACTAAGAATAAACCATCACTGCTCTTCAGTGGAAATCTGGAAGGGGAAAACAATAGACTATGGTTTGAGCAAAACAATCAGCTTTCCAGTGAAGGACACAGGGCTACTTTTTACTGATAAACCTTAAGGGGATTTTCTAAGGCAATAGGCCTGACTGTGTCCTTCTGTGTCTAAGAAGAAAAAGGTATGGATACTCAAAATCAAGTGAGTTTAGCCAAGTATATTTCTGGTTAGTATGCTGTTGTAGTACTTGTGGTAGTATCTAGTAATAATAGTAGTAGTACTGATAGGACAAATACTGGCTGAAATTAAAGAATATTTTTTACTATTATGGATAGAATAAATAGCTTTCATAACAAAAGTTTCTAATTTGTTTGGAATTTCAAAATTCCTTCAAAATAATTAGCTACCTAGCATTATTCTCTTCACTTTGAGCTTTTCTTTTATTGGTTGGTCATTCTTAATTTTGGTTGCAATGTATGACTGGATCAATTCCTGTTCAATACCTGCCTCATATACAGCTATAGCTGAATGTGATGGAAGCTCTGTGTGCAGAACTTTGGTATAAGCAAGCATGAAAATTTCCCTTGAGGGTCAGTAAGCTTTATTCCTTACTGGGTTTAGCTCCATCATGTATCTACATTGACTCCTAACTCAGGCAGAAAATAGATCTTAAAGTCACTGACTAAAATTTATCTGCTTTTTTCAGGTTCCAAAATCTTCGATATTTTGAGAGACAAGGTCCTGCTTCACATATAGGACCATAGCTCACAGGTAAGGTTTTAATTATCTTGGAGAGATGCTTCAGTAACCAGGGACAGATCTGCAGAGATGCTACACTTTTATTTCTGAAATGTCATTCTGTGGGTGGTTGACTGAGTGGGGAGGCCTTGATTTAGAAGCGAATTTAAAAATATCAGTCAAGTAGACACTAGGTCTTTATGAAATGCCAGGCCCCAGCTACTGAGATAAAGACCAAGTTCTATTTGCTGGGCTGTGTGAGTAGAAAGGAATAAACAAGCAGGAGCAGGGGTCTCCACTTCTGGAGACAAATGCACACGCAGTGCTGTACAGTCGAGCATCTTCTGGTTTTGGAATATCTGTGTTGTTGCCAAGACCTGTGCCAATGGCCTTTCCATAAGAACAGGCCCCTGCATATGGAGATCTTTAAAGCTGTATGTCGGTACAAAATTTGTCAGACTGTAACTATTGTCACAAGAAATGGGAGGTGTCCTCTCTCCACTAAGGCTCTGTTACAGCAAAAGTCATTAGCAAAGCTGATTGCAATTTCTTTTGCCTCAGCACCATAGCTGGACAGTTGAAGGAAACCACAAAGGAAATTAAGGCATGATTCACACCCTAAGCACAGACTGCTAATGCCATTTGAGATGTTCTAGGGTATTCTGGCTGGCCTTCAGCTGCTAAACCAGCAGTACATCTCTTTCCCTTCTTTCTTGAGTAATCTGTCAGCCCTGTTCAGATGTCAGGGATGCCCTGTGGCATCTCAGATAAAACTAAATGCCAACGTTTAGACAACTCAGCTAAGTCCTTCAGATTAAAATTTGGCAGCCATGATGTGTTTCAAAAGATCACATATTTCCTCAAAGAAGAAAAACAAGAAGCAGCCAACATAAATACTTAAACCTCAAGAGGAACAGCTCACACTAAAAATAGTATATCCTAAAGCATTCTGTGCCAATCCAGATCTCTTTTAATGAAATTAAACAGATTTTTAATGGTCCTACACACTTTTGAAAATCCCATGTTATATATATTCAAAACACTTCCCACACAAAATTTTTCTTCTATAAGCTGAAAAGCCATGCCAACCCCAAAAAAAGTTTGATCCCATCAGCCATGAACATAATCATGTGATCATGCCATATTTTTCACTATTTCACTATGAAAATTCCAGTGCTGCTGAGAACAGAGTATCTTGGAGTCAGATTAACTTCAATGGCTACTTTTCACCATAGACTATAAAGGGATTCAAGATCTGAAGTTTATCTAAAGAAACAAAATGGCTGCTCCTTTGCTAAGAATATTCATGTTAGTTTGCTCAGTATGATCGTATCTGAAATCATTCAAAAACAGAAAAGCAAAGAAAAATATCATCAGCTGAGTTAAAGCTACGCTGCCTTTAATAATCATTTTCAGAGAATGATGAATTATTTTATCAGCAACAAAAAATGGAATAAAAGGATTGGTACCATAAAACCTGTCAAATAAATGTAAAAAGGACATAAACCCCCCAAAATAGCTTTCACATAAAATCTCAGCATAAGATAAAATACAGCTTTTGGGCAAAGGGAAAGTCATATCTCCAGCAACTTCCATAAATAATTCACTGCTAGCTTGTAAACAATAGAAAAGCACAGTATGAATGCCAAAGAGGGTCTTTATATGTCATAAAGCCACTCAAAAGTGCACTTGCTGCAGCAAGTCTGACTGTGAGCTTTGATGTGCTGGAAAAGAAACTGCTATGCTGAGGTCATCAGTTAGTAGAAAACAATTTCCCTCATACAGAGAAGCAGACTTACTGCTGGGCCTCTGACACAGACAGATTGGATTAAAAAAAAAATAAGACTGCATAATGTGGGCTTGCAGGGGGAAGAAAATCTTCTACACACCTTCTAAATGACCAAAGACAAAAGAATATGGATCATCTTCCTTTAATGGCTATCCAAAGCTGACATGACAGTGTGGTGAGGTTTACAGACTGATGCAGTCACAACTGCAACTGGTTTGATTTGTGCCCTCTTTCTTAACTACACTGCTTCCATGGAGAACTTAAGCTGCTCTATTTGCTACATGTCAGGCTAAATAATGCAAGTGGAGCAGATCTGGAGTTCATTTCTTATCAAGGGTATGTTTTAAAAGGTAACTCCATTTTCCATTTGAAAAATCTCAATACAAGAGGAAAGCCAAGGCTCCTGCAATAATAGTCCTTTCATTTCTAGACTGATACAGCAAGTGAATGAAAAAATTCAATATCCTGATAAAAAGCTATATAAATATTGAATGTGTGTACCCACACTTTTAAGACCTCAGCCCTCTGAAGTGATCAGCACAGCTGACACCACAACAATTACAGTAAAAATATCAGAGGAGAGAGCATGGGCACTAGGTGCCCATGAAATGTAAGTTTTAAAATTCTAGTAAAGAAGACAACAATGTGAGTATATATAGCAATTCAAGGTGCATGTGATTCAAGGAGCACAATTATGTGGCAGGAAAGGAATAGGTAGGAGATTATTTCTATGTTACAACTCCTGACTTCTTTCAAAAGTCCTCTGCAATGCTTTGAATTTCATCTGCAATTTCTCTGATCTATTCCACCTCTCAAAATCTTGTGATTTGTACTTTTTGAGATGGAAAATCATTCCAAAGTGGGATTCTGGTTTTTCTCTGTGTGTAACTTTTAAGCGCATTCAGAGAGCTAGTACAGATTTTTGTTTGTCCATAATTGAGAAACAAATTTTCTGGCAAAGGAATTACCTTTTTAAAGGGAAGCAAGAAAGAAATGCTCATTTTGAGCAGTACAGGCAAAGGTGTGGACATCAGAGGAAGAGACACAAACAATCATTTGCTTAGTGTCACTTGGATTAAACACCAGGTTGATGTTTTAATAGAGTGATTGTAGACAAAGTTCAAAAATTAAGGACCTTTCAAAAGGATGTATTACATTAGTGGATTTTAATAACAAGCACCCTTCTGATGGGTCTCAAGAGCTTGTTTAAATTATATTGCAACTCAGAAAAAATATGAAAGCAAATTATTGATGCTGCCACAGGACTGACTGTGACTAGGAAAGATCTCAATCCAGAACAGTACCATTTTTTCAGAACAATCATCATTTTAAATTCAAATCAAACTACACCTAAATCTTTCTAGAACTTCAAACTTTTCTATTGTCAGCTTGCATATCTATTTCTGACATGAAGGGTAATTAAGCCACAAAGAAAATGCAAAAATAACAACAACCAAAACAAAGTTTTATAGTTCTTATCTGAGCCAAGCAAAACGTGAAATATCACTGTCAAAACATACAACCAGTACTGAGCTGCCCACACAAAACCACCCCATCTTGTATTTATAGCTTGTAGTTCCCTCACTAAGCTGACCCATCTTCAACTGTAATACCTCCCTCATAAAAAAAATTTTTGATCATTTGCAAAGGAAAGGCTCTTTGTTGCAGCCAAGACATAGACAGAGCAGCTCAGCAAGCTGGCTGTCTGCTCTCTTACTTTCCCTTGGGTCCCTGAACTAAATGGATCTACTTTTCCCAGCTCAGACCTTGCAAGGAAAAAGGAAAGCACGTGCCTGTTGGCAGGAGGGTGTTTGCTCAGCTGTGATGTCAGCAGAAGCATATAACACACAAAAAAAAATAAACAAAGAAAAATTTAAATTTTAAGAGAAGCTACTTTCAGGCAGTTGTTGGGAAGTCTCATTCCCTGTGTATCATTCTTTAGCTGTATATCTGAGATCAAGCAATGATGCTGGATGTGAACTGGTGAGCCCTGGATAGGACCCTTGGGCTGATTCCTTCTGGATTCTGTTTCTCACCTGTTGGTATGTGTTCAGTCTCACTTTTGCCTTTCACTGAAGAGAACAAGGAAGCCAAAATGGTCAGATCTTCTGTGACAAGGAAAAGCATGTCTTTTGTTCTGAAGTCTCTGCTCCAAACTCTGATATGTCATTTACAAGGAACTCATGACACATGATTTTCAGATCGTCTCCAAACTGCTCTCTCTCCCAATTCCCCTCCAAAACACATATGCCTAAATGGTGGTAAATTTATTTTAAAAAGCACTGATTATTGTGTTCATTATTTGCTGCCACAGAAGCAGTCTGCACTCTAACACTTGATGGCAAGAGGTCCATCCTGAGAGTCTTCAAATATGAAAGGTTTTAGCTGCCCTTGCCAATGGGACACCCAAGCTCCACCTCTGCTCTAAGATGTCCTTCAGGCTGTCTGTATCTACCCAGGCCTATCTGCAGGGCAGAGCCCAAACACATTCCTGTGAGATTAATGCCTGTAAGGTACCGCAGCCTCTTCTGGGATAAAAGAAATTGCTTGGACTTCTCTGTGCCAGTGTGAATAGACTTGCAGCTTGATAGAGCTTTAAAATCAATCCTGCTAGGAAAAAATAGTTTTAACATTCACATAGTCTAGTTAAGCTTGGTTCTTGGCATTTATTCCCTGAGATGTTTCTTTCCTCCCAGAGTTCAACTATTGGAAAGTAGGGTCTCATTAAAGCTTGAAGAAGACTCATAGACTTCCTTGCTTGATGAAATGCAAGAGAAAAATAGGTCACAAGCCACAGTTTTAAGAGTATTCCTTCTAATTTATTCAGTTCAGTCCCAATTTAAAGGGAGCCCTGACTCACTGCATTATCTACTCATACCTACCACATCTCGTTGCCACATTCCCATCTGCAGAGCCCAAAACCAGCTAGTTCAGCAAAAGTTAACACCCCTCAGCAACAGGCCTAGCTCCACCCCTCAGTGCAAGACAGGAAGGCAAATACAGCTAGAAACAAACTGGAAACGAGCTATTTCACGGCTGAAGGGTCAATTAAGGAAAGTGATAGAGTTTACATTTCTCAGAGAAAGTGCTTCTTTTGGAGCATGCAGTGTAGGTAAACCTGTGAATTCTCTCTCTTGCACCTTCTCTGTCTGCCTTCCACTCCTTATTATTTTCTCTGTGCTTCACAGTAACCCAAAGAGCAAAGCTCAAGATTTTAAAGTTACAGAGATCAGTCAGTCAGTTACAATCAGTGTAAGCTTTGCTACCAAGCATTTTCTGCACTTAGTCCCATCTGTATCTAGCACCAAACAGAAAAAAAAAAAAAAGAAATAAGAACAGCTGAATTAACTCTTTATTAAAGACTTCAAAATCCTTTACTTCCTCAATGTTGCAATTTTACTAGCATTTCCATTTGCTGATTTAATTGATCATAAAATTACTACTTCTGTAACGCAGGCAAGAGAAAAGGCAAAAGTGATCCTCTGATGAGGTTCAGGTGAAATACTTTAGCAAGAGGGCTCTGCCTTGGCTTCATTTGCAATGCTGTGAATATTAGTGTTCAACAAAGATGAACACAGGCTACAAATTACTAATATAAAGGCTGTAAAGTTATTTGAGGGAATTAAAAGCCTACTTTATTAGATGAGCGTTTGAAAAAAAACGCCAGGTTTTAGGCAATTCTATAAAGTTTTCAAGTGTATTTGTTTTGTGCTTTTTAAGTATATAATTTAAGATAAACCATAAGTGGAGCTCTTTAAAATAAAGGTCTCTGGAGGTGCATGAGTTAATGAGTATAAACTGAGCATTAACATTTATCCAGCAACTCCATGAAGATAAGGCTCTGTTCTTCAGCAAAGTGAGAGTATTTCTTGAATAATGAGTTCCAGCAAATCTGGAGTTTTCACGTGGGGAATGATGAGATGGAGGAAAGATGCTAAAGTGGCCATCTGCAGTAGAGTTCTGAGCTCTGAGACACAGGAGGCCATTTCCCACCATAACTCATTTTTTCTCTGGATGATCAACTACTTCCAAGATATTAACAGGCATTGGGGGTAAACTTACAGGGGTGCCTATAGGGTGAATAGCAACATCAGAGAAGCTCTGTATTGCTGATGGCTTCATATAAACCATGAGCAATTATCACCTTTAACTCAGAGAAAAACAATAAGCCATTATTTTGCTTGACAAATATCTCTTTAACACAGCTCTGTATTCTCATTCAGAGCCAAAGATGCCAGTAAAAGTAGGCACGTATATATCCTCATCCTAAAATGAATGCTTTATGTGACCTATTTCTAGGAAAAATAAATCAAAGGCTTTTACTGATATATGTTGAACATTGTATGCCTTACTATATATATAAATTCAAATGTGTAGTAGGAAATGCTGCCTCGTGAAAATTTCAGTTTTCACTGGGGAATAATGCAGTTTAGAGGCAAGATATAGTGGCTTAATATCTGAAACAGACCTATATAAGCAAGCTTCATAATAAGGATTTATTTTTGCATTTATTCATCAGACAGATAATAAGTAGATTCCTTTTCCCCTGTCAGATGTACTCAGTGCAGAAAAGGACAAGGCATTATAGTAGTTTATTTTGCATTCATTTTGATAATGTATTTTAAACAAAGATGTAAAACTCTAAACAGCACTGGCAGCAGGCAGCCATTCTCAAAGGTTGCCCCATGTACTGTAATAGTTTCAAGGGCATGTTCCTCCAACAATTTGAGAACTTCCACCATATCATTTCTGAAGAAGCTTCCTTCTTGCATGTCTGCTCTGTGTATCACTGAAACTTCTTCTCAGTAGCACCATCAGAAGCAAATATTTCAGGATAAGGACCTGCTGTGGGCAAAGCAGTTTCAGGTTGGGGAATTGCACTTAATGTAATTTATTGCCAATTAAGATCGATTTTTAATTACTGATTTGACTATTAAGAAAAACAATTTAAAAAAACACTGAGGAAGAAAACTCTCATTCCCTTCTCTGCTTTCAGTTTCAGACCAATGGCTTTTCCTGCCTTCCCTTGTTCTCACAGCCCCTTGTGCAAGCCCCATTGCTGCCTTTGGAGAGACAGGGAGCTGCCCAGGAAAGTGCTGTCCCTGCACAGCAGCTTCCTGCTGCTCCTCCTTCCTCCTTCCTCTCTCGTCCTAGAATCATTATAGAATCACAAAACTGTTTGGGTTGGAAGGGATCTTAAAGATCATCTAGTTCCAACCTCCCTGTCATGGGCAGGAACAGCTTCCACTGGTTCAGGTTGCTCAGAGCCCCATCCAGCCTGGCCTTGAACACTTCCAGGGATGAGACATCAACAGCTTCTCTGGGCAACCTGTGCCAGTGTCTCATCACCCTCACAGTAAAGAATTTCTTCGCAATATCTAATCTAAACCTGCCCTCTTTCAGTTTAAAGACATTTTTCCTTGTCCTATCACTACATACCCTGGTAAAAAAGTCCTCTCCAACCTCCTTGCAACCCCCTTCAGCTCCTGAAAGGCCACAATAAAGCCTCCCCAAGACTGCTTTCTCCAGGCTAAATGACCCCAACTCCCCTGCTCTGGTTTCTCACTGTTCTTCTGCTCCAGCACAGGTTCCATTGGGACACAGTCCCTCAGGGACATCCCTGACCCTGTGGCTCACAGGCACAGCCCAGGGTGTCCCAGCCCCACCCACGGTTTGTCAGGGGACTCTCCTCCTCCCAATGCTGTGTCTCCAGCCATGTTCCCAGCACTGTCTCCTCCACCCACTGCCCTGTTTTTCCTTCCCAACTCATGTCTGTCGCTCACTCTCAGCCATGTCTGCCTGATCCTGCGGGCACAGATCCTCCACCCCACGCTCCTCTGCTTAGGGATACCCTGTCTCTCACACGGGTGCCTGTGAGAACAAAGATCCAACAGTGCTTTACTCAAAGTTTTGGGTTTCCACTCAACAGGTAAACCACACTTTTAAAGTAGTTTTGCCCAGCTCAGGATCTTCAGGCAAGAAGACGTTTTGATAATCCTGCTCTTCTTTTCATCGTTCCATTTGCTGTTTTTGCGTATGGCCTTCAGCGCAGTACAATACATTTCCTAGCTATTCCTCAGAACTGTTCTTCTGTATTTTAGTTCATAAAATTTAATAGGTTGGGATCATCTTGTTTTGTGTTGCATTTAGTGTAGGTAGTCTAGATACCCTTTTACAAACAGATGTTTCAATGGCATTGCAAAACACCTGCAAATGTACGAGGAATGCAATAAAAGAAATTACATCCTTGATTCATTACAGTGTTACAACAGGTTAAATATCACATCAGTTTTGGCTCTTGCCGATGATGAATACTTGGTTCAGCCTTGTGTTTAGATATAGTTTATTCCCTGCTATTTTTGCTTAATTTATATAGTGGAATGAGAATGTGTAGAACCTCATACAGACGTATATATGAGGAGAGGTTGCTAGGGTGTGCTTAGGGGATAGGGGAGTTGTGTTGTCACCTGTCATTTCTTCATACGTCAAGGAGCAAAACCAGCAAAATCGGATTTGGATTACAGAGTAGACTCTGTAAACAACCTGCAGCAGGTGAGCTCTTTTGTGAAGACTGGTGAATAAATAATTGACATTCACAGAAATAAAAATCAATCCACTAATTTTCAACTCAAATGGGTTTTTTTCACAACAATTAAAAAACATACCTATTGGAATTAAGTAAGGGATAGTAAATGTGACTTTCAGAAATGTTTCCTAATTTTAAATCTTTGGAGCAATTTGAAGAAGAGATGTTAACATTTTTAAATCTAGATCTCAGTCACTGAGGCTATCTCAAGGAGGACATGCATACTTTTCCTTCATTGTCACCAGCCACTAAAACCTGGTAACTGTCTTACATGATATGACACAACAAGACAGCATCAGAAAATGTTTAGATTTTATCTTTTCATGGCTTAATTTTTTCAATCTGGGATGTAATTCTTTCCAAAAAATACAATTGCCCTTTAATTTCTCCTCTGACTAAATGACCAAAAACTGTGCTAGATGGTTTTAGTGAAAGACAGCTCCGAGGAGGCTAACACTACACCATATCTAGCACTCATAAAGAGAAAATAGTTTATCACAAGACATTCAAAGTTAAGGAAACAATGTGCATATGTTCCTTTTCTTTGTGCCTCAATTGCTTTTCTGCAGAAGCCTTCAAAGGATTATCATTTCACTCACCTCTCTGCAGAGCAGAAAGCTCAATTCTACACAGCATAACAATTATGTTTGCACAAAGGTAAGGAGGGTGTCTCCTTTATTCTGAATAGCTGCTTATGTTTTCTTACAGTGATAAATAAGTTTCATGCTGCCACTAACAATATAACAGGAAGTGGTGAGGAGGACAAGTAGTAGGAGGATTTAATTTATTTCTAATTTAGTTTATGGTGTAGGTACATTAGCTGGCCTCTTTAAACTATGAGAAATGATCACATCAAAATTTTAGGGATCCATAAAATAAGAGACAAGGAGGGAAAAAATTGCATGCAAAAATATGATTTATGCCAGGAAAGCAGCATCATGTTTATATGTATGTATAGAAAGTAACTGTTATTAAAATAATACTAAGCAATGGCAGAATTCATTAAATAATATTATATTAATGTAATCAAATTAATATTACATATTTTATTTAGATACATATTTCAAATTTATGTTGTTCAGAACTCCTGTAAAAAGTGTTAGTTTCACATTGTTTTCATTACTATTAACAATTATTCCACGGGAAAAGAGGTATCTGTGCTTAAAGTTTAATGCTTAAAATAAATTTTTTCTTCACCAGAGGCAATGGGAGAGCTCTTATTACCCAGAAGGGAGGCAACATTTCAGCCATCACAGGCCTTCAGTGTGATTATGGCTGCACCACAGCTTAGCTGCACTGACAGAGCAAGACTGCAGTATGGGAATAACTCCCCCTTTCCTGTGCAGTTGTGCCCTTCAGTGGATTCTCAGACAAGGAAAGGGTTGTTTTGCTGAATTGGAGTTGGCGGAAAGAAGAGTATTCCTATTTATGGTGTGATTGACTTGCACGGAAGAGAATCTCTGACTTCTTTCTGCAACTTCATTTTTCCGAAAGACAAAAGTCTGTTCACCTAAAACTTCAGTAGATGTGCTTAGAGGTGTAAAATTAACTCTTACCAGGCAATTTACAGGGATGAGTCTAAGAACCAGACCCAGGACTAATTACAAAACAGCTTCCAGAGTTTTCTTTGCCTTATCTCCCTCAAACCTGCCACCTTTTCAATGAATCCTGACCAAGGATGTTGCCCGTGGAGCTCAGCAAACCCTTTTGATTGTGCTGGTGGACTGCCAGCAGAACTGCTTCAAACAGAGCCCTTAAGAAACAATGTGAACCTGCAGAGTTTTGCAGCCAAAGCTCAAAAGTGACTTTAGCAAAAAAACCAGGGAATGACAAAGGATGTGAGACAACTGTTTCCCAGAGCACCACTCACCTCTGGAGTGTGGGATTTGCCACAACCCCTTATTGTCCCTTGAGTGAATAAGGGCTGGATTACAGCCAGCTCTTTCGGGATCTTTTTTGAGTCACTCTTTGGCTGCTTTCCTGTATTTCTTAATGCATTACAATATACATTTCTCTAATTTTCCATAACCCATCACAAATGGGTAAAATGTCATCCTCTAACTACTGTTTTATACCTGTATCATCATATTAGTAGCTGGCTTCTGACTTTTAAACTTGATTACTGTAATACATTGCAGTTACAAATCAAAACTCAGCCCTAAGTCATAACTGATTTGAAATGGGGTAGTGCTTCTCTGAACGTGAAAATAGATGAGCTTGGCATTGCTGTTGAATCCTGAACCAGGACTAAAACTTGAATCCATTCTTTACGAGCATTAATCAGTGCAACAAAGACACCTCTTACAGTGGGACCCTGGCAACATGACTAGACCACATGAAAAGTTCACACCTTAGATCTGAACCTGGTGTGCAGCCCACAGTCATGAAGCCATTCCTCAATGAGGCTTTACACTGAAGCAGAAGAAGAGTGTGAGGAGTCCTCCTCCTGAGGAGGAAGCAGCGGCAGAAACAATAGGTAATTTATTGACCACAACCCTCATTCCCCATCTCCCAATGCCATCAGGAAGGAGGAGGTACACAAAATCAGAAGTGAAGTCTGGGAAGAAGTGAAGGGGTGGGGGAAGGTTTTCTTCTAATTATCCCACTCTGATTTAATTGACAATACATTAAATTAATTTCCCCGAGTCAAGTCTGTTCTGCCTGTGATGGTAACTGGTGGCTGATCTCTCCCCATCCATATTTCGAGCCACAAGCCTTTCATTATATTTTCTCTCCTGTGTCCAGCTGAGGAAGGGAGTGATAGAGCAGCTTTGGCAGGAACCTGTTATCCAGTCAAGGGCAACAGCCCATGTTCAGGAACCAAAGAAAGAAAAACATTGTTTATGGTTGGAATTACTATAATTGCAGGCAGGTCTTCTGTCAGGATTTTATTGGAAAGAAAAACATTTGACTTCAAAATCTGCTTCAGGAGTCTTTCAACACACTGTTGATGTGCAGCATTAATTGCTGGGGAACTGTATGTGCTGTCATATCATACACATCATTTAATAAAATGGTGTACAATGCTATCTGTTCCATTTAGTCAAGTTCTCCTGACCTGTTTCGGGTCCCTGAGGTTCATGGGGCAAAGGTACCATGCAGTGGTTGCTGCATCACTCAAAGGCAACAAAGTTGAGAGGAGAGAAAAAAAGACTCTGGCAGCATGGAATGACTGAGCACTCTGCTCCCATAGCATCAGAACAAAGGTGAAAATGATAGGAGACAGCAGGGATGTGAAAGAACCTCACAGTGTGTGTGCCATAGAAAAAGGAAAAAGGCAAGAAGAGGGAAGAAAAAGAATTGTTTGACTGATTGTGACAATGGCATATTCAAGGAAAGGGGCTAGAAAGGAGAACAAGGCAGGAAAAAGTTTTATGTTGTTCCATCAAGAGAAACATCTTCAGGAAATTTCAAGAATATAACACTATCCTAGAAAAGCCTTAGGAACTGTAGAAAAGAAAAGGTCAAAAACTCACACAATTTATTTGTTTATTGAGGAAACTGTGGGATATTATAGAATCCCAACCATACTGTTCTAACTAAAGTAGAAAAAAAAAAAGAACACAAAAGAGACTGAAGACACATTTTTAACAGCACAACCTGCCTACTGAACGATTTAAAATTAAAATGCTGATATGTGTGAAGTAATTTCTCTAAGAGTTGAAGTGCTATCAAACACACTACACAGATGAAACTACTGAGAAATTATGATCCTGCTTTTCACTTTGGGGCTAGATTGTGCAGAGCAGAACCTGGAAAGAGTTGCCATGCCTGTCATGTCTATTTTGGACATGTGCCTGTCCCAACAGCACCAGAACTCTATTCCCACTAGTGGATACCTGTGAGTTTTCCAACACCCCCACCTTCAGACAGCGTATGAAAAGCCTTAGTTCATTTGTCTCCACTTTTTCCAGTTAAGATGACAATGCTTTCCATTTCAGTTAATTAATAATCAATGTTTAATTTGATTAAAAGCTTAAGGATTCAATTATGTTTATTAAATAATTCTTTATTTTGGTCAGTTTTGTTGTCTTTAATGAGGTAATATTCTATAATTAAATCACAGAATGCAGAAAGCTGCCGTATAATTAATAAGACCATGGGCCTAAACGACTTAGAATAATGAATCCAAGCAAGACCCGGATAATTAAAAATACTCATGACTAAAATCTGTGACATGTTTCCTAACCACATTTGGAGTGCAAGGATGATCTTTGCAACCACACACTGCAACAGGCTCTCTGTGTGACCTTGGACAAGCTATATAATCCTGCTGAGGCAAACTTCCTTATCTTTTTTTTAACCAGGTCTTCAAGTAAGCACTTCAGGGCAAGGAGAGGCACTCAGTCTCTGCATGCATAGTGCATAGTAAGAAGGCATTTTCTTGGTACTGTCAGAAGATAAATAATAAGATTTAGGGAACAAAAGAAGTAAGCTACACCTTCCTCACTATCCCTCAAGGACAGCTGATTAAGGAAGTATGAAAAACCCAGGCAGGGACCCTGTGGTCTCTCTGCCTGTATCATCCCAACAAAGAGCATTTGATGGAATTCATGAGATGCATCCTGGTGTTTAATAACTCTCATTCTCAGCAGGTTTTGAACCCAGCTTTACATTTGATCACCACAACTTCCCCTGTAAGGAGTGATGCAATTTAATTACACACAGTGTAACAAGATACTTCTGTTTGCTTATTTGCTGTCTCTAGCTGCTATTTTTAATTCATGCCCTTTATATGAACCTTTATATATAAGGTTCTTATATATAAGAAACTATGCAGTTTGTACTATGCGAGCAAAGAAATAAACTTTCTCCATTCTTGTCCATTACATTTATTATTTAATATTAACATATAGATATTCTTCATATTATCCTGAGTCATCTCCTTCCCAATCTGTTTAAGCTTTTCCTAGAAAGAAGCCATTCCACCTCTGTGATAATATTCCCTTGACTTTTTTTTGTTACACTTTCCCTTTTTCAAGAAACATAAACACAGACTATATACAGTGCTCAAGATATGGTATACCATACATTTATCAAATGGCTTAATCATATTTTATATTTTGTTCTCATTTAATTTCCTAACCATTCTTATCAAACTTTATCTTCCTTTGACCACTGTTGAGCATTTAACTGATATTTTAATAGCATCAGCTACAGTAATTTCAAGATCTCTCTCTTGAGAGGCAATAGCTAATTTAGAAATCATCATTCTGTATGTACAATTAAGGATGTGTTTCTCCATGTGCATCTCTTTGCATATATTGACCTTGAATTTCATCTGCTGTTTTACTGTCCAGTCATTCAGTATCATGAAATCCTCTTATAATTCTTTGCAGTCAATTTGAGAGTTGAATGTCTTGAGTAATATCTCATCAGCAGCAAATTTTTTCACCCTGTATTTACTTTCTTTTCTAGGTCATTTATGAATATATGGAATAGCTAAACTTCCTGAAATGCAGCATCCATTGTAATTCCTCTCCTTATCTGTACCTTTTGTTTCCTTTCACGTAACCACATAACCACATTTTCCCATCTCTGCATTTTCTATCAATTTTGCTTTTATTAACCCACAAGAAAAAAATTATCTTTATCTCAAGACAGCTTAGTTTTCTTAAACCTTTTTGATGAAGGATCACATCAAAAGCTGTTTGGAAATCCAAGTAGACCAGCTTGGTAATTATATTCATATATCACTGACTCCTTCAAAGAGCTCTGGGTTATTTTGAGGCATGACTTCCCTATATGAAACTTGGCTAATTCTTTGCCATGTGTCATATTCTTGTGTCTATACAAGAAAGGCTGTATTTTTTAATTCTATTTACTTAAGTCTGCTGTTTGTTAGGGCTTTTATATCAAAGTCTAGTCTGTAGTCCTCTACATCACCTTTGTCATTTGCTACTTTATAGTTCTTTAATGTAGGAAATTATTTAGTCAAATATATTACCATTGTCTACTATTGTGATTGATTCTCCATTTTAAAGTTCTGTTCAAATGCTTGAAAGAATATCACCTGGTTCTTTTATTTATTCCAAATCATTTTACCTATTTGTCTAAAACCTTCTCAGTTTGAGAAATATAACTTGACACTTCATTTTGAGAAGGTTTCTTATACTCTTTCTTTGCAAGAACTTCCGCCTGTACTCTTCTAGAAAACATAAAGGCAAATAACTAATTTGTCTTTTCTGCTACAGAATGACCACTTATGCCCTGAGAATCTGTCTGTCCTACAAGTGCTCTGGTAAGCTTCATTTTGATCAACTTGAAGCGGAAAAAAAATAGAACTGCATATTTCACCATTGGCAGCTCATTCAAAATCTTCCTTGTTCCACTTATTCTTTTTTGACTTTTCCTTTTAATCTGGCCTAATTCCTACTCTTTTCTAGCCACCTCTGCTGTTCAATTGTGTTTGGGGTGTTTGGGGTTTTTTGGCTGCTTCAAATGCTTTTTGATACACACAGAATACAGTTGGTATTTCTGACTGTCTTTTAGCAGTCACCATACAAACTGCAAGTGCTTTAACCTTTTGACTGTAGCTTTTAATCTGCTTTTAACAGGCTACTTCCATTTTGAGTAACAGTCATTATTACATAAATTATAACTCCTCTCATGCCCCAGCTGGTGTTCAAAATTGAGAAATTATTGTGAGCACCTTACTTTGACTTGCTGAATCTGGAAGAGACCCAGCAAGCCTGGCTGTGCTGGAGAGGAGTATCTCAGCCATGCAGTTCCACCTGTCCTAAACAAGCCTTATTGGCCAGGTTACCATGCAAGACACCTGGAAGGAGATGGCCGGTGTGACCCAGTATTTACAGGAGAACAGTGCTTTTCTGAATGAGCAGCTAGAGGCTTGGCAAGATAGATGAGAGCATTCAAAATGATACCTCTGTCTACGAAACCAAATCTCACAACCTGGAATTCATCTCTTTGGAAATTACTTGGCAATCTGAAATGGAAATTACCTGGCAACCTGAAAGATCTAAGTTTCTAAGAGGAATTTGACAACGCCTGGTTTTCCTCTCTACCTGGCAATGCTACAACAAGATGCAATAGTTGGAAATTAAAACTAGCAATACATTATGGCAAACATTCTGAGCTGTACTCAGAAATACACTGTTGCAGTGAATATGTTGACTTCGGACAGTTTTAAGTCTAAGTGGGATATATTGTTGCAGGATATTGCCTTCAGGTTCCCTTCCCTGCTTTTGTCCCCATTTCAAGCAGGGGCCCGACAGAGCATGCCCTCCCTCCAGAGGGACACCAGTGTCCTGACTGTCACAAGCTTTCAGTGAGCTGCTGCTTGCATCATGAAGCCTTGAGCCCTGTGGAAAGTCAGGAAAGGTTTTTGGCTTTCTGGAATAGTCAATACATCTTACAGCTCATCCCATATTGCCCAAAAATGAGGGTGATTATCCAAAAATGAGGCATATCGTCAGGCTGAGCATATCGGCACTACTTGCAAGGGAGATTCCTCCCTTCAGAGAAGTCTGAGGGCAGTGTGATGTGCTGCAGATGATCCTGGATTATCTCTTAAGACCTGATAGTTGCTGAATATTGAATATTATGTATCAAAGCTGTTGCAGGGGACAATTCTTTTTAAATTATCTCTTTAATAGTCTGCAAAACCATCTTCCTAATATTTTGTTGCACAGGTCACTAAGGAAATAACTGCTATCAAGATGATCACAATTAAAGCAATAAAATTACTGATGAGACAAAGAAACTGTGGCAGTTATTTTTATATGGTATATAAAAATATCAGCTGCTACAGAATTTTCTGTAGTGCTGACAAACCGATTCTTACCTTCTATGGTATGAGAGCATCAGCACATTTTATTTCTATCTTTGAGGTCGGTCTTCCTTCCAAAGGAGCTACTATTTATTGGTAGCAGTTTTTCAAAATATTTTTCTCACTCCATTTACGTTGGAGTTTTATTTTTTTGTGGCTTTCTAGATGCCTAGGATCTGTTAGATAATGTCCATGGAATGTTATATTGTGGCTAGTCACAGGCTGCAAGCTTTTTTAAAAACTTCTCATCACTCTAGTTGAGTGACTGGTTAGTGTTCTAAATAATTTCTGATGATTGGACAGAAATCACTGAAAATTCCTCGTCCATCCCAAAAGAGACAGTTTGAGAGAAGTTCTTCAAGGCAAAACAGAAATCCAAGGAAGGAGTTGGAATTTTTTTGTAAAATGATAGGGGAAAAAAAGCAGAAGCCCAAGTACTGGCTTAAAGTAAAACACACTGTTTAAGAGTGAGAAGGTGGAATTTCAGATTACACAAATTTACATTTAGTGCTTGGGATGTATGAGTATTTCAGTCCCATCTCTATCAGGTAGATCTAAATTTAAAAAAAATCTAGAGATAAAGGATAAATGAGCAAACCACTGCATGAGCCTTACAATTCAGTCAGCATTTTGAAGATCAGTTGAACTGTAGGATTGAGGCCATGACAGATGGTGGGTTTGTCTGTGTGTTACAGAGACTTTTAGTACTTTGAGGAGGAGGAGATTATTTTGTCTCTTAACAAAAACAAAATTAAAATACATCTCTGAAGACTGTTGCCCTTATAGGGGAGGTATGTGCTTTGAAGTGTCACTTTTGCATAGTCTTGATAATCAGTAATGAAGAGAATGCAGAAGATTACGAAACAACATAATCAAGTGATACTAATGAATATTTCAACCAACAGACATTTTGAAAGTTTTAATTAAAATTAGTAGTTATAGGCATTGTAATATGTTCAAGAACATACAGGCAAGTAACCACAGACCTCCCAAATGGGCTGCATTGCACTTGCAATTAATTATGGAAGATGTTGCTGCTCAAACCACCCTGGGATCTCTGAGATTTAAAGCAAGTGCTCAAGCATTTCGGTACAGAAGGCAGCTCCACTAACACAGCCAGCAGATTAACTATCGTACTTAAACCAGGTGCTGCATTGCTGTGATAGATATGCAGAACAGATATGTTCTGCTTGCAACAATTTTTACTCATCTTCTTTAATAGCACAAACACTTCTTCTTTTGCCTAAAGTAAAAGCTGGTATTTTTAAACACAGGCCGTGAGAGCTTGCAGGACAAAAAAAAACCCACCTACAGAGATGTTCTTTTCACAATATGCCCTCCACACTGCAGGGGAAGAAAAGTTTAATCAAAGTACAATGCTCGTTCTTACTGTTCTTTCTCTTTGACACTGCCTCCACCCAGTGCTCCCACTCTGATGTCCTTTCATGATTCTTGGGGTGTTTTGAAGTTAATATTGTGACTAGTGAGCAGGTGTGAAGGCTCCTTACCTTAATATCAGGGTTTGTAATAGTACCTCCAATTCACAACAAAATGGCTTAATTTAAACCACAGAGGGGTGGTTTAAAAATGGTCCTGAGTATACTTTGACCTATTGCTACCTGTGAGCCTGAATACACATCTTAAAAGATCTTCCATGTCCCTCAGTGAAATTAAATCATTAATCTGAGAACTGAATCTCAAACTGAGCTATTCTGAATAAACCTCTCTGTCAATTCAATCCACCCAAATCTTACTGTTAGGAAAAGTGAGAGTCTAAGAGCATTCAATCTTGTTTATAGATTTGAGGCTTCATGCACAGTAGGATCAAATATACTTAAAAATAAATGGGAGTGGGGAGGGCGAACCGTGCTTTTCTGTGACCTTTTCAAACTCTTTTCCAGAAGGCAAATGGTCCACTCTTTACTTGGCAGGTGCCTATCTCCAAATGGGCCCCTAAAAACTTTTCAGTTTCCTTGCTGGATAAAAAAATTCTAAGTGATTTCTGAGCATAATGATGTTGGTAGGAGTTCTGCTGCAGAAGGGGAGGGGGATATTAGGCCTAAGGCCCTTCCTCTTCCTCCGGACTCAAAATGCTATCGATGAAGGCTTTTGAACACACCTGGTGGTGCTGGGGGTTTATTTCCTCAGCACCATGAGGAAGGAAATGGACATAGGTGCCACTTTGCAAAAAGCAGGAATATCCTGTAAGCCTATCCAGGCTAATTTTCTGCTACAGGATTGTGGCCACCACTGATCCCAGCAGCTGTTATGCAGGACAAGGCAACTTGGCTATGTGTGTCATGAAGGAAGCAATAACCTAGTCTGGAACATTTATCAAGACTGTTAATGTGACATTAAAACTGAATTGTAAGACACTTAAAGTCTTGTTCAATGAGATGTCTGAGTTCTTAGCTGTTACCAATAATGGGGTAAAAATCCAAAGAGCCAATATAGTAAAAGAGATGGTACCCACGAAAAATATTGTTCCAACTCTTTGCCACTTTGAGAAATACACAAAATTTGAGGTGAAGCAGTATCAGACATACAGCACAGGAGCACTTTTTAATCTGTGCAGTCCTTTGGGGTAAGATGCTGCAGTTATGCTTCGCAAAAAATCTGGATGTAACTCAGATCAGCCACCACTGCCTGTCAAAAATGCAAGGTACCTCTGAGCAACAGAGAGAGGCACATCCTCCTGTGTTTTGAACCCTGAGTCATAAGCCCACTGGCTTTTCCCTCTAACCCCTGAGAATACACAAGTTAGCATTATCCACAAAAACATATGTCAAACTCATCCTATTGAGTCTCAGAGTGCTTGTGAATTCGGGGTAGCTTAAGGAAATATCACTGAGGGGAATGGCAGAGCACCACTGCAAGTGAACTTCTCCTGTGTGTAGCAGACTAGAGAAGCTGTCCACGCTTCGAACTGCATGCCGAGGGCCATAGTTCTCTGACACAGAGCTGCATGGACCATGGAGGACACTTTTCCAAAACTGATGGCTGAGCATCATCTCCTAAGTGCACATTTATTTTCCTAAATAAGCAAGTTGATGTATTCATAAAAGCTTTTTATTTCTCAAGAACTGCTGCCATTGTCAGTGACTCTGTACTTGTGAAAAACACACGTTCACTTTCAGTTCGTGTTTCTTGCTCCCCTTTTACTTTCAGATTTTCATGCTACAGTTGACTCAGTAGAGGTATAGAAACATCAGTATTTGCAGTCACTTGCAGTCTCAGAAACTATAGTTCTTATACACACTGATATTCACTCTTTTTGCAGCTCACTGCACCACCTCCTTACTATCTCACTTTCAAAAGACAAAGATAAGAGTCCAACTACAAGGTTACGAGACCAAATAGGAAAATGTAATTTCAGCTTTTGTCTAAAGTTCAGCTGAAATATTGTTTATCCTTTCTTTCCATAATTAATACTACTACACCATGTACTAATGAACAAACATATAAAGTGCACAATTACCTTTCATCTCATTTAAGAAATTGAAATTTGAATGGAAAATGGGCAAAAAGTAGATATCCAGGCAGTATCTGGCTTAGTTGCTCCCTCTTAAACGCAAAGGACTAGAGGTTCTATAAAGGCAAAGTTGACATTAACGAAAAGGTCAAATTCCATGCAGAAATTTGTCACTGAACAAACTCTGAGATAACTAAGTAGTTCAAGAGAAGGTAAGAGAACAGCCAGGGACCAGCATCCTTGGAGTATTTAGAGGGAATAACTCAGAAGGATCATAGTTCACATGTACTTTATATTGCCTCCCTTTAAGGGCAAGACAGATAGAATAACATTCTTTCAATTGCACTAACTTTTGAAACTCCTGGGAGCTATTTTAGTGGAGATTTGAGACAGGCAGGCTGAGGTAGTTACAAGGCATAATTTAAATGAGATTTTCTGTGCCATACAAGTTTTTCAGCTTCAGCCAGAGAGTTTAGTGGAAAGAATTCAGATGAAAGCATGAAAAGGGGGAAAACAAGCTAAGCTGCTACAGAGTACTTACTATAGACTTTTTTTTCCCATAGCAAATGGTCCCTAACAATATTTGTTTTGCAGTGTTTATGCTCAAATGAGAGTTTTCCATGTTCATGTGACACAGGATATCTCAATGCTTAGTGCACTGTTATTAGAATAAACTCAAGGCAAGCTGGGGGACTCAAATAAAAAATGCCATTACTAAAGGTCAAGCTTTTACTTTTTGAAAAACTAAAGAACCAGACTCCTAAAAGATGCAAAGTATTTCCCCTACTGATATGGAGAATTATAATTTTTCACTTCATTTTCTTAGAAGGGCAGATACCTGACATTTATTGTTAGAAACAAACTAAGTAACAATGCATACGGGAATAAGCAAGGCCTGAGTCTTTCTACATCACTGCTTCTTATCACCTGATGCTGTCAGAAAAATCTGTTGTGAGTAAGACCCAAAAGGAGAGTGATTCACACTGAAAACAAGAAATGTAGCCATGTGTGTTTGTTCATCAGCCAAAATAAAAAAAAAATATTACAGATTTTTTTTAAAAAAGAGAAAAAAAAAGAAGCTTGGGATTAATTTTGGAACATATACATCATCAAAAAGTCATGACCCATTTTGTGAGCATGTATTTCAGCTGACCAGTGAAACAAACAGCAAAAGGCAGTGGAAGCAATCCACACAGACCTTCCTGTTAGGAGATGCAGGTAGAGTCTTGAAATGCCTCAGGGAAGAGAGAGTGACTGGCTGTGAGTACCTCCTGCTCTGCCTGAGCATCCTACCTCTGGCTAGAGGGAAATGTCTCTACTGTTTCTGGAATGGTGCTTGAGTTATAATGCTCCAAATAGGATTTAAGCATTTTAGTGTTTCTAAGATAACAGACTCTGCTAACCATGGTATTTCACAGCCGCAGATTGGCAGTTCAATTAACAATTCGTGGCAACACAGTATTCAATAATGCCACTATAAAAACAACTTTGGGAAGGAGATGCAGTTATCACCGTCAGACACAGCATGCAATACCACTGAAACATCCTTTTTTTTCATCACTCCTGGGTCATTCAGGAATCAGAAATGTTGGATGCCCTCATTTTTATGATGATATAACTCTCACAAAGTAAAAAAAATTGTATGAATGTCTTGTCCATGTGTTAACAGCTATCATAATGTAAAAATCTTTCTATCAGAATGACGTGCAGAAATAATCCTTGCAGTGTGTCATCATCAGTGTTGGTAACATACAGCTCATAAAAGAGCACAGAAAAATGGCTGGCAGAATAGGCAAAAACATGGTCATATATTAACTATTTCCATGTTTTAAAAAGTTCACATGCAACCTTAACACATTGATTTTCTAACTGGTTTCAGTAACTAATTTCACAGCTCCATTATATTCTTTATTAATTTTACAGAATTCTGCTAGCATTCCTTTTTCGGCAATGGAAAGCAACTCCCTCCATCTCCCTTTGTCCTTGCCCTGTGGCAGCCAATGCTGATGATGACTTGGGTCTGTAGGTCACAATACATGAGAAATTGGACACCTTAGTAACTTTCTCTACCACAGAAAGAATAAAATGATATTATAAATAGATGGTGTGGCTCTGAAGGCTGTGGATGACAGACAGAATGAAGTGTTTGGCAGGACCCAGAACGTGGATTCATAACAGTCCTGAATTCTGAATTTAAGTGAAAAATATTGGGCTATTATCAGGGAATTTTTACACTGAACAGAAGGGATATTCTAATCTCTTTTCAGTAGAGGAAATATCCTCATATGTTCACTTAATTATGTGTCTAAAAGCTTAGGTTAGCTCACATTTTAGAAATTAGCTAAATAAACTTAGCTTGAAATTCCAGGAGATTCACCACCTCTTCTGCTTCAGCATTTCGTCATTGCATGTACTTGCCCTTTTTATTTGGTATAACATATACAGGAAGCTGCTTAACAAGCATTAGGTGCTAATCCTCTGCAGTCCTTACGGCATCCAATATCTATAGTGTGGAACACACACTAACATCCTTGTGAGGCCAGACATTTACTTGCTTTTCTCCCCTCATTTACCTTTTATTGATGGACAATGGCAAAAGCAGGCACTCCAGGGTCCTGTTCTCAAAACTGTCCAGGGTTTACAAGTGCCTTCTATCAAGATCACAGCTTCAGAGCTTAGCTGAAACTGCTAGGAGAGCACGGAGACAGGGTGTTCCACCTCCATCTCTCACCCACAAAGCTGATGCATAGATAGCCCAGGCCGAGTCAACGACCCAACTCAACGACAGACTCAACAACCCAGCAAGAGATTATCTCTTGGCACCCGAGAGCCTGAATCCTGACCAAGGAATCAACATCTCGGTACGGGAAAACAGGTGTGGAAAGAGATGAAAAGAATAAGTAAGTGATCAAAAGACACACTTTTACACTATAAAAGACACACGAAATATCACAGAGGCAGAAGCTTTCTGCACGTACTCTGAAGTGTGGAGGAGCTTCTCCCCAGGTCTGGACGCAGGTCTGTCTTACTTTCTCAAGGATTGCGTGAAAGGATCTTAACGTATGTTCCATCACCAAATTGGAGTTGGTAAGATATATTGGTTTCCTAAATTGTATTATTTCTTCGCTAGCTGTAACAATAGTGTCGTGGTTTAGCTTGGCCCAGGTTTTTCTAGTGGGGGAGGCCACAAAGATGGCTCCTCTGTGAAGCTTCTCGAAGCCTTCACCATGTCCAGCTCTGAGG
>VZRN01005540.1:3010742-3105322 GCA_013397935.1 Dasyornis broadbenti
TGTTAACCCCATAGCACAGTAGTGGTGTAATGTAGGAGAGACGGAAGCTGTCCAGGTGAAGGGAAGCAGGCCAGCAGTTAATATTCATTCTATGCACAATGAAAATCAGCGTTGATAAGGCAGAGCAAAGGCACTAGCTAAATCCTAGCTGGAAACGAGGGGATGAAGGGTACAAGTGCATACTGATGACCTCCAGATGGACCTGGCAAATATTTGTGATGTCACACAAGCATGAAACACTGTTTTCTTTATTGGACAGCCAAGAGGATTTATTGAGCCCTTTATCCACCACAGGTGCAGCTGACTCACAAAACACAAATATTTATCTTTCTGCCTAAAAAAACACCTCTCTGACACCAGGGGAAAGAAGCTGCTCAGAAAGCATTAATCCTTCTTTTTCCCTTCCTCACCGCTCCGCCCCTCTCTGAGGCTGACAGCCAGCAGTCCATGGATATCCAAGTATTTCGAATTTCAAGCATTCTGGGTTTAAAGCAAATATTGCTAAGCTTGAGCGAACCCTGAGATGACTTTGGTTTGATTGCCTCAAAGTAAGGAGTCTGATGCTTTCTTCCTCAGGGCAGCACAACACGAGCATGTCCCCCACCCTCTTTCCCCTTTCAGTAGCTCCAGGCCAGCAGAGCTGTGGGAGGCCCTCAGACTGCTCCTCAGAGGAAAGCCCTGCGGGCTGCCCCAGCCTGCACTCTGGGTAAAACACCACAGGCAGACAGACTTAGGGCACTTAGGACACTTCATGACTGCCCAGGTCTTGGTTCATGATTTCATAGCAGGAAATGCTCAGGACCTGCCGCCAAGGGAGCTGCTTAATCCTTCCTACTGAAGGAGAATCATGAATTGGAGCAAGACTTCTCAGCAGAGCAGTGGGGCACTAACCTGGACTCAGGCCACCAGGTAATGCTGCTTGCATATTTTATGTAGTGGCTAGAGTGCAAAGTGCTACCCCAAACAAGAATCAGCAGGACACAGCCCAGTCTGGTCCCTCTGTTTCTGGCCCAGTCAGTTCTTCCCTCTTGCCTTCCAGAGACACAGCTTCAGCCATGGTAATGAAATGGCATTTGATCCTGAAGGTCCTTAGGTGACGTGAGAAATAAGACACATATGTTGGGCTGAGGAGTAGGAAGCCTTCCTAAAAATCAAGAACAGTTTATTCACATGTCTCAAGACAAAAAAATATTATTACTGGACCCTCCAATCCCATAGCTGACACTGGTTATACCACTGCATAAGAGACCTGGATCTTCCTTATGCCTCCAGATTCAAACACCACATGCCAAAAAGTACCTACTCCCCATTATTTTAGAGGATTTCCAGGAGAATTCCTATTCCTTTCTATAAAAACATTCTTCCATCTTTTATAAAGTAATAAAATATTGATTCCTCCAGAGAAGGACAAATGCCAATATAGTCATGTCAACTTGGTTCTTACTGAGGAAGGAGGAGAGCTACATCCTTCTAGACGCAGAAATCACTCACTCCAAAATTATCTATGGAACAGGTAGGTATCCATCTCAGTTGTTGTGAGAGTACCAGACAGACATGTTCTCTTTCATACCCAAGACCTGACTGAGTGACTATACTGTATAAAAAAGCAGAATGTTTCAGCAGGGTGTACTGATCTCTCACCCCAGCACTGGCAAGTGCCATCCCAGGGCCTGAGCAATGGGCAGTGGAAGCACACAGAGAGAGGGGGAGCCAATTCTGCACTCTGTGGCTGCTCTCTGATCCTGGCTACTCCATGATGCTTTAGGAAAGGCAGGAACAGGGAGGAGAATGGAAAATACTCCTCCCTTCCCTGTATTTCATTGACAACTAATGAGGCATGTGCAGCAAACATATTAAGCCAACAGACAAAGTGGGTGGAATAATGTCTGTTCTGTCCTCCAAGAGAGAAAGAGACAGCTGCTGAAAGCAGAGGTGCATATGTGCATAACTAGGAGCAAGAAAAAATAAACGTAAAGAAACTGCCACTGCTCTTTCAGGCTGTGGCAGCAATGAAGTGTCTTCAATAATCTGAGTCCTGGGTACAGACAATTAAAATGACGTCTGAGCTCCCAGCAATAAATTCCTTTGTGTGTCTAGCTGTAAAGCACAAATAGTGTAACTTGTCACTAAAAAGATGATAAAAGTCATAGGTTGAGAAAAAATGAGATTGTTTTTAAAAACTCAGTTTCAAGTATCATTTTGGTTTTGTAGACATAGAAAATATGTTTTTAACACATTTATTGTCATATGCTTATTCATATGGCATCAAAAGGAACAGAAGACTAAGTGGATATTAAGTTCTTCCATAAATATACCTTATCAAAGGATGAGCAAATGTAGAATTAGTTGGTTTTTTTAAGAACATATAGGGTTAATTTACCATGTAACATTCATTCCTTCTTGAATAAAACAATAAAATTCTGCTTGCCCACTTAACCAAGATACTCTCTGGTCTCATGAACAGACTGAATGTTTCTCTACAAGCACGTTATTGGAGGAAAATATCAGAAGTCCAGTCTTCATAACCACCTTATATATTCACCATATAATACACATGATAATTCCTTCTAAAAGGCAAGTAAGCATGGATATTTGTAATATCAGATGCTACTGATAGATCTATTGTTCCTTTCATACAACATAAACATGCAGGAGACAGGTATTCCAGGTATTAAGAGCATTAGAAAGTAATATAAGGTATTCCTTTGTAATTTTAGAGAAATAAAACTTCTTCCTACCTTTCCTTGAGCTTTTTTTGTTGTTGGAGAAAAAAAAATACCCAAAACAAACTTACTGATTCAAAAGCTTAACTTAAAAAAAACTCTTCAAAGTTCCTCTGGTAACATTCAAATGGCCAGTGAGATAAAAAAAAAATTCTAATAACCTCTCATATTATTTCCTATATTTCCTACCCTATTATTTCATATTATTTCCCTATAGCATCACACACTTTCTACAATCAGTGCAAGTCATGAACTGTAATTAATTTTAATTACTGGCACTTTGAAGGATAGTTTAACACTCTGTATCCCCAATTTCCTCATCACGTTATTATTTCTTCCAATCATCCTTTAATTTACAGGTGCCCTCAGGACTACTTAATAATTAAAGAGATTTAACAGATACAAACATTAGGTGCTCTTTTACAGCCAGACAAAACCAATTTAAAAGTTTGAAACTTTCTTTTGTACAGAACTTTCCTGCTTCATCACTGCCTAAGAACCTAAAGCTCAAGAAAGCTGAATTCCCGAAGTGTTGACACTTTCAGTCGGTTGGTAGAAATATCAAGAGATGGGAAGAAATTAATTTCTCTTGTCTCAGCCCAAATCTTCATCATCACGTGTTCATGCTATTCCTAAGAATAACAGGATGAAGGAGGAAGGCCAGGGATGCAAAGACAAGAGACAAGGGCAGAATCAGGCTTCAGTCCTAACTCTCAAGAGGATGCATCTGCTATCATAGCTAGAGCTCAGTAGAAGTTGTTTTCTTTTTCAGTTCTTCTCACCCTCCAAAAAAATTAGAGGAAGGGATTTTTTATTATCATCTGCTATAACCTTTCTTGCATCACAAAACTAAGACTGTCCATGTATACCAAAAAAACCCTAGAAAAAAAAATGTGGTCAAAGCTGAAATAATAGAATTTGAAAATGCAGTTGCAATGCCTCGCTGCAACTTTGATTCAGACTTCTCCAATTTCCGTTTTTCCCCTTCATGCCTGGCTTTCCAGCCAGACTACCGCTTCTGTGATGCACAACGTCTCCCAGGAGAGCTCCTGGTCTGCAGGAGAGATGTAGCTTAACTGAGATTTTAAATGCATGGGGAGAAGAGAGCACAAGATGAAGCAAAATTAAATCCCACAAGATCCCAGTGAAGTGCATCAACAGAAAGACTTCATCTTTTCATCTGAAACATTTTAGCTTTGGGAGTTTTTTTTTAATAGCAAATTTCTGAGCTATGCAGATGCTTTTCATACTATGTATACTTTCATTTAATATTTTATTTTCCTTTTAAAAACAAAAGTTTAATGGAAAATAGTCCAGCACCCTTAGCTTGAGCCTCTGTGCGGAAGCCACAGCCAATTTTGTGTGACTAATGGTGTTTCAATATAGTGGGCAAATCAGGACCAAAAAGGATTTTTTTTTTTTCTCTGAAAGTGTCTGTGCAAACTGTTTGTCTTATTACAGCCATCTGCTCCTAGTATGTACTCAGTAGTAGTATCTGTTTGCTTCATTGCCTGAAATATACTTTTATTACCTTTACTACTTCTTGTTAACACTTCAAAGTCCATTATGTTACAGGGGAGTGATATGGGTTTTAACCCATCTTGCACATCCCAAACAGAATTGCTAGGGCTCAGATAAGAACATTATTGTTAGTAAACTGTGAACACGAAGGAAACCATCCTCTTCAAAAGATGACTTCCATCTTCTCAAGCTATGTGTGTAAGGCTGGCTGTTAGAAGAGAAAGAAACACTCTTTTATTTAGGAATTGAGCAGATGAGGTTTCTCATTACTGAAAATTATCACAAAACACCCATGATACCATTTTTGCAATCATTTTTTTAGAGTGGAACTTTAAAAGGTAAGGCGTTCACTGTTACTAAAGGATGATCTTTTCAGTTTGACATTGAGACTCAGGGGCTCAGATGTTGAGAAACTGTGGGATCTTCCTGCTGCCCATATGAAGTTTCTTTAGCATGAGAGTCTCCATTATCATTCCCAAGCAAAAAATGCTGCTTTTTTTTTTTTTTTTTTTGCCACAAACTTTTTTCTTGTTTTTCTATTGAAGAAGTAACAGAAGTTTTTAGGTAACCTTGCTATAACTCCTGTTCATGAACAGAAAAACATATATGTGACAACAGCAGTGTTGACCACCAGGCTGGCTGGAAACTTGACAGAACAAAATGGATGGATATTATTGTTTTCACCAGACAAGTATCTGAACATTTATATCAAAATTTTTGCAGAAAATTAAATGTGAACTTGGGCAGGAATAAAAAGATAAAACTTATATTTTTTCTTACTGCATTTTAAAGCAAACATAAACTTAAAATGTGTAAGTGCATTTGTACCACCGCCCTCCATCTGGCAGAGCAAGCTGACCAATAGACAACAAAGATGTCATCACCAAGAAAAGTCCAATGAATCATTTTTCAAACACGGCCTTTTATCATTCACACCAAAGAATTCATATATCCATGTAAAACCATGTGTGATCAGCTATCCCATAGAACATGCGGGCCCCATGCTAATGCTGAATTTTGCTTTGAACGGTTTTCTTTGCCTCTGTTTATACTTGCTCTATATCGCTTAGATCACAGTGACTCTACCTCACAAAATTATTTTGGTCAGAACAGTCCTGATACTCAAGCACCTTGCAGGTGTCCTTGGCCGTTTGAGCACATTTCAGCCCAAGCAATGTCTGGCCATGTTACAAAATTAACCTCCAAGTGTATTCCTGCATCAATGATAAATCATTTCTATTCACATTTCTTTTTCCTCTTTTTTTTTCTTCCCTGATGGCAAACTTGTCAATCAGTTGGGCTGTTCAGGAGCCTGAGTTCCTTCTAGGTGCATCCTTGCAATGCAAAAGCCTTGATATTATCAAGGGTGTTGACTGGATCCAAGTTTGATTGCCACATGGGAGAATAATCACGTAAACTGTAATGAACTGCTTTCTTTCCTGGTTTTTCCTTGCTAAAAGTCATTTAGGAACATTTTTAAACCCTTATTGTAGCCATTTGGCTGCATATAAAACAGTTGCTAACAAGGATGATAGCATCATATTCAGACCCAGGCTGGAGCTGTGTGTCAACGAGTGGTGCCTTCAGCTCTCCAACACCTGGCACAGTCCTGAGGGAGGGAACACCAGGACTTTGAGGGAATTACCAACCATAACCATGCAGGATTTTCTGACCTTGTAAGAGAAAGGCATGGAAAAGCTGCAAGCCTAATGTCCCTCTCCCAGCGATTCCTGCACACAAACCCAAAGGACAATTTTGATGTGCATAGTTTGCAAAGAGCCTTGCACCACCTTTAAGCACTTTTTAATAGTGTTTGTATTCTACACTGGAGTTGAACAGAGAGTATTTTATTTCTCAAAGAAAAACGAAATAGGATAGAGATGCTTCCAGTCCCAGAGGCCTGGGATTTAGAACAGGGAATTTGATGCTGCTCTTGTTTCTGTTTCCCTTGTGTATTCCCCCAGCCTGTAGTTTCACAACCTAGAGCACAAATTCTGCCATTTTGAAACAGAATTACTTTGCCATAATTCCGTGGGAAAAGACAACTAAGAAGTCTCAGAGTCTTATTAGATCTGTCATTACACTCTCAAGGACCACAAATTAATTCCGACTTTTTCTTTAACAAAACAGATAAAACAACAGTAAATTTTGACATAAAAGTACAAAAGGCTAAGCATGTAATAATTGCTGTGAAGCAGCATATACTGTTGCATGATAATTCTGGTAACAAAGTAGCAGCTTTATGAGAAACAGGAGTATTTAAAGGATGATCTAGATACAAGTTCTATCCCCTTCTTTCTTTAATAAGGGCACAATTAAGTCCTGGTATCACTGTAATAATATTTCCCAATAAAATTAATTCTGATTCACTGAAATTCTAATAATAATTAATTCTGATTCACTGAAAGACAATGTTAAAAAATTAGAGTGACAATTATAGCATCCACATTTCCTCTAAGCACATTTTCTGTTCTCAACAAGGGGATCACAGCAAAACTGGACTTTTCACAGCTAAATTTATTTTGTTAATACAGAGATTTCCAAGGGCTTCCCACAAAATTTTCAGATAAAATCTCTTTCTTCTTGAAGTCTATTTACTAGAGTCACCTGCAGTCCATAAGTTTCCCCCACCCTCATTATCCAAGAAGGCTGAATGTTGTTACTGTCTTGTCAGAACCACAAACATGCCTTTAGCCTCCTCCAACTTATCCTGTTTCAAGATAGCCCTATTAGGTTCTTTTCTTTTCTTACCACCATTACTCACTGGTAGGAAGAGAAGGTGATAATGGGAACAGGTCATGATTAAAACAATTCAGTTCTTCTTGTGACTGCTGCTAATAAATGTGAATATTTAACTCAATTATTGGTGTCTCTGCCTTAGACCAGTAGGTCTCATTCTATCTGACTGGCAGAGGGAATACATAAATTGTTGTGCAAGGTCTCATTTAACATACACAATTCAATTGTGGTACAACCTAGAAGTAATCATACTAATAAAATGAATTTTGAAAAGTTGCATATTCCTATCAATGAAATTTCTTCTTTGGGACGCCAGCTTAGGTTTCATCCCAGCTGCACAAGCTATAATTTCTGATTTAAAACAGCAGGATGGCCAAACCTGAAATTAAAGAGCTGGACTGAAGGTCCAGAAGTGAGACAGGAGGAGGCTGCAGGGGTCTATAAATGAGAACCAGAATAAGCTTTGACTTTAACAATCAATTTTCAGTAAAAAGACATATTGAACATCACCAAGCCGAATTATAACCTAATACTTCTACAGCTTAGAGTCCAGGTTCTTGCAGAGACTGGCATGAAACTCACATTCTTTACTTTTATCATGGCCAGGCAGATTAAGTGAGGAGAGCTGGTGGCCTTGGACGAAGTCTGGCCAGAGAACACGTTATTTCTTCCTACACTGTTCCTACATTTTATACCAGTATAGCTCCCCTGGTCTCAATGCAATAACAAAGGCTTTCTCTTCAAAAAACAAAATTAAAATTCCCATTTGTGATGATCTTCACATTTTGCATAATTTTATTTAAACTTAGCCTAAAGTAATGAAGAATGACCATGCATTAAGAGGTGCTCCTCAATAGTAATTTCAACTGTGTAATTTTTCTGTTTCATATAGGTTCAGATTTTCTTTTTATTGTTTTTTAATGTCTGAATTACTCATATATGAAGCCAATCTTTAATTTAACAAGTGCCTTCTTGAAAAACAAACTTGAAAAGTCTTTTCAATCAAAAGAAAAAAATTTGAAAACACATTTTTCACCACCATTTCCGATTAGTTTGAAATCTTTGCATTACTTTGCCAAGAAATATTTTTTCCTTTCTAATGGGGTCACTGTCAAGAAACAGCCACGAAATTCTGAACACTTAAAACTGCATTGCACACTTTCACTTAGATCTGCTGGTGCAGCACAGGAATGCAGGACTGTAAAACCCAAATGTTTTCCTTGCACTACGTGTCAGAGAGCCAGGCACACAATAGTGACACTGGGGGTTTATTTCAGATGAGTAAGCAGCAAGTGTTACGAGTTCCCCCTGCCCTCGATGTGGTCCCAGAATTCATTATCTCCTGGGCTGGCCGCTGCAATGCGGGCTGTGCTCGGAGATGTGGTTGCTCTGTGTATGCAATGATAGAGTTTAAAATGGATGAGATTTTCAGGAACATAAAGCTCTTGGAAAAATAGGGCATGATCTTTGCAGTTGTGGGGAAACGTAGTCAGAACCTTGAAATAGCATGCTAATTGCCCTGAGTAAAGTAATTTGTTTTATCTGTCTGCCACTTGGTTTCCTGCAAAGCACAAAAAAAAACTATTATGGGATTTTACTGAAACTAATTACTACTATTTTATCACAAAGGCTGCTGAAGCATAATCATCTCACTTTCATTCTGTGTTCCTCTCACAAACTGTGCCTCCCCTTCCTTCATCCTGAATGTAAAATCTTGTACAAAGTCAAGAAGTACTTTAATCATCCAGTGTTGTAATAGATCCTGCTGATATTCAGCCTCACACTATAATAATATGGAGTGATAGCACAGCACATCAGTGTAAACTCTAGTAAGCTGCACACACCACTGCTTATTTGTTCATAGGAAACCTGCACCCCACAAAGGCTGAGATGTGCTGCAAGGACACCACCTGCCTTCCCACAGAAACACTGCTGAATGACAAGCTGGGCACAGGGTAATTTGTTTGTCTTTTCCAACTTAAACATGCAGGAACTAAAAATAATTTGTTTAAAATACTGATGATTTGGTGGCTAAATAGTGACAGTGTATCATGGTATTAATGCAATGTCTTGGCTTATAATGATAATTTTTTAGAAGCCCTGAAATATCTCATTTTGATCATTAGCATGAAATCCTGCTGATGTTGAGATACCTCAATAGAATGGTTAGCAACTTGTCTTTAATTGAAATTATTATTCTTTTTAAATTAATGACGCTGTCTGAATGCGTTCTGTCACATCTTGATAGTTAATTAAATTGATTTTATCAGAATACTCAGCTACATAAAATGCAACCTATTAAAGAATGTATTTGACAAAGAAATAAATTTATCATCATACTCTCATTGATGTGACGTACAGACACCATCAGCATTTTTCACCCAATGTAACCAGCAGCAATTTAACAAGTGTCAATAGTACTAAGGAATTACACTGCACTTTTAAAAAGGTGCCCTTCTAGTGGGCTAATTTTTCTGTACAGACTGATAGTTAGAAGGCACAGCAGTAAGAGGATCTTGAAGTAGGAGATGAGCTGAAGATTTTCTTTTCTCAGAAAGAAGTAGGAAGAAAATAGTGATTTTTGCCATTGAACTGTAAGGTCAGAGCTGCTCTTAAAGGGAAGACTCTCACTCCTACAAATGCTTTATCTACCCAAATGTATGTGCCTTCAGATACCCAACAAGAACCACTTTTTAAATCATACATATGCTGCGTATCATATTTTCTTTTTTCTCATTTCTTGTGGGTTTTCTACTCAGTATGGCGGGATTTTTTAGTTCTTGTGTCCATATAGACATCAGATCCAACCCTGTGATGTTCTTGCTGGCTGACTTTGAAGGCAATGTTAATAAAGACACCTTATTCAGATCTTCATCTGAATCCAATCTTTGCTTTGTTAAGTATTCAAGCCCTTATCTTTGTGACATTCTGAGTCCACTCATTGTAGGTGGGTGGATGCTTGACAGAGGCAGCCAATGAAGCAAAAATATTCCATGAATAATCATTCGCATGTATGAACAAATGCACTTTCACTGTGTTACCAGTTGTCCAGCTCCCTCCCCAAAAGCATGCACACCTCAGGAAGACAAAAATGTACTGAATCAGATCCCCTATGCATTTGTGACAACAGCCAAAACCAGCACTTTTACAGAAGGAGCCTGAAGTCCATATTGCATTCAAAAGTCTCAAGATACAGCCCATGGTTGCTCTCATGGGGTAATATTTTCCAAAGGTCACAAAGCAGATTTTTTAAAATAAACTTTCAGATGCACACATCTAGGAGAATTAAATCCTGCAGGATACTTTTTCATAGTGCTTAATGCAAAAGGCAATGAGAAACCATCTGCATATTTAGGCATCTAAATTCCATCTTGAAATCCGCCTCTAAATAGTTTAACTGCAGCTTCTCCTGTCCAAGTCACTAGGATTCAAGGCTTAAGTACCCCTGAGTATCGTAACATTATATGCTGTAGAATTAATGAGATACAGGCTCCTAAATCAGTTGTGTGGGTTTCAGTTATTTTAAGGGTGATCTGTAGTATTAAACAAATGAAACATTATCATTTTTCTTTAGCCAAAGGAAGAAAATGTTACAATAATGAAGAAACTGGATCCTGTTACCAGACATTGTATGCCACCTTATGGAGGATATGTAATTCATACAGAGTCAAAAGGGGCAAAGCTCTATTTCCACGGCTTGAAGGAACATCATTGGTAAAGAGTCAGTCTGCTTTTGCAGCTCCCCTGCCAAGCCTCTGCAGGGCTCTGCCCAAATGAGCAGCTTGGTAGGAAGAACTGGTGGGCTGATAGAAAAAGAAAGGAAAAGCTGCTTCTGCAATGTTGCTGAACTATATTTCTTCAGGCCTTTAAGCTGATCTGCTATTCCTGGGCTTCAAAATGTCATCTGACAAGATAGCAGCTATTGGAAACAAACAAGTGCACATTCCTTGTGAATTTCCAAAGTCATCACATGATTTGGATCTGATCTGCTGCCTTTTACTGTATCTATCACAGACGCCGTACAACCTGCTCCACTCCGTGTAAAATGCAGTAGTTCTTTTTTTAAGAGTCACAAACAGGCTCAGCCGTGGTGTCATTTGCCCCAGCTAAACACTGCCACATGTGATAGTGTAAAATAACAACCAGGTGACTTCACTTGATCAACCACTTGTAAAGAAAGAAGGGAGGGGAGAAGGGGAAGGGAGACAAGATCCAAAATCATGTTGAAGTCATGCAAAGTTTGAAGTGACCTCTCAAAAGAAAAATTAATAGTTCCCTCCTCCTTTGACAAACATGCATTCTGTATTGCTTTTCCTGTACAGAACCATGTTTGTTTGCTCATCTGTCTCTGTCATTTAGACACATGGCGCTAATTGCAAAACAAGTTGTAGCAAGCTGCTCTGGGAACTGTCAGAAACAAAACTCTCCCATAAATTCACAACATGATTTAAAATCATGCTTTGAAGAAGGGGGGAGAAAACCTGTATATTAGAAAATGAGATTGCTGAATATCAGTGTGCAGTGGAATGAGATAACATACAGACAGCTGTGCAATATGTATTTTTCTCACTGCAGAACTAATGCCAAAACATAGTGCAATATATCTATAAGAAAATCAAATCACTAATAATTGCAGCATGTGCTCCGAGTGAGTTATTTTATGCAGTGCTAGTAGGCACAAAGACAATTGCTGGGAAGTCTGGGAAATTTGGAAAATCTGATCTGTCATCTTACAAAGATGTTGGTAAAGGCCAGAAGGCACCAGTCTAGAAACAAAAGCTCTGGTTCCTGTCCCAGAAGGAGCCTGCCTGGAGCATGGCCATTGTACATCATAACAAGCCCTCAGTGCAGCGCCACAGAGCGATGTTCATAACATGCATGACAGTAAAGGGATCAAACTTGTTAGTTTAAATTATGATTTAATGCTCAATTCAGCTGGACACAAACAGCACTAAGTTTTTTGGTAGTATGAACATAACAACACAAGAAAACGCCATCCTTTTTTATGGTCCTTTTCTCTGGAAAAGTCTCATTACCTTACCTGGAATTGAAAGCTTTGTATTACCATTGTTTCCAGCTGTCATTAAGATGTCTCAGGAAGGTCCTGATGAGCCACGAAATATTATCACAAGATGGAAATCATATTAATGCAACTGCTTATGTTTGCGCTGAAAAATTGGATAACCTAATTTGTACTTCAATTTCCAAGGCACCTATTTGTTAGCTGAGTAATTTACCACCATCTTTCATCATTTAAGTCCTTTTCCTCTCTAAAGATTTAATTAGTTTCCTTCTCTGTCTCACATACAATTTTCTTGAACTGTTTCAGGCAGTCCCAACAACCCCCCCAAGAAATGTCCCCATGAACACAGAGGAGAAATCAATAACTTCCATGCCTGATCAGTAAAAGAAAGCAGCATTTTCTGATAGCTGCAAACAAGATGGGATTTAGGCCACAAATGTTTCCCAGTCAAGCATGAAAACAACACTGGTACCCTGCTGGTAAGCAGATATGCAGCCTGAGAGTAACCAGTGGCAGAATATATCCAGGTTCAGGCCTTTTGAAAACTATCTGCCCTCAAGAAATCCCATAAATAATCTAACATGAAACAAAACCATGGATTTCATCTCTCATAATAAGCACACAGCATGATGTGTGAGAACAGCTATCAAACTGCTTCCAAGATGAGAGCTCAGTTCAATAAGTTCACTCTTATTTGTGCTTTTTTCTTCTAAATTATCAGGTTTTACTAAACTACCTTATGAATATGTCTCTAAATTAACCTCAAGTCTACTCCTACTCGCTTTCACAGAGGTCAGTGTAAACCTGTCATTAAATTCAGCAGGGATAGGTTTGAGTCCAGGATGAGTAACCTTTCCTTACTTTCCTTGTTTGCTGTCTTTATTTCACCTTGGTCTAACCTTAATTACACAGTAACTTAATATTATCCTTCCTATTCACACAACCAAGTAATTGCCCTCTTTCTGTCATCTCTGCTATTTTTAACACACCCTTTGTTGTTTTTTGAATACTAATACAAACATTGATACCAATCACAGAGTATGCAAACAGGCTACTGGGCTTGCACTTAACACTACTAGAGGAGGACAATAACTGGGACTTGGGGGACAAAGTGTCATTCCCTACACCTTTACGTGGTACCCAGCACATCAGCCCTGGTGTGATGAATGCCACCATTTCTGCCTAAAGGAATCTTTTCTCAAGATTCCCATTATTTCAGTCTTCAAGCATCTCATAACATTTCCTTTCTGTGTGAGCTAAGTTACTGTTTTCTCAAGTATTTAACACATTACATGCTGTGAAATGTGGGAATACTTCTTTTGACTTCAGAGCAAGAACCACCTATGTCCCATTTATATCTTTTATATCCACTGGAAGAAAAGTGTTGGTAAACAAATTAAATTAAGAGTCAAAGTGGGTTTGGCTCTATACACCCAGCTGTGGGGTAGCTCTGGGTTATGGCCTCTTCCATTAGTCCTGCTTTACATTTATCCATAGCACCCATTAAACATAACAATGGTTGTGCCTGTTGCCTCTTTTGGATCTAACCCTCAGGCACTTAACTGTGCCTTGGCAGGTACAGAAAGCTTAGGAACATGTATTAGTCGCATACGTCACGTTAGGAGACATAGATCAGGTCTGTTCAGTGATCCCTCAAACTCATTCTCTGAGGTTTGCCATGCTTAATGAGAACAAGATATGCATGGAACTTTGGTTTCATCATGCTCTTACTCAGCATTCAGAGGGTTTTGGACTGTATCTCTGAGCTGGACATGTAAAAGTTGTTTTGGCACAGAGTACTAAGCACTAATGTGCTAAACCCTTTCATCTTGGGTAGTTTTGGTTCAGATGGTAGGAAGAATCTACAGAAGGATGAAACTTGTACTCAGGGCAGCTTGGGACCAGCACACCCTGGGTTGCAGGTGCAACAGTAGGGGCTTGTCCAGACTAAAGTTGATGAGCATCAACCCACTGAGATGCATGCTGCCTTCCTCACTGTTAGCCTCTGAGTCTTGCTACAAATTACATAAAAGTGAATGGCAGCTAACTATAAATTGCAATGGGGAATCAAGCTATGGTCATTATGGCAGGTATCATGCCTGATATAGAGCAAATGATTTTGGTAAGGGCTGTAAAACCTTCTCCCCTGGGAATGTTCAGGCACTGTACTGCCATCAACATGATTCATGGGCTATATTAGCACTCTGCTCATGAGCCTTACTCTCCCCAGAAACTTTTGGAATTTGGAAGGTGGAAAGATGCTCATAAAACAACAATATATTTGACACACTGTTCAGTAGGATCAGAAAGCAAACTGCAGAAGTCTGACTGCCAACAAGGAATGTTGTTTAAAAAAATCACAATAACTGTCAAACTTATTCCTTCTACCATCCAGGATACAAGGCCAATTTACAAAAAGACCTTGAGCAGTCATCAATCACCCAACACATCTGACAGTCACATCAACTGTATAGCCTGAGCAAGCATTTTGTGTCCTCAGAGGCAGCTGGATGGTTCAAGCTTGAGTAACACAGCAGTAGTCAGAAAAGCCACCAGTCTGTACAAGAGAGGTAGAGGCTTCCATACATGTCAGGTAGCAGCTCAACCTTCTGCTTTTTTCTTTTGCTCCCTACCAGCCTTCCAATACATCAGGACTCAGTTGTGACTTTGCCTCAAGTCCTAATGAAGATACTTGTCACATGTCCATGTAAAAAACAATGTTCTGGAAAGGATTTTCTCCTCAGTGTATTGTACATGATATTGGAAAGTCCTAGGGGAGTCTTCAGCGGTTTCTGATACTCCCTGCAGGGACGTGCCACAAACATCATGTTCCTTCCTTGGCCAACAGAGGGGCTGTTCTGTGAGACCAAATTGAGCTAGACAAAAACAAAGTATTTCCATGGCATGTACCTCGAACTGGAGATTCTATGGCACACCTCACATTTGTTAACCTTCACAATGTCTTGCAGCTTTACTTTCTCTTTCCCAGTTAAAACCATTTTTTTCTTTCAATTTGTAAGAACAAACTTTGCTTAAGAAAATTCACATTAATTATGTAAGCTATTATACAGAAAGGGGGTGTGTCCAGGGAATAAAGCCATTCCTGCATCTGAGATCATTTCACTTCAGATAGAGAACTCACGTGAATCCCTCTCCAACTCTTTTCCTTTCTTTTTTTATTGTTTTACTGTTTTCCTTTGAAATGTTACTGCCATTACTCATGCAACCTCACAATAATTTCTTGAGTGCCCTTACTCTTAATACCTTTTCCTCTCTCTGTAACTCCTTCTCCCATATATCCAGCAGAGAGCAAAGGTTTCCTTTAGTACACAAGCAGGAAAAGCCACAGATCTGCTGCAGTATTCCTGAATGCAGCTTACAATGTGTATAAAGCCTGTTAATAAGTTCTCTTGAAACATCTTTTACAAATGTCCTTATATGCAAGATAGAAGCAAACATATCATCATACACTGGGCCCAGAAAAACTGATACCAATGTCTTGCAGATTTTGGAAAAAGTCCATTTCTCCTTTCCTTTTTTACTGAAGTTCCCTCAGAGACATCTGTACAAAGCTCATTCTTTTTAACTGTCTTCTTGCAGTCTTGGAAGCACTTTGTCTCAGTTCCCTCACAGTTCCTGATATATGAGCATCTGACAGGGTTCTCAACACACCTGCTCCAGCAAAGGAAAAGGATTTCTTCACAGGGTGAGATTTGTTCTTAGCTATTTCAGGTTAGAACCTCTGCTAAGCTTGTGTAACACTTGGAAATAAAGCAATTTTTTTAAAGGTGAGGGGGAAAAAAGAAAACTTCCACACTTTGGGAAGTATACCTTCATCTCATTCTAGGTCAGTACTCTGACCTGGACATACATCTCCACCTTTTGCTTCTTCTTTGCCTTAGCAATGGGATGCTTAATATATTAAAGCATTATTTTTCATCCTCCCTTTACTTGCAAAATGTTGTCCTTTGTCTGACAGGTCCCCAGCATTTACTAGCAGTTATCTCTGAGCAATAGTAAAGCCAAGGCAGTATTTTTCTTATACCTGCGGTGCAAAATTCTCATTCTAAGATGCAATTCCTAAAACCCAGGTGACTTCAATATACTGTACCCTCGTGGTATTTTCTGACATTATTGTGTGGCAGGAAAGTCTAACCTCCCCTGGATGGAAAGACATGCCTAAATATGTGAGCACATGCACTTGCTTTTAAATAAACTCATTGTGGTTTTCTTCCTTTCTAAAACACAACACTCTTCAGGTCCACTTCGCTCTTGCCAGAGATGAAGTAAGCACAATTCAACCCTTTTCTCACAAACAGAAATGTCAAGGTCTGCTTTCTGGCACACAGCTACCACTGTAGCTACCACAGACATTGCTGCAGAAAAGGGATAAGGCTTTGCCCGTGACATAGGCTGTTGGAAAGGGCAGGAATAGCAGTTTTCCAACTCAAATCATTTCTCTACAGCTGAAAGGCCAGTTGTTGTTATTAAGATAACTAAACCTCCCAAGGAAAGGGATTTGAAAAACTGTATACCTGCCTGATTTCTGTATAGGCTGGGCAGCTTTATTCCAGTACACTAGTTTTACTCTCGCACAAGCCAATGCTTTATTATTGCATACATATCCAATACTGACACATTGAAGGATGTGGAGGCCAGGTGTCAATCTCATGTGAAGATGCTTAGCCATGATTTTCTTGTCTCTATTATATGATTATATTATCATGTGAAATCTCACAGTATCTGAAGAAAACTATTCGGAAATTAACATTTCATCACTTCCCTTGACAGGGACAAAGACAGGGAAGGAACCAGGTGCATCACTGAGTTGTAGCTTCTACAGCATGCTTAATTCAGAGGGGTCTGTACAGCTGTTTAGCCTGGAATAACGATAGGATCTTGTTCATATTTTTCACACACCTCTTCCAATTTTCTCAAAAATCTAAACCATTCCTGGAGTGTTATATTTGTATTCAGGAGAGGTTATTTGTAACAGTCATAGGTACTTAGCTGTTAGCAAAGTAGAAACTCTCTTGGGTTTGTCTGTATTCTGTGTATTTCCCAGCTCCACCTTACTGGGGTCACATGGGACTCTCCATTCAAGGTGTCTGGGCATGACATTCTCACCCCAGAGACTCATCAATGGTAAATTTACCAGTTTTCAGCTAGTAAGAAAAGAGATATGATTATTGCTATCATTCCTAAGATCTGTCATAAAGCCAACGGTAATTTTTACATATGTAAGGCCATGCTCTCTGCAAACACAGCATTTATTAAGCACTAATAGCCACCAGCCTCTATTTTACCAGGAGGATGCACAGGTTTAGAAGACTGCAGGACTTTCATGGTAGCTCTATAGGTTAATGTTTTGCAAAATTAACTTCTAAAAATTCTGCACAATTCTGTGGTTTATGGGCAGTTCAGGAAACTAAAGGCCAAAAGATTGTCAAGAAAGAATGAATTACACAGAGCTTTCAGATACCAGAATGAAATCTCCATTCCCTGTCTTGGTACCAGCCCAATTTCTACAGCTATATAGTACAGAGACTACTAAGAAGCATTTCAGGTAGCTTAAAAGTGAATTTCCAGCTTCTCTTTAATTCAAAGAGGTAATTATTTATAACATCAGAGTTGCTTTTAGAAAGACATGCTCTTCAATCTTCACATGTTATGCCCAAGACTATTAACAGGCTTGAGTTTCACAGCAGGTTCTTTTCCCAAACTCTGCCTTTCAGAGGACGATTTTCTCTGAGGTAAGGCCAAATTCCTCAGACTATATAGGAAAGTTTATAATAAGAAGCAATGACTCTACAGCAACATTAGTGGAAACACTGAAAACTACACATCCCTTCAGAAGAGAAATAGGTTTCTGGAACCATGCAAACATAAAGGTCTGACAATCTGGTGCAATTTCCCAGATGCAAACCAGGTTGACAACACAGATCCCAACTTTATGAATAAATATCTCTAGCTGTAATGCTTCATCTTCAGTACTCAATAGGCCAAGCTATCTTTCTAGTAATGTGAATTCTTCTACGTTTTTTGATCTAAAAATATCCAGTCTCAGAAATATAATGAAAAGCCTTTTTTTCAAGATAGAAATCCTGTTTTCTGTCTACCATAAAAAATATCAAATTCCTTTCATGAAAAACAGCTTTCAGAAGAAAAAGTATCTGCATTCCCCCTCCATTTTTCTCCTTTCCCATCACTTTACAGGGGAAGGTTAATGCTTTAACATGCTGCTAGGTAAATAGGTGCTCACCCAGGTAGTTGACAAAAATTAATGGAATGCATTGGGGGACTGACTATCTGCAAAATCTAAAGAGTTTACACAATGTTTTACACACTTATATTGATTAGAAAGAGCAATAACTGATGCCAGTGGTGTGGTTTCAGTGGAACACGACACAGAAGTTTCTCCTCTGTGATTCTGCAGCACAGTAAGCAGTATTTTACTGGCTCCAGTCCATCTCATTTCATTTCATTTGCAAGTGCATCAAAATGTAACCACCTAGTCTGAGAGAAAAGGAGAAGAAAATAACTCAGCCTTTTGGAAATAAGCAGCTAATTTTCTTATTCTGTGGAGTGAATTCCAATAAGACCTCCAGAGGCAAGGCTGACAGATATCAGTGTCAGATGTTTGTCTCACTCCTCCAGCACAGGGAACTAGGGAGAAGCACTGGACACCTGCTTGGAATCCAGCCCTCCTCCAAGGCAAGGCGATCTGTGGAGCAGCGCTGTGAGGCAGACTGATGGCTCCTCACAGCCACTCAGCACACCTCTGCACAGCTCAGACAGGAGCAGTGCTGCCCTTTGCTTCAGTCTTTCCTCGGGGTTTGTTGCTGTTTCTACTCTCTGAGAAAGGCATCCAAATTTGTCATCTGTGTCCAACTCCTATGAAAGCTGGACCCAGAAATGTAAGACCTACGAGTCAGAAAGTGAACAGATAAATGAAGTTGGGCTCTCACCTGCAGTGGGCAGAACGAGATACAGAACCCTCTCTGAAATGCACAGGCATTTTATGGTACAGCAGCAACAGTGTGGGGGGTTTTTTAAAGTAACTGTAGGAGCTCTAGGAGCTTTCCTTCTGCCCAGCTCAGCGTTCTAACCCCCAAATTAATGCCAAGCTGGCTATTCCCCTTTAGGTCCCGTGGTGTTTACTCCTTTAAGCACATGGCAGCAGGAGGCACAAGGAATACTCTCTGCAATGTAGTGAAGAGTTCACTTGGCCAGTGAATCACCCTGGAACATGTGCAGAGACATTAGCCAGCTCCCAGCTCTTCCCAGAGGTGATTACACAAACAGTCCATCTCTGCTGCACCATCTCATTGCAGAATGATGTGATCATGGCTGGAACACCATTAATAAATCACACTGAGAGCATTTTAATAAATGAATTTGAAATATATAAGACCACATATACACACATGCATACATTTCCACATACCTGTACAGCGACCATCAGTTTATAAGCTACCCTGGCATTTCAAATGACAAAGTTCAGCCTGTCTCTAAACTGAGGTCTCATGAAACAATCACTCCACTCCTGGGGTGCCCAGGAGAAGAGACTAGAAAAGTAAAGCCGTGATTAAATAACACTGAGTTCTAATGCTGTCTTCCAACACAGATGTTACTGAGTTACTGTCTACATTTACTTGTGATTTCTCAAGCTCTTTTTCCTATATTAAGTGCCATCTTGCACACACAAGCTGTTCAAGGCAAAGCAAGTGAGCAGCTGTAGAAGGCAGAAAGGGGACAAAACCTTGGAAAAACCCTAAGGAAAACCACATTTAGACAAAATAGAAAATAGTCTCAAGAAGTAAGGGGCACAGCCAACATAGTTTCTCCAATGCATGATGTAAGCAGCTTTGGAGAGAGAAGTAGTCTCCATCATTCTGAGGCACAAAATATCAGCCATTGCTCCCAAGTCAATGTAGTGGGTGCACTGGTGCAGTCATGTCTTGGTTGCGTTAAATCTGGCAGCACTGATGTCTTGGATTTGTGTGCCCTCTCCATGTAACCCTGCTAATTCCGAGAGAAATGGGTAATTTTCCCCTGGCATGATGAGAGCGCTGGACGAAGATTTTTGCCCTAATCTGCAAGGTGAGGAAACTCCACTTGCCAAGATCACCTAACATTTCATCAAAGCAGTTCCTCACACTGAAGGAACCTGGGGATTTACCCTTGACCTTTTCCTGAAGCACAACTTGGTTGTGGGTTTTTTGTATTTTAGGCCAGCCCATAAGCTTGTTAAAATTTGTGGAAAGGTTTTGAGGCCTTTTGTGAATTGAACAGACAATTTAAATTAGATGTTTGTTCATGATTCTCTACAATTTCTTGGGACTGAGTTGCAGAATTAGGAAGCCTCATATGTTTTGTTTGTGTTTTCTTCTCCTTGGTGCCTGATTGGTACATCTCCCATAAAGCATCCCACAGCCTGCAGAGCAAGTGTTGCACAATCCTCAGGCTTCCTCAGGCTTCCTCAGGCTTAAAGCAACTGCTGCAGGCTACACCTGATCTCAACTACTTCACCACCCCCCAAAAAAATTATGCAGGCCATGAAATACTGAGGCCTTGGATAGCATGCTCTCTGAAATCATTCCATACTTGTCCTTCTCCACCTTGCTGTCCATGCCTCACAAGAGCTGCTGCAAGACAGTTTTTCAATACTGACTGAAAGAACCACTGTAAAGACCATTTTTGTGTCGTTCAGACACCTGGAATAGTCACAGGCCAGACCCTTCAAAGTCTTTGCATGATGAACACAATAGTTTGAAGGCTTCTAAGTAGGAGGACGAAACAATATTTCAGCCACAGCTAAATAATATTAAGGAAATAGCAGGTTTCAATCCTGGACCATCTAAGGGAAGGGGAAAAAAATAAGAAAGAAAGCAACAGATGTAGTATTGGATAATAATGATTCAGAATTATTTAATGCATTGTTTTGACAGACTTCACATCATAAAAGTAAAATCAGACCTTCTTAATAATAAAATAAGATAGAGACAGAAACACAGCAGAGCAACAAAGAACATAATGGAAGATATTTGAAGCTATTTTGACAATTTTTTTCTCTTTAAACAATAGAATTTACGTAAATTTGTAAACTAGTCTGAATATATTCATGAGATGTGAAAAAATAACAAGAAATACTTTTAAAACAAAGGCTAAACTAACTGTTTCAGCCATTTAATACCAGCACTAGTAGAACAAGGACATGAAAATTACTGTATAGCAAATATTGACTAATGGCTGTCATGTGATCTTCAGTGTCATTGGACAGCATCCCTTTGACTTCAGCAGGATGAGGTTATATTTGACTAGCTGTGGAATGCGGGTTCTGCTTTTCCTAGAAAAAATATATATTTATAATTAAAAATGACTGGTCTGAAAAGCCTTGGAATTTGAAACACAGTTTTCTGAACAGAAGACTAAATGTAAAAATACCTTCAAATTCCAGGTGACTTCAGTCAGCTAAAATTCACATCTCAAACTCTGAAGCATCACAAGTACCTCCTGTTTAACACCCAAGTTCGGAACATACCCCAACATACACATTTATAAATTATCCATCTTGCAGATCTTCAGGGCTTATCAGACTGTCCACTGAATCCTCAGCTGACCCTTCCTGCACTTCTCACGCCAGCCATCTGCTGAGCCACTGCATAGGGAGCCCTCAATGCCACCCACACCACCGTGATTATCCTGGGCAATGGCTGGAGAACCTCCACTGCTGGGGAAAATGGAGTGATCAGGGTCCCCTACCAGCATAAAAGGACTTATAAAAGTATATTTAATTCACCCTTGAACTTATCCAAATGTAGGAAAGGGCAGGCAGTCCATTTGGTAGTCTGTTTGCCAGGAGTGGGTAACATTAAGGTGGGAATTAGGAAAGACAGGAATGAGAAAAAAAATAGTATGGTTAATAGTGATATTAGTGGGCAACAACAGGAATTTGGCCAGAGAAAGGTCAAGCAGGCATGAATGAGGCATGAATGAGAACCAGGAGGAGAAATAGGAAAAACAGACAGAGAACAGGCAGGCAGAAATGCACAATGGTGAGGACAATGGCAAGTCTGGATAGTAGCTGCCATATTCTCATCAAATTCATACAAGAGCAAGGGTGACTTCAGAAGAGCTGCAGTCTGTGTCTGAGAAGGCAGTAAAAGGCACAACATCCACATGTCTGTGCTTCAGCTTCCGCAATTGTGTGCACTCAGCCCCCGACAAGCAGCATCACCTCAAACTGATGCCACACATTTTTTATTCTTGGAGACAGACTGGGCTGAGGAATGGCACTGGCATTAACATCATGCCTGCAGTTTGCATGAACATCACATTTAGCACATTAACAGCAGTTTTCCCCAGTAGATCTGCCCTCTAACTTAAGCCATTTTACTGCTTCCAGAACAAAGATAGAGGTGTGGGTGGTTTTGGATGGCATATGAAACAGTTTAGCAAGTTGTCAGTCAGTTCATGGATTCAAAGTGACTGTAGTGGCTGTGCCACATGGCTTGAAAAGATGAAGCTGGAGATCTGGGAGGGACAGTGAAAGTAAAATTTGGATCTCAATGGAGACGGCTGACCTATAAGTAAAGGGAGAAGTGAGCAGGAAGTTAAGTCAATCAAAGTTAAAAATGCAAAGTACAACCTCTGACATGAAATAAAGAACAGGAAGGGTTAGCAAATGGAAGGAAAGCAAATATGGTTCTGTAGGGGTGCCTATTAAAACAGTTCCTGCACTTCTGGGTTAAAGCAGCATACCCTAAGCAGCAAGAGAGCACTGAGGAACTATGTACTGGCAAGGCTTTGAGAGCTTGTGTCTCTTCCCATCATTTTCAGGCTTTCCTGTGTCTCAGAAGAGGGCACTGTGGGATGGAGAGCTACTAAACACAAGAAAATTCAGCCAAGTTCTCAACAGGAATTGCTATCACCATATAATTTGCAATTAATTGCTTCTTTTATTTTTATCCAGAGGACCATGTGTGATCTATTTGCTCAAATGCATGAGCATTCAAATGCAGAGCTTGCTCATTCTCTCATGTCAGAGGAAGTTCTCTACCCTTTTGACATATCATCATCCCCAATCACAGAGAGCTTTACAATTGCTGAGGGATTTTATTCCAAAGGAAACACAATTTCTTTTTTTATTTTCCCACTTTATTTCTTATTAACAACATCCAATGAAAATGGTCTTTATCCTTGCTGAGACATAATGTCTCTTTAGTAATTAAGGTGAAAGCAGATGAACTCTCAAAACAGATGAATACCAGACATAGTGCACGGACAATTAAACTCAAATTATATGAATTCTACGTATTCAGGGAAAACACAAATATTGTGCCTGCTTCCCTATTGCCTTGTTCTTTATGTAACTATACCTGCACTGTTTGGATCTAAACTGCATTACAAATTGCACAGGCCTGGTTTGTGTATGTATGTGTATTTTACACTTGCAGTCCATAAATGTAAATGAATGCATAAGAGCAAAAAAACAGTAGTAAATCAGTCTGGGTTTTCCCTCTGCACTCTTTCCTTGATTGAATCAATAACAAAGCTGGTCAGCTCCTGATGAAGCAAATTTCCACTACTGGCAAGTTGAAATTAAATATTTTGTAGAAACATTATTCTTCTGTGAACATTTGTTTGGGCAGGGGGAAATACATCATTTTGAAAGGGAACATTTTGGGGGTTGTTTGAAAATTGATTTTTCATTTAATTTTATTTTTAGCATAATTGAAGGTTTTCTTACATCCTGTGGTACTGTAAAAATTAAGAACATAAACAGCCACCTGAAGCACATCAATCTAGAGGAAACAAGTGTTGTAGACTGTAACATTCCATGGAAACTTAAAATTTGCCATCTCTACCCTATTTCAGAATGGAAGATGAATATCAATCACAAAATTGGACACAAGACATGCTGATTTAGAACAGAAGCTGCTAGGATCCCTCTAAAACAGCAATTATTTGGGGTTTTCAGCAGGTCTTCCACTATCCCTGTTTTGTTTTTAAAACATTGCATTTCTTTAGGCTTTCTCTTCTCTAGAGGTCATGTTCCACTCCATTTCTGGCTTTCCTGCTTCTTACTTTTTATTTTTTATTTTTATTGCTCCTTCCCTTCTAGTCTTTAATTACTGATAAATCCAGCTTGGATTTCTTTGTTTTTTATCTATTGTGACCTGGCATCTTACTTCCAACTTAGTCCACCAAATGTGATTTTGTTTCTTTAAACTTTTAAGCCACAGTTATATCCTACACACTTACCGTGTAGCTGCACTGCCCTATAGAATCCTGTGGCTATAGCAGTGGTGTGAGACTGTGGCCCTCCCCAGGATCCTCCTCCTTAGCCCACCCTTGTTCACTCCCCACTCTGTCCTTACCCAGGTTTGATTCCCAATAAAGCCATGGAGGCACGATGGAGGTGCTGAGTACCTGAGTCTATCCCCAGCATGAAACCAGGAAACTGCAAGGATTGTGTCATCCAGACAGAAAAAAACATCATACAAATTCCTAACATTTCAGTTTCTGGACCAGAGGCCACACCCAGGTGATGTGTGGCACACAGGGGAGTTGCAGACACCACAAAAATGCATCCATCAAGCCCAGTTGCCCTAAGGTTTTTGGCAATGCACTCATGATCCTCTCTCCTTCCTCACCTCAATATCCAGTTCTGACACATGGGGCACCACGCAAGATCCAGCCTCCCAGAGCTGGCAAAAAGCTCACCCAGTTCCTGGATCACAGCAAAGTGTCTGTCTGTCTGACACTGGCCTGACAGAGGGGTTCAGAGCTTGGAGAAGTGCAGTGGCGTCTGTGAGGTGACCCCCAAGAGCGAGTGAAGGCAGCAGATGAGCAGGGCCTGAGCTGGGAGGGGGAGGGCTCAGCTGCTTTGTAATGCTCAGCAACAGCCACAGCTCATTTCAGAGCCTGCTGCCTCTCCACAGAAGCTTCTCTGAGGATTTGTGTTAAAATTATGAACAAAAAACAAAAAAATAAAAAAAACATTCTTGGGTTTCACTAAATCCAAGAAGCTTGTATGACAGCTTAAGTGTGCAATGAATGCCGTAATTAGGGCTGAGGACTGCTGCTGCTTTGGATAATTTATGGGAATTTTTTGCATGGAGTTATTTTTTGGAGAAAAATGGACAAGGCTTAATCACACCTCATATTAGAGTTCAATTTGTAAATGGTTAAGAAAGAATTAATAACTTATTAAGACATTTTGGAAGGGAATGTTTAAACCAATAGGACAGTAGGGGTTAGCTTTACATGACGTATAAGCCCGAAATCTCAGGCTACCTTCTACCTGAATTAACTTTTATTTAAATTTCTCAGGATGCCTGCATCCCTACTTACAGAATTCCCCTGGTGCAGGATTTCTGCCAGTAAGAATGCTGAGTGTCACGTACACCTTGACAGAAACGATCATCTCAGCAGAGCTCAAGTCTGCGTACGAGCAGCAGCGACAGTCTGCCAGATCTCAGCAGCAGCAGCAGCAGCAGCAGCAGCTCACCTGGAAAATGCCCTCAAGCTCCTTCTAAGCCTCTTAAAGAGCAGAGCCTGCTCGTACCTCGTAATCCAGTCAGCAGAGTGCTTGTTTAGGAAGCAAGCAGACAGCTTGACCTCCTGCTCCTGTGGGAAGCAAAACTAACCTGCAAATCCATCCTCAAGAGACCCTGGTGTAGGAAGAGCTGCCCTATGCCTCAGGAGGAGAGCTCTGTGGGATGCAGAGGTGACCAGCCCTCTCCAGAGGACAGGGGCATCTAGGAGAGGGGGTTCAGCTCTAAGGCTCAGGGAAGCACATGGCACTGCAAAAAGAAAAGCAAGACCCAGAGTTTGATGTGAAGGTGGCAGCTACAGGAGGCAGTGGCAGAACTGCAGGCGCAGCTATTCGTGCTGATTTGGTCCCAGCTAAATCCCGTGCTAGCTGTAGGAATCATCTAACTTAGCTCCAGGCACACACACTGAGGCATCTCCTCAGTCAGTGAAGAGCACTGTGTCTCTTTGAAATGATGTCTATCCCCTCTTAACCTACATCATCACTATTCTCCAGCTCAAACTGTCTGTATTTGCTGTGAAGTAGAATACGAGGTACGTCCTTGGCCTGATGTGTAGTTGATATTTAATCGTTAGGCTGTTACACCAAGGAACAGGAACCACAGGATTTGCAGGAAATGTCACTTTTCAGACAGCAGTGCTAGCTTACACTTTGCAGAAGTAAATCATTAGTAGCCTTCATCTAATTATCTGCATCTTGCTAGGCAATCTCCACATTAAATGCCTTTGATCAAATCTTCAGATGGTTTAATTAGCAGAATTCAGGAGCCCATGTTAGTTGTAAGATCTAAAATCCTGCCCTTTACTAATCATTAATAAGTACATCTTTCTGCCTTTCTCCATCACACCAATATTACTCTTGACTGCACACAAGGAAATGCAGCTGAACTCTTCTAACCTCCATGCAATTGTTAATCAGCAGTTTTTCAGTTGCATGTGTTTTGTCTCTGTTAGTTGGCTTTAGAAACAAATATTTATGTCAGAAATGGCGCCAGTGGCATAATAAATATGAACTTCCACAATCATAAGTGTACACTCATAAGCCTGCCTCCCCCATCTCTGTACTCTCACACAGTGTTTTACCAGTTGGAAGCATTCCAGGCCCATATTGTGGATCTTATTTTCCGTATTCTTAGTTTCATGTCTCTGTATGAAACCAAACAGAATGCCTCTATGTCAGATGCCAGCATATAAACCTAAAGTTGTCCAAAATTGGAATTTGGAGGAAGATAAATCTGTTTTACTTCTGTGGAAATCGTCACTCCATCTAAGGCAAATATCTAACCTGTGTTTGCCAGTTAAACGCACAGAGGTTTAGTCTTGTTCCTTCCACAGTTTAGTGAGAGAATTTAAGTTCTGAACTTGATCCCGTTATAAGCACAGACCCTGCAGCACTGGCCAGGGTGTGCTCACAGCCACGCTGAGCTGCGTTGTGGCCACACAGCAATGCCAGAGACGAGCAAGTCAATGCCCCCTCATCATCCATCCCCTGGATTTGCAGTAAGAAAGCTCAGGCAGGCAGCAGGGGAGCTGCCATCCTCTCCTGAAGATCCCAAGACCCTGACAACAGGGCGCAGAACTTCTAAAGAGAGCCTGCCTCACAGGCTAATCTGAGACACCCCTAATTTAAATCCCTGGCATTGTGCAACACAAATGTTTGAGAACCCCACCCTCCTTCCTGCCTGTAGTTTCTTTTTTTCCTAACATTCCCTCTGGAATTGCACACTGTCATCAATATTTTTTTGTTTTGTTAAATAAGTTATAAATCAATAGGCCTATTATTCCCTTTGTGCTTGTTCATTAGACCGTGTGGGAAGTTATGGCACACTAGTGAAATCACAGTCAGAAGCTGATTTGTGTCTGCAGGTTATATCAACATATATAAAACTGACATTCAAAAGTGTGTCTCATTCTTTTATTACAAAAATTTACCTATCCCTTCCTCCCATATCCAACAACAACAACAGGGAAGAAGTTTTCTTAGTCAGACATTTGACACTCCAAAGTGCAAAATGAGCTTGCGAATTATACTAATTTATCCAACCATCACAGCTCAGGCAGTTTTACTTGCCAAGGAAGTGTGACAAAGAAAATGCAATTGTTCAGGGAATTGCGCAAGCAATAAAATGTTATTTTACTGTACTTAAAGAAAATTAACAAGAGCAGGCATAAAATAGTTACACTGATGTCTTTAAAATTACCTAAGTGCTATAAGTGAACAAAGATTGAGATCAAGAAAAGGACTCTTTAAAGTTGATTACACTGATGAGTGATTTTGTTCTTCAGTCCATTTGTTTTGGATAAAATGTCTGTGTCTTCTCTGTTTTACTTTCCTGTATTACAGAGGTACAGCAATTCTCTACATTCATTTGCCAGGATATGTTTTGGAGGATGGAATATGTACCAGGGTCTCGCTTTTTAAAATGCATTGCTCAGCTCGACAGTGCAGTGGCCAGACTTCAAATGTCTCACCCGAGTCTTCAGCCCCAAGGCTTTTTGTTTGCCAATCAAATGTATGCAAGGAAAGGAAAATCCAGACGCTAAAGCAAAGACAACCATGTATCAGTGAGGATGACTGTCTGTCAGAGGCTCAGCCATGCCTGCTCCTGTTCAGGTCCACAGGCAAAGAATCCAACAACGCCTGGACACAGAGCTCAGCAAACCTCTTGTGTGCTTCCATGCCTGTCAATAAACTGTTCTGACACTGCCTATTTGTCACACACTTCTGCTGATATCAGCTAACCACTAAATACCCCAGATGCCCATGTGCTGGCACACAAAACTTGTGACCTACTGGCCCAACAGCTGCATCACATTTGTATGAGTGGCTATGTCAGAAGAAATTAATCTTTAATTTAGGTGAAAGAAGTTTAGGCTGCACCAGGACCTGCTTTTCATGTACAATTTTAATGTATTTTTCCCTTCTTCCTCTCCTCTGGTAATGATATAAATAGCAAATATCTTCATAAGCTGGACAGATTGACGGATAATGTGTAAAAGGTAAATCTACTTGCCCATCTTGTATTCTTTGCCTTCACTGGACATACCCTTAAATCTCTTCAGGTGGTCCAGATGAGTGGATTTATGCTAAGTATTACTGAATTTTCTATTTCCAAAGCCAAAGCAATTCTTCAGCATGTAATAACCAGCCTTTTGCAGCCAGAAGCCATTTTGGTGGGTGAAAGAAATTAAGTACTTTTGTAACTATAAAGGGCAAAAAATAGAGACATGACCTCTACATTCTGATTTTCCTAAACCTGAAAGGCTGCCTGCTGACTCCAGGTTGCAGCTAGATGTCACAGCCTGGACAAATATGTTCTCTTTCAAGTGATTGTTTCTGAAAAAGGACAAAATGCTCCAATTCTTTAACAACATATATATATACAAATAACCCCCTGATAAAGAGCTGCCAGCTATTATTCTCCAGGTGTCAGCACTTCATGTATGACAGGCTGCAGGGCACCCCTTCTCTTTCAGACAAGAGAGAGCAGTTACGCCAGTATTTGTAGAAGTGTCTTTACCTCTGTGCTGGCACTGTCTGATACTGCAGATCTTGGTATAGTCATGGAAAGCACAGAGCTACAACCTATATCCCCCACACTATAGCCCTGACGTGTTTTCTGGCTGCTCAGTTCTGTTCTATCTCATGAATTGCAATCAGCATTCAAGGGTTTGCTGTTCAGAATACAGAACTCCTTGGGCTTTACATTGATGGCACAAGTGTTTCCCTTTCTCAGCGCCTTTCTCATCTATCAAAGTCTCCAATTTCTCACTAAGAAGGAGATGCATGTGAAGTTATAGTTCAGTTCTTCAGTTTCATTCCCATTACTCTTCATATTGAGAAACTTTCCTCACATGAAGACACACTGAAACATGTTTCTACCTACCGGTCCTAGAAACACCTGAAAGTGAAAGGCTCTGTGCTCTGTTTACCGACAGATCCTGTCATGCTACAGGAAACCATCGGAAGTGGAAAGCTGCTGTGTGGAGTCTAACAGAAGTTAACAAAGCTGCCAAAGGAGACGGGGAGCCAAGCAATTTTGCAGAAGTGAATCCAGCTGGACGTAGAGAAAAGTGGCCAGTGCTCTAGTCCCATAGTGACCCCATGGGCAAACACCCTGTGTGGGTGGCAATGGGAACAGACCAAATGGCAGCACAGGGGTTAACCCACATGGGCTGGTGCCAAGACATCAGTGCCTGCTGGGTATTATGCAAATGATCTGCAATATGGGGTGGAGATTGTACTGGGTCTGGCTGGGATGAGCTTAACTTTGTTCATAGCAGTTGGTAGGATGCTGTCCTTTGGATTTGTGGCCAAAGCAGTCCTGATAATGCACCAATGTTTGGGCTACTGCTGAAACAGTGCTTGAACAGTGCCAAGGGTCTTTTCTCCTTCTCCCCAAAGTGAGTAGGCTGGGAGTGGGCAAGAGGCTGAGAGAGGGCACAAGGCAGGACAGCTGGCATGGATTTACCAAAGGAATATTTCACACTATGGCTGCATTCCCAGCAATAAATGCTCAAGAAAGAAAGAACAAAGGGGAAGCATTTGTCGTTCAACTTACGGAACAACTGCATATGCTGAGGATCTGCTTTTCTCAGTGACTGGATATCTGTGTGCCTGTGGAAAAGAGTGAATGAATTCTTCCTTTTGCTTTTCTTGTGCACTCAGCTTTTCGTCTCCCTCTTAAACGGTCATTTTCTTGACCCATGAGTCTTATGACCTTCCTTCTGTTTCCCCTCTCCCCCACTCCAATCCCATGAGACAGGAGATTAAGGATTGGATGGGTATTTGTCTGCTGGCCAGGGTCAACCCACCCTAGGAAGAGCAGTCAAAATAGTTGAGTCTGGCCCCTTATGACCTAGGAAAATTAATACATGGGGAAGATGGTGCAGGCAGATTATTAAGCAGCATGAATCCTGACTTCTTGAACCAAGTGGTCAGACAAGCCAATTCTCTCTTGTTGAGATTTTAACCCAAGGCACAGTAGCTGTCCCATGACATCAATATCAAACAACCACCCTAGGTTAGTAACTGCAAGGTACATGAAAGACATCTAAAATGCAGAAATCTACTAGGAGTATTTCATTTAACCTCCTAGGAGTATTTAATTTCAAAGAGGGAATAATGAGAAGGCCACACAGAATGTAGCTCAATGGACTGGCAGAAGCACAAAACATAGGTAGGAATTCTTTATAGCTTGCCTATTAGAGCCTCAAAATGCATTGCCCATGACAAGAGAGAAAAGATTACCGTGACCACAGTAAAAGGCAGACGCGTTCAATGGCTGAGTAAAATCCTGCCATTAGAGGCAAAAAACAACCCTTTTTTTAAGAAAAAAAGGCCTAAATGAGAAAAAAATTAAAAACAGCTTTAATTTTAAGAAGTTGTCTGTAAAACCTTATCAAATGTGCCTAAACGACTAGAAAGAATGATTTGCTAAAGTAAAAAAATGAAAATACTAATTTTTCCAAATAACTTTACCTAGAAGTCTGGCCGTGAAGAAGCCAGGCTGAAAAGTCCTACTTATATCTAAAAGGAGCATTCAGGGAAGATGAATCTGAAGGAAAAAAGCCATATTAATTTTTCCCCAGGGTTTCCTACCTGTAGGAGCTATGGGACTTACTGACACCAAAGCCTTTCCTCATGAGGATAGACCAGGAAACAATCCCAGCTCACAGTGTGATGAAGAAGTTGAAAGAATCATAAGAAACTGAGAGGATGAGATGGTCTCCAGGCTGAACGAGCAGGGGCACAACACTGCTAAACTACGAAGCTTTGTATTTAATCTCTGGTTTAGCAGGTTATCTGCAGAGGAGAAAGAAAAGGCACAGCATGGGACCATGATTTCTAAGAGCTGTGCTGAAGGTGACAGCTACAGTGCACTGAGTCTGAATGGCACAGCGAACTGAATAGTGGTAGTTTTGTCATAAATAGCACATAGAACTATTGGAGAAAAGACATGGCTTTCTACGGGAAAGAGGTACTTCAAAAGGCTATAGATGCTCTGCTAAGAGATCAGTAAGCATGCGGAGAGAAGTGAAATGGTTATATCACGCACCTGAATTTCTCAAAAGCTTTTGAAAAGTTTGGACACTTAAAACTGTTAAAGATATTAAGCTGTCAGGGAAGAAAAGAGAGAGAGAGCCTACTAATTAATAATTTTTACTTTAAAATCTGAGCAGTGACAAATTGTGGCTGGTCAGTTCTTACAGTGGAGGGAGGTTCTCCCACAGGGAATAGGTTTCAGGGCTACAGCCAGCTCTGTTCATCCTATATTCATAAATGAACTGTAGAAGTCTGTTCATCACTATTAATGCAATGAATCTCTTTTAGTGAGGTGGCAAATATTCAACTGCTAAAAAAACATTCAGAAAAATCACACCTAAGACTGACCTCAAAGACTTCCAGAAAGCTCTCATGGCAGAGTACTAAATGGCAGAAGAGATTCAATGTCAATAAATGCAAAGTAATGCACATGGCAAAATAATGATCCTAACTATACATATGCAATGATGGGCTCTACATTAACAATTCATGAAAGAGGTCTCAGAATAACTCTGGATAATTTCCTGAAATGTCAGCTCAATGTTCAGTAGTCAGAAAGGCAAAAAAGACAGTAAGGAATAGGAGGAAGAGAATGAAAGCAAGCAGAACACATCACTATAGCAGAGCACAAAACCACTGTTGACCCGCAGCTTTCCCAGCCACTCCATCCCAAATCAAATGGGGCAGACCCATGAGGGGAACAGAGCTGTTGGGAGGTACAGACCATCAGCTGCATCTTGAAGAACAACAGGTCTCTGCTTCACACCTGGGCCATCCCAGCTGAGCTGCTTCTTTCTGCTTCCTGTGACAAAAAAAACTCATCTGCTCTGTTCAAAGCAAGGGCAAAATAGCTAAAACATTAAATTGCTTAGCAATTTCTTATGGTTTTAGAGCCCTCCGGAGCTGTGTTTTAAAAGATAAATCATCCACCAAATATGTAAGCAATCAAGAGTCACTCTCACTTGATGAACCTGCTATTCTCATTTTGTCCTTCATAATCTTTCATGTTGAGATGGAAGAAAAAAGGGACAAAGATCAGAGAAGCTGTAACGCGAATTGCAAGTTAATGGGAGAGGGGGACAAGATAGGATTAACATTTATATGCTGCATACTTTTGAAACTGTAAGGCCTTTCCTTGTTTTAACCTACATAATGCTTAAATTATATTTTGTCACCCTTGAAGTAGTTCTGAAGTTATCTGCAAGCTGTGAGTTAATCTTTTACCTTTGCTCTGACCTCCTCCTACTACAAATAGTTACAAGATATTAGTTGACTGAGTGACAGAAAAGACATAGCATAATCATAATCTGAAGTTGTTCTTAACTGAATATATGTGACAGTAGAATGCAAACCAGAAAGCTGATCTTGAGAAATATCTTTGATCAATGAACATGTACCTGGACAGTCCATAAAAATTGCAACACATACACCTACATGAGATAGACCAATAAGGAAAATATCTGTTGTTGAACTCTCTAAGTGCTGTTACTGTAGATGGCAGTGTTGGTAGAAATGGTCAGCTCATACACAGAAGATCATCATGGAACTGCCTCCAACAACATTTCAGAAAAATAAAGCCAGAGAGGAAAATGACTAAAATTGTTAAATGACAACAATTTATCTATCCTGTTCACAAATGCATTTCTTTTCTCTTCATTTCTGCCTTCTGGCCACATGTGAGTATCAGCTATTTTGATACTGAAAATAAGAGGACTCTATCAGAAACAGTGTGGCCAGCAGGGAAATTATTGTTGCCCTATACTCAGTACCTATGAGGCTGTACTTCAAATCCTGTGTCCAGCTTTCAGCCTCACCCTACAAGGAAGACATTGAGGTGCTGGAGCATGTCCGGGGAAGGGCAATGGAGCTGGTGCAGGGTCTGGAGAATGAGTCTTACCAGGAGCAGCTGAGGGCACTGGGGGTGTTTACCTTGGAGAAAAGGAAGCTCAGGAAGGACCTTATCGCTCTCTACAGCTCCCTGAAAGGAGGCTGCAGGGAGATGGGGGTCAGTCTCTTCTCCCAAGTAAGAAGCAATAGGTCAAGGGGAATCAGCCTCAAATTGCACCACAGGAGGTTCAGATTGGGAATTAGGAAAAATATCTTCATCAAAATGGTTGTCAAGCATTGGGATAGGCTGCCCAGGGAACTGAGAGTCACCATCCCTGGAAGTGTTCGAACAACACATGGATGTGGCACTTGGGGACATGGTTTAGTGGTAGATTTGGCAGTGCTTGGTTTACAGTTGGACTTGATGACCCCACAGGTCTTTTCCAACCTAAATGATTTTATGATTCTATGAATCATGATTTCTGCATATCTGTCAGCCTCACTTCTACAAATTAATCTTTGTTCATCCAAATAGTCTTTTTGTGCTTACAATTCAGGGAGCCCCATACTGCTGCAGAGTTTCTGAGTTTACCTAGTCCACAGGTTTGCCTAACCCTTCAAGAAAAAAAAAAAAAGCTTGCCTTCTGGAGACTGAGCAAATAACCTACCCTTAAATATGAGAACATTAGCACTGTATTCATTTCCACATGACATTTAAGATTGTAATCCACGCTGTGCGGAGTCTGGGGGATCCTCCTTTCCCCATGACTCATTTTACTTCCTGCTTGGCCTCTGAATCTAATTGACTCTTCTAGTTAATTTCATTTGGATTGTCATTATGATTATGACATTTAACAAGATTCCTTTTATGTTTAATACATTTAAATAGTTAATTAAAACAAGAGCTAGCCACTATAGGCATTTTCAGAATGTAGGCATTTGCAGTTATATTTTCCATGTACTATGAATTCAGAAGGTTAGAGAAGAGTTTTTGGCAGGGGAACAGTACATTTTTTTAGTTTGTTTCATTTCTTATTTACTTTCTCTTTGTAAAGAACTTATAGGTAGTGCAGGAATCTAAAGCTGAGATGACCCACATACAATTTGTTGATCTCATTAATCACTGAATTAAGTGACTGAATCTATTTGATTGCAATTACAGACTCTACCTCTCTTTCATTAATCATGGCAATACGACCATGATTTTCAAAGTTATGTGGGTGACTGACTTTTTCTAAAATCAGTGACAAGATTCTTTTCCAATGTAATTTATTTTAATAACTTTGAGTCATTTTTTGTTTCCACACAGTTCACATATAAACCTAACAGACACAGGGGTTTAGCCATGGCTTACTGACTCTGCACAGTTCAAGAAATCCCAGGATTTATGTGTGTGTATAAATGAGAGGCTGAAACAGAGAGACAGAATAACTACACAAAATGTACATCCTAAAATTGCTTCCTCTCGGGAATAACATTTTGACTGCTAGATAAATTACACTGAGTTTGCACTTTTGTGGAGCAATCATGACATCCAGTGGGCATTCCCCTTACTGCAGGGCACCAGTACCTTGACTTCACTACAGGACAGGTGATGGGTCATGAAAGGAAAATACCAAGAAAATTTTCAGGGAAATAATGTTTTCATTATTTTTTTTCCTAATTTTTTTCTTTTTTTTTTTTTTCTGAATGCTTTCCAAGCATTCCATGGATACATTTCTAATTATTAGTCTTGCTAATTGCTTCAAGTGTTAAGGAGTATTGCAAGACCTTAGGACCACAGCACAGAATGCTTTCTGGCATACTGATCCATACAGACCAATAGTTTTATCACAAGCTCAGACTAAAGGGCAGCCAGATCTGCCCAGAAACAAATTCAGCCCTCACAGCACCGTTGCAGGTGCTCCACGATATTCTAGTCTGCTGTGAGTTGGATGTAATAGCTGCAGACTGTTTAGGGTATTTATTGTCTTTCGCTAAACTACTTTTGTGAGCTCACCAGCCTTCATGCAGGGGCAAGATAAAGAAGAGGGTTTTGCCTGCTGCTTGGGACAGAGAGGCACCCTCTCCAAGGCAGCAAAGTTTTGTAACCTCATACTCATCATGAGGAATCCATCATATATGGTGGCTGGCATTGTTGTAACAGAGATCAATTAAATTGGGTGTGGGTACACTGATTAATTTAAAGGCCTTTAAACCTTAACTTTCTTTTGCAATTTGCAGCGCCATTTAATGTGTGTACACATTTTTGTATCTGCAGCTGTTGCTACATCCATCACTTCCTATTAATTTCCCTTTCAAAAGTTCAGTTGCTATAGCTGTGCCATTGCCAGCTGTTCAGCAGCACTTTGCTCACCATTATGCAATGGATTCCTCCTTGGAGACAAACATAGACAACTCACTCCCCAGTGTTTACATTTCCATTTTGGTCAGGGTCAGGTCTGGAGCAAAGCATCAGACTCAGCTTGAGTCCTCAGTCTGACTGGTGCCCTTTGAAGAGACTATGGCTGTGCTGGGTAAGGTTTTCCCTTGCCTAGTCATCATCAGGTTCCAGCTTTGATGCTGCAGGCAAAGCGACTGGGTACACCTCCCAGATACAGAGCAAAGGAAATTCCCGGGCTCAATCCCACTGACTGCTCAGGGCTGACTTTGATTCATTTTTCTGCCATCTGGCAGTGTGACTGCACTGTACATTTTCTCATTCAGAAGTTTATCTTCCCAACCAGTCTTAGGCCGTCCATTAAAAATATTATAGTGTAAATCCTGAAGAAACGACTGGGTGCACCTGGGAGATGTTGGTAGGAATCACTGAGCATTGGCTCCAGTAAACCCTGCAAACAAACCTACATACAGGATGCTGTGTGTGTAAGGAGAATGGCAGTGCTAACTAAAACATGAATTCAGGGTTGTCATTCCTTTGTAACTAAGCAGCAATGGCAAGAGACACCATCCCTCCTCTCCATTCACACTGGATTCAATAACTGTGCACCTTTCCAGTGCACAGCATTACTCTAAAGCCTTTGGAAGAAAATGAGAGCAACCTTTCCTTCAGCCTGCCAAGGGACTACATAACCTTGTAATTATCTGGCTTTAGATAGAGGAGATATATTGTAATTGTGTACAAAAAAGGTCACAGGTTTATGCACCCTCTGACAGACTGCAGGAAGAGAACTATGGCAAAACCCCTCCAGCAGACCTTTTTAATTTATTTTTCCCATATGCATTAAATTTTAATGTCATCTTTATGACCTGTATGTTAGAGTATTTATGAACATGTGATTAACTGATATCACTGTAGAAAGCCAAAAGTGTCAGAAATTGTTTCATTTTAATTGATTTTGGCTCTCTATTTTTTAAAAATTACCAATATTGTATGAAGAAAAACAGATTGCAATGTTGAGGAAGACAAACTTAGATAAACTCATACAGTGACTGGCATTCAATAAAAACAGACTGTGGTTAAAAACCTACCAGCTGCCCTGTCAGTAAAACAAAGCTGTTATTTTTGTTTGGCAGACCCGGGTTTTGAGGAAGATGTACAGTACAAACAAAGCAAAAGAGGTGTCTTGCAAGAAAGGAGAATAACACAACAGAGAGACCACACCTTTCACGTGGTGAGTGGGGTCATCCCAGGCAAAATATACACTATGTTAGTCCCCACTAAGTTTTGGTATTGTACCCAGCATGTGAGAGTGTTAGAGGGGAGCTAGAGATGACTTGGGAGAAGCTGATGGCTCTCCAAACTCCAAGTTTCTGTTGGCATAAAAGGGAGCAATGCACTGTATGCTCCTAATTTAAACACTTTCTTCATTACGGGTGAAACAGGCATTGGTGATCCCCTTCTGGTTCATGGTGAAGATTCCTCTTGCCTGTTAAGATAGGGTGTTTCTTATTGCCCAGGAAAGAAGCAAGTCCTTCCTTTGCTAAGTGTGCCACTTGTAACAGCTCAGTGTAAACACTTTAGGATTCCTGCTGAAATGGCCCAGCCCGACACATTGCTTCCAGCAATGTACAGCTAAGAACCAGCTCCAAACCATTTGAAGACTAAAACAGTCTTCACTAGGGCACTCTTCTAAGCAAATATGGGCCTGTTCTGTGCTCGTGTAAGTTGTTCTGAGCATTATTCTCAGCAGATCTTGACAGCAAAGGAAAAATAGGTGAAGAACACTTAGAAGGCTGTTAAATGTGTAACTGAAGCACCAAGAAACCTCAGACAGAAAAGACGTACCCCAGGCAGGCACAAACCAGAATCTGCTTTGTTCAGGAACAGAGGGCTCTCAGTGTAAGTCATGCATGTTGGACAACTAAAGTGCTGCTATCCTTCTTCAGTCCTATTTTAAACCCTGTCATGCCACCTATGCAATTGATGCATGTCCCAAAAAGAGGTTGCAGAAGAAACTCTGTTCAGTTACTTGTACTGAATAACTGAGGCCTAAGGAGATATTTCGTTTAAGTTAACAATCTTAGTTAGTAAGAGCTATTAAAACTTTTAAATTCTGATTCTTTTGCTTTTTCTGGAACACAGACCCCCAGATGCTGGCACTTCAGAATTTGTTACAAGATTAAATTAGGATGAAAATCTGCAGTTCTAGTTTTGCTTCTAACAGAAATGTGTTCCCTCTGTTAACTGTGGAGCAACATCCCTCTCCATCCTCCTCCTCCACAGCCCCGCCCTGTTTACCACTTCCCAGGTGGGAAACATGAAGGGCCAGGGGCTGCCCACAGCTCTCCGTTTCCTGCCGTGCAACTCCCAGAGCACAGACAGAATATGTTCTTAATATACTTTCCTTTTGCTTTGCAGATATGTTTAAGTTACCTTTAAACAGGCTGGAGCAGTCAAGGATCTTCATAAACATATTGCGAGCCCAAATCTTTGCAAGCAGCCTCTGAATGCTCGCAGTGTGGGACTGCTTCACCCCCTTCCCACTTCTGAAGCTGGAGAGGAGCATCAGCTCCTGGTGGAGAACTGGGCAACTTGGGTGAGATGATCAGACTCTGAGGGCCACTGAGAGAAGCAGAGCTGGACTTAGGAAAAAATTGAGCAAGGGCAGAAGAGTTACCTGTGAAGAAAAAAATCCAATTGCACAACACAGTCCAGGCTTGTCATGTCTTTCATCATCCGCTCCCCACTCCCCTCAACATGATTTCTGTAAGAAATGGGTTTTCAAACACCTTTTATGTGCCTCCTGCAACATTTTTGTGCTGGGGAGGGTAAGAGAGTAAAATGTGCCAAACAGCATATACACAATTGCCTCTCAGGTAAGTATCCCCTTGTATATTGCAACTAGATTATTTTTAGGGTACCTTCCAACCCAAGCCATTCAATAAATCAGAAAGAAAATGGTAGCTTCTTTCCCCTTCTTTTCTACTCTTAAAAATAAAAATTAAAAAAAAAAAAATTAAAAATAAAATCACCACACAAACAAAAAACCCCCACCACATTAAATGTAGTGGGAGTTACAGTGGAGGTGCTTCTTCCTTCTTGTAAAGGCTATAAAGGCCATTCTGCCATGTTTTCTATCACTGTAGTGGGGAGTTATGGAGGTAGTTATGGAGAGGTAGGAGAGGTAGGAGAGGAGGGTAAGGGTGTTTAATGTTAATGTAAAAGGCTTCTTCACTTTCTTGAAAAACCTGCTGTATATCCTCATACTTTTGACCATCCAGCTGCCACTGGAACCCTGATAAATTAGGGTTTAAGTACACTTGCAGCAGACAGCCTGGTGTGCCCCCATACTCTGACTTCCGTGTTCTGAATTTGTGGGCAGAGGTCCTTGCTCCTTTGCAAGGTCTGTGCAGCAGGAGTCATCAGATGTTCCTCAGCCAGCACCAGCCATTTCCTACACAGCTCACAGAGATTTAGATAAGCAAATCAGACCACACATTTCCAGCTCCACAGCACCCTTGGTCAAGGGGCAAACTTCTGATCCCTGTGTTTTTTAGGGCATGTGAATCCAGCAGACAAGAAAGAGCTTCTCAGGAATGTCTGGTTAGAAAGAATGAGTTGGTATAAGCCTAGCACAAAGGAAACTGAGTGAGTGGGTAAGATGGTCTACATTTCCTTTTGTGTCTAATCACTAATCAGAAGGAAATTTCTTCAACAGAATTTTCTCAGTGGTTAGAATAAACAAGACTGAGAAGGGTAAGCAATCATGATAGGGACAGGCAAAAAATGTATTATACCTCAGATTAGTCTGAGCAAGAGAATTGGATGTCTTCCTTCACTTCTGTCTCCAAAACAATCTGGTCATTTCAGAGGACATAATTTTGTTTTCCATTATACCCATAAGCTGGTGAAAAAATGTTAAACTAATGCCTGAAAATGGAAAGTGTCATGCAGGGCATTTGAGGGAGTGGGAAGATGAAGGGCATGAAAAACAGGACAACATTGTGCTTCATCTGGGTCTCAGCAAAACTTCGCCACTTGTCGCTGATTTTGGAGCCTCTGGGAGTTTGCTTTTCTGGCTTCATTGTCTAAACTGAACTGTGAAAAATACATTCTTTAAAGTTTTAGCTTTTCTATTAAAACTATTCACTTTAAAATCTCTTTCTCACATATAAAGCCTTAATTTTTTTCATGAGATTTTTTATTTAAAAATAAGCAAACTGTGTGTGAAAGATAGTTTTGCTTTTGACTTTAAGCCTTTAAAATGCAAACCAAGTCTGCTAAGGTCTTCTCTGTTAAAATATGGAAAGGGTTTCTACTTTTTTCCAACAATTTAATAAAAGTTTCTCTACCCTGCTGGGTGCATTTAGAAGTAAAAAAGAAATTATATAGAATATATTATTGATCATTCCTGGTGGAACACCAGCAATGATAAATCATATGGAACTGCACAGTTCATTAGACATTGACAGGGTGAGGTACTGCCCTTCTGGAGCATGTGGTGCAGACAGCAGGCAGATGCTCTATAAAATGCCCTATTTTTATTTAACTCTTCAGAGGCCCCTAAAACCCAAAAGAAGTGCTTTCAGAAAAGTTTCATTTTATTTTAGTTTGATTAGGCATTTGTGGAATATACACTGAAGATTAGGGGAAGCTTTACTTTCACAGGGAGTCCAGTGGAAAGCCAACAGTTTGCATTCTGGAAAAACCAAATTGTCCTGTATCTACAATCTGATTTCCTTCACACATAAATCCCATCTCTACTAAAGCCTTCAAAGAAATGGGAACGAAATTCAGAAATTCAAAATCTGAATTGAAAATGGACAGTTGGTGTTGGCTGTAATTATTCACACATCTGATGATGTCGTTGTCAGCAATACTGATGTCGTACTGATGTTATTAGTACTGGCTTTTCCTGCCTCTACATGAATAGCAGAAGCAGGCACAGGCTCCCATATATCACTGCAGCCTGTGACGCCCACAAATGGATTAATCAGCTCTCATTAGTTGCTAGGTAACAGTGCCTTGACCTTAGTGTCTCTTCAGCCAAAGAGGGACAGGGATGTGGAGATGTTTCCCGTGTGTGCTGCGTGGCCAGACACACATTGTCACCACATCTGCTGCTGGCCAAGCTGCACAGCTCATCCCTCTGCAAGCTGCACTACACCTCTAAATAAATTAGAAAACAAGATGACTGTTCACCTCATGGCATTTCTTAACAATTTCTGTCAACACATCTTGTGCTTCTCTGCGTCAGATTGGGTGAGATGCAGGCATGATTCAGAAAAGCAGTTGCAAGGCTCCAGAAGCAGTAGAGTCAATCCTTCTGTTAGTTTCCCTTTATAAATTACTGTGGCTCCATTTACACGGTTGCTGTTACTGATGTGCTCCATACGGTCCTTCAAGATCCCAGCCAACGCTGTAGAGATCATAAATGTCAGTGAAAAATGTAGGTGAAACATTCACATCACAAACAGATGAAACGTAAAAGGTGAAGGGAATGAAGTGAGATCCCCATTTAATTGGGTCAAGAGCAGGCAGTGAGGCACAATGAAATTAAGAGACTTGTGTGGAGACTTAGGATGAACTGTAGCAAAGCCAAGAACTCAGTTTCTGCTTTGTTACTTCTCTGTAGTCCAGAGGGAATATCCATGGTCACTGCCACTTGACCCAGAAGCTGCTTTTTCACATGGAGACTTTTGCATGCATTGGATGCAGTCCTTGGCATAGGACCTAGGAACAGTGCAATGGACTCTGTTTATTTCAGTTAAAACCACAGAAATTCTTGGGAAAATGAATTACTTTTTTCAGGATTAAAGCCCAATCTGCTATATTAAAAACATACAGACTATTATTAGAATGAAGACAGACATTAAAATTCAGCAAATAGATAACAACATCTAAAACTACTACATTACTTTTTTTTCTTAGACTAAACAGACTTTAATTCAATAGTGACATCAAGATGTCATTAAAATTGCATCAGGAAATTAATGGAGGAACATTAATAATAGGTTAAACCACCAATTAGTCAAATCACCAAATTAATGCAGCAGGAGATTGAATCATGAGATTAAAATAACAAAGAATCTTTACTTGCCAATTCTTCAGACTGAAGGGAAGTAGCATGTTTGCTTTAGCTTAAACCCACAGCCAGAAGATTTGCCCAAGGCAATAAAAGTAATTAATTTGGTCTCAAGGAGTTACAGAAATCAAGTTGTGGTTTATTTTGAGTGCTAACTCAAGAGTTTTCCTTAAAGCTGACTACTGCCATGATGACAAATATTTCCTTTCCTCACCCACATTCTCAAGATGTAGATTTACCAACTAATTTAAAAAGAGAGAGTTTGATGGAATTAAATAAATATTTTAAACTTTGTATTGCTTTTGCTAACCCAGGAAATATCTCAGTGAAACAGGCCATGCTAAATACAAGATTTGTTTTTGAACACCTTCTTTACATGCACTTTACAGAGAGATACACTAGGACAATCAATACATGTCCTAACTGCAAAAGACACATTTCTTTTGAAAACCAGTATATAAAAAGGAAAAGGAAAAAAAAAAAAAAGAAACATGATGAGTTGAAACTATTCTGTTCTGCACCAAGGGGAAATATTGCTCACAGATACAGCTTGCAGTTAAAAGGACCTAAAGAAGAAACATTTGGGCCTGAAGCACTTTGCCAGCACTTTCCGGACAGCAAGGGTCCACTCAAACTGCTCAGTGTCATCAACAGCTCCCTCCTGCTCTACCCCCTCAAGTGTCATAGATATCCCTGCACATGCCAGCCCAAAAGACTTTGTGGGCTTTGTACTTTGTCCCCTCTTTGTTGCTGTGCCAGTCTTTGCAAGCAGTCACTCGGGGCCGTGCAGGAGCTGCAAACAGCAGAGCTCAGCCCGCCTGAACAGGCTCCTGTTCCCAGCCCACCACAAAACACCTGCTGAAGGCACCTGCTGCCTGGAAATATCTGCCCTTGCAGTTCCAGGCAACAAATCAGTTTCCCAGAAAACAAAGTCTAAGGGACAGTCCTCTGACCCTGCTCTCAGAGAGTGGCGAGGAGATTCCTTATTGCACCGGTCTCTGGCAGCTTATGTGTGCCACACAAGTGGCTGCAGCCACGGAGGCATTCCTAAAATGGCAAAACTTGACCAAGAGAGTTGAGTGTGTCGTTCCTCAGCCCACAAAACCAGGGAACTGGGAAATGTGACTATATTTGTGCAAATGGTTCTATCTGGCTTCCTGTCACTTGCCCTAAGTGAAAGCATCTTCGGTATAAATAGTGGATAGAGGTTTCCGAAGAGCAAGTTTCAGCAAACCATGCCAGGAGAGCAATAGCTAAACTGAAGTATTTATTAAACTGTACTCTCAGAACAGCCATTTCTGGAGTGTACCCACCATCTGCAGCAGTCATACTGAATTTCAGAAGGGATTATGAGGATAATATCTGATTCATCATTTTCATATAACTCATTTTGGTTTTCCTTCTTTCTGCAGGCAGGATCACTTGCTGGGTCTTCTTGTATCCATTTTGCAAACTGCCAGCAGTTTTTAGTCACTGGCAGTACAAACCACAAGGAGCACAATTGCTCTAGAAAGAAGGAAGTTTCCAGGGTGGGTTTGTTTGTTTTCTTTCTATAGGTCAGATATACTTTAGATCTTGGTAATCCATGGGCAAGTGTTTAAATAAATTACTAGAGAACAAATGCTCCATTGCTGTTCAGAACTGTTTACTTAATGGGATTTTTAAGATGCTAGAAGACTTTACCTCAATGGATAGAGATAAAACTAAACAGATTTGATTTAGAGAAGAGAGTTAGAGCAAAACAGGAGAAAGGTTTAAATCTTTTTGGTGTGCTTAAAAATAAGGATAAAAGTCTAGCTCATTATTTCCTTAATATAAAAGTCTGGGAAAACAAAAAGCTAGATTGGGGAAACTAAATCCAGCTAGCTCTCTTTTTTTGTTTTTTAGATGTCCTAACAATAATGCAGCAGGGTGAAAAGATCAGGACCACTTTATACACATTGTGCTAATTACTGCAAGTACTTAAAGTTGTAATTAGCTTATTATACTGCAGAGAACCTAACATGGCATGTCTTTCAAAAAAATTTCTCTCCAGATCATTAGTGGGAAAGCTAACAACATCTGCTTCAAATAAAATCAACCAATTAGCGCAGGCAACTTCACATAGTTTGCAATCAGAGAATTATATTGTGCCAAGTGCTAATTTCAATGTGAATTCTATCTCCTTCTTATATCCCACGCTTATCTGCCAGCACAGCTGGTGTTTAACACCACTGACTTCAGTGAAGTCTCCAAAAACTTATGTTAATTTGAAGTAACCTAATCAGAAGTGTGCAATACAGACTGGGCTTGATCTCAGCTTAATTAAAACTGACCTTGTCATTTCACTGCATATAAAACAGCAGAATCTTACCATTTATCACTCGGCTATGATAAATATTCAGCTTATGTGAGAATCAAGGAAGACAAGCACTGTACCAAAGGAGCTATTTTCAGATATCAAAGCTTGGTTTTAACACACTGTAAGATGCCACTCGCCTGTGGCTGCCAGTAAATAATTCAAATAGTTCAGAAACCCAAAGTAAGTTCCAAAACCTCCTTCCAAAATTACCAAACAGAGCACCACTGCCAGGCTTTCTCATTTTGATGCTATCAGAATCACACAGCAAAAGCTGGCTATTGTCACTGACAGTAGATGTGAAACACAGCTTGATTTTTAAAATGAAGTTTGTCCTTGTTCTGTTTTAATGCTGCAGTTTCCCAAGCAGATTACGTGAAAAAGATGAACTTGAAAATGAAAAAAAAGGCTTTGGCAGAGTTCAACATAGCATAACATAGCAATCAGAAACTAACTTGAAATTACTTTTTTTTTATTTCACCTTATATTTTAAATCAAATAATGACAATTTGGTTTACTTGAGCATGTTTATCAGTTACATTTGCTCTCAGGTGTACATGGTTGCCAGGCTCAAACTTTAGACATCCAAAATTATGGTTTCCTATGGAGTTAACACTGGGGAGCAGTTAACACTAGCTAACACTGTGTGTTCTGACTCACTCCCTGAAGGACTCTACCCCTCATCTCTCACCCATCCGATATCTGATGTTATTTTATTCCCCTGGGATCATCCCAGCAGATTCCTGCACTGATGCTTCCACCGGACCGAGATCTGAGCCTGCATACAGACACACTGTAGGACCAACTCCTGGCAGAGGCTTAGCTTATACCAGTGAAAAATCTAAGCTGCTTTGTGATATTGGCTGATATTCATTCACAGAGCAGAAACAGTAGTAATGGAAGCGCTTTTCCTGTCAGGGTAACTGCATCACCCATGACAGCTCCCCTCAGTGGAACAGTAGTGACCAGCCACGTGTGCAGGCATATCCTACTGCAAATGAAAGGTAAATTAACCTAATCCAAATCTTTCCCTATACTGCTGGCTCTACAGCTAACCTCATGCTTACTGAGGACAAAGGCACAGCCAGCTCCCAAAGCCCAGCTGAAAGCCATTTGATCCAATGCAGACGTCTTCAGCATGTGCTGCAGGTGTCCACAGGAGCAGGGCTCTCACTGCAGGGAGTGGAGAGGAGAAAGCAGGACCTGAGCACCATTCATCTTAAAGGAGATACCTAAAACCAGCAGCTAAACTGAACTCAAAATGCACTTTGGCTATGGAGCTGGAGCTCAGTGTGACTGACAGATACATCCACACATGCTGCAGATGGCAAGGTGGGGCGAGATGCACCGAGACCTTATGCTCGAGGCAGCTTGTCCTGCCTGCCCCCAGCAATGTCAAGCAGTTGCCAGAAGCAAACAGACAAGCAAACACACACCCCTTAATCCTAACTTCTATGGTCTAGCAGGAAGGTCTGCAGTTAGATCTGGTCTATTTTTCTAATTATTGTGGTCCAGTCTCACCTGCTTATAAACTGCTCTCCCTGTACCATGTTTTTGGTTATTTCCTGATTAGTTGTTCATGTACTTGCAGGAGGGTAAATATAATTTCTTCTGGTCATAGGTATTCAGCTTCTTATTTCAGATGGGCTTTTTTTGACATTTCAGCATGGCCAGAGTCAGCCTTTCCTCCTCCTCTCTCACATCATGTTGTTTTTGAAGTTGCTGCTTTAGAATGGAACAAAAGCAAGCAGCCTAAGTGGCTGTGCAAGGAGAGGGACAACCGTGTGTGAACAACCTTGTCAAATGCAGCAAAGGGAATAAATAATGAATAATAATGAGACTGAAGATACTGTAGTTCCTCTTGGCAGCATCCCAGTGTTTCCTTCTTATCCTTCTGTCTCCAAGACCTTGTGAGTCTGTATGCACACTAATGCAAATGTATATTTGTGTGTGAATATATGCACACTTAGGATACAGGTACAAATCTAATAGAGCATGTATCTGTTCTTATACATGTAAATTTATCATCCTTGTTATTCAATCTGTAATAAAAGCTCCCTCTAGAACAATGACTCACATAAAGCAATTGAAAACGTATCCAACAGCTCTTTTGAGTGAGGCTGCATATTACACAGACAAGTCAAGAAGGTAACAATTTATGACAAAACATAAATTAAATTAAATTGATCATCATGGACTCATTGTTAGGACTGGATCACTTAGAGAATAAAGCCAAAAAAAATTCCTCCCAAGTTAGACTTCACTAAATACTGTAGGTGGCAAGATGAAAGCAGAGAAACCTGGAAACCTACTTGTAACAAAGACTCAGTAAATACTCTCACAAGTTAAGCAATAATAGAAGCTCTGAAAGTTACTTAATATGGCATACTGAAATATCAAAGCTACATCTTAGTCAAGCCTTTTTATAAGGTCTGCCTGGTACAGGCCCTGTATGAAAGAGCTGTCGAGCTCAGTGCTCCCAGATTTAGCTGGTTTTTAAGAAATCCTTACTAATTAAAGTGGAAAGATGGCTGGGGATAAAATTATAGGAAACTGAGAGGTTATATTCACATCCTAACAGAAGTTATAACAGTACAGAAATTATAGGGTAAAATACAGCTGCTGCTCCCTGGATGGAATGCAGTTGGCATGCCAGAAACTTATCCCATGGTGATTCCATGTACACACAATCTGCAACCATAGCACCTGCTAAGGGGGGTGGAATGGAGGGTGGAGCAGAGTGGAGACACCACAGCCAGGCTCTGTTGGAATCCTCACAGGGAGGGGAACTCAGTGGTTTTTTGTAGCTGATAAATCCCATAACACCTTTCAGCCAGGGGAGAGAGCAGAAGTTGTCCTGCTGCCAAACCAGCAGCTGTGCTGAAATCACTCTCCTCAGATGAACTAGGTTCATTATAACCTAATTGTAATATTAGCACACACCTCCATCCCAAAGGTCCCCCCTCCAAGGTACGACCAACCCCTCGCTGGGCATCTGCTCTACATTTTATTGACTTTTATTGACTACATTTTATTTTATTACCTTTAAGAGCAAAGCAAGTTTCAGCAATCAGTAACCAAGGTATGCATGACTGGAGTGACTCAAGCTCCACTTAAAGAAATAGTTTAAAACTAAGTAGAGAATTGTGAGAAGTTGGGGAAGACTTTATTGTAATTGCTGAGATCCATCAATGAGCTGAGTCTTTCTCCTCCCCCATAGGGACACCTATTGGGTAAGAACCACACTCTGTGTGTGCTGAATGCTTTTATTGGGGATTGGAGCTTGACTGTGTATTGCTTTGAATGCATTTTTGCAGTCAGGTACTATCACCAACAGTCCTCAAACCTTCACCTGTCACAATTTTCTATTAATGAAGAGTGTTATTCCGTGAACTGTGACTGTGAGTCTTTCACACGCGCTGGCAGTCGCCGGCAGCAGAAAACATAGTCGAATAATGTGGAAGACCTGCTGAGGGTTCTCCCTTATGCTGTTCGTGTGTGTCCCTGGATAAGTCAGTCAGACCAGCCTCTGACCCAGCAGGACTGTTCAGAGAAGGGTCCCCCTAACACAACACTGACAGGCTGGTCAGGCACAAGGGTCTCAGCTTTTCTGGGCCACTGACAGACAAATCAAACACTAAGGGTCAAGAAAATCTCCCTTTTGCATGTGACAATTAGAAAATGTTCTGAGAGGCTTGTTCAGTCTTAATTACTATTTAGTAAACACCTTCTGCTTCCTTTACACTACACAGTTAAGGGTTTGAACTAGAGAAGCACAAAGGTGTTTGCTATGATTTACTTCCCTTCACAGGACCATACAAAACTTAGCCCAGAGGCTGTTGTTCAAAACTGAAGAAAAATTCCTTTGATTGGGTAAGAGAATAGTTTTAAAGTTAGATAAAATACATTTTAGCTCAAGTCAACATCTCGGCCCACTATCAGGATAAAAATTGTAATTTCAAAGCTTTTTATAGGCTGCTAATTATATTTGGTTATGCATTACTTCTTCAGCAATGGCTACATGGCTGGTTTGCAGGAAGAGTGCACAATTAGACAAGGTTGTACTCTAGGCTAAGTAACAGCATTAAGGGAGGGAGAAGCTTTAGAAGTGGCATGGATAAAAACATGAAGAGATGAATGGGAGAAATAGAAAAGATTTTTACGAAGGAAGTCAGAGTGGAGCAATGAGGAAAAGAAGATGGAATGGAGTGGTAAGGAATAAAAGTGGAGATGGAAAAACAATAGCATCTTGGAAGGAGGTGAGGGGCATAATAATTTATTACAGGAAAAGAAAACAGCTAAGGCAGTTCTTGGAGTCCAAAGGGCAGAAAATTAACAAAATTAACCACTAAAAAATAAAACCACCTACAGCTTTACAATTAACTTGTCCACCTCATCCACAGCTATGACTTCTACCTCAGTGAGACTGTACACAGCAGAAAACATGTTAACAGAAATCAAGCAAATTTTGCATTTCTCTCTTCAAATGTAATTGCCTTACATAAAGACTCAGCCATCATCCAGTTGCTGAACAAATCAGGACACTGGACCAGAGAAGTGGAAAATAACTTAAGCATCAAATGAGAACTGACCCTGGGATGGGACAAAAGTCATGAGTACAGAGGTCTCTTTCTGATAAGAATAGGAAGAGACATTTGACTGAGGGGGTAAAATTCAGGCCAACCCTCTGAAGCTGGCAACACCACTCTCATCTAACCCTTGATCATCCTATTCTTCCTCTCCCCATAACTGCAGACTCTAGTAAGTCAAGAGATTTGGCTGGATTCAGATTAAAGGAAACATAATCATCCTGGTGGCACTGGTGTAGCTGCCTCTCCTCATGCCTCTGAGTTTCTTTCTTCACATGGTAGATTGCAGAAGAGAGGAACGGCATCTTGCTAAATGCGTTGTTTTCTACTGCTTTGAATGTGTACTGGAAGAGAGAAATTGCTGTTATTCATACCTGTAATGATTACAGACATATTAACCCCCATATTTTAAAAGATTAAAAATTATGTATCCCATTTTCAAAGAAAAAATGCAGTCCATATCCAAATAAATCTATATTTATGTTTTTATATAATTGTATATGTAGATTAAAGATATTATATTCACAACGTATTTCTGGCAGGCATGTGTTGCCTTTTCGCTGGTAGAAATATGAAGCAGAAACACCAGTAAAAGGAAAAAGGGTATTTACCTCAGTTTTAATAGGATCCTAGGTGCACAGCTCGTCAAAGGTGAAAACACGCCGAGCCCACCATATAACGCGTATACAAATCTTATGGACCTTGCAAATTAGCATATCTACCTAAAATCCCCCAATAAGAAACTTAATACATGAAGTAATTGTCCCCCTATTTTAATTACCCCTCCCCAAATGAGATTATAGCCAGTTTACAAAGTATGTTCCAGAGAGAGAGAGAGAGATGCCATCCAAGGTTGGAGCCTCTAGTTCTGAGACAGTATAGAGCTCTTGGCCTCCTACTGTGATTGTTTCGTCTTCCCACTTTGCAAAACCCCCAAACTAAGTTAAATATCAGGCCACAAGAATTACAAATATGTGAGGCTAAGGTACAAAGAGTGTGTGTAAAGGGTACAAGGAAAGGGAAAGGATATAAAAACGTTTTAAAAGGGTATAAAAAGAAAAGATAAAAATCATCAGGCATCACATGAACATCCTTTTTCTGCTTTTTAGCAAGTGTGGGCTCTGCAGGTCCATGTATCACATCTTTGCAGAGTGCAAAACACAGAAAGAGTTTGATTCCCAAGCAGCACTGCCGTACTACAAAAAAAAACAATGCACCACCATGTGTCCTCAATAACATGGAGACCATAAGGTTCATAGTGTTATTCAGGAGTTACTTAGTGTGCTAAATGCCCTGAGTTCATCAGACTTATTTTTATATGCATTCGTTTTACATGTATTAGGTTTCAGTTTAATCTTGTCATGTGCTTATGAGCCATATGTTTTAGTTTATACAGATTAACTTATATGTAATAGGCTATGTTTCATTTATTTACTTTTAATTTCTGCATCCATACATCATTTTTCAGCTGTGTGCAATTTGGGACGCCCACATTTCCCAAGAAAGTTTTCCACTCTCTCCCTCCTCTAGAGAGTTCTTACCTTTTTACTCCATGACTGAATTCAAGTGGCTCTAGTGCCTTGCAATAACACAAAATTAGACTGGCAATGCTCACAGCTCTGCTGCAATGCATCATTGACATTCAGGTATCATGGCATAGTGAAAAGCTTGATGGAAATCATCAGACCTATCAGTTCTGAGTTCAATAACGCAACATGAAACTGTTCTTCAATATGCCATTGGAGTCTATGTAAAAAACTGATGGGAGAAGTCTAAACCCATAGAGTCTATTCATATCAATACAACTCAGTACAAGTTGAGCTCTAGTACATAACTATTAAAATTGAGCTTCACTCAGTTGCTGGCACGTGCTGGAGGATTTTTAAAAGTACAAAGGCAATTCTCCAAATTATATACTTACTGACAGCTGACTTTTCTTGAATTATTCAAAAGCAAAAGCTTTTGGCAATCAATGGATCAAGCTGAACAGAGTTAAAAAGTTGAGGGCAGAAGCTGTAAGATTTAAAATGTATGTAACCTGAAAGTGTATTGCCCCTGTGCCAGACCAGTAATGCTTGATACAAAAAAGTGTAAGTTAGTGTCAGAGAGGAGGGCACCTGTGCAACTTCCAGCACCTGCCTGAAGATGGGCAGAGTGGTCAGGGGAGCTGTATATTCTTCCTCAACTTTAGCCTGACTTTCCATTAGCTACCTTTAATTTTGTTTATAAGAAATTGGTTTCAACAATATTATTTTTTCTCCTACATTCACAGATGTTCAGTTTTATCCTTCAAGTTCTGGCACAGTTCTCTTATCAGAAGCCATAATATTTTAAGACAAAACTGTTCAGTTAAGAGACATTCATAAAGCTGAGTCCCCTGCAAAAGAATGTAACGTCCTGGCTTTCAGTCATACTGTGTGAGGACTGCTACAAGAAAGATTGTACTTTAGCAGCACAGAATGTTTATTGATACAATTTCACATCAAAAAAAAGAAAAAAACAATTATCATTGCCCTATAATTATAGTAACACAGTTTTGAGTATGATGCTATGTAGCATTTGAGAAGAGTTTTATTTCTGTCTGGCTACTGCTTTGCCCCCCATTTCAAAGCTTCTCTAATGTTTCATGTGAAACCAATTAATGACATTTTAACCAGCCTGTGGCATTACTAAAACATAATCTCATTCACAGTATATCTTTACAAATTATGTGAGGGATATCAATTTGAAGTTTTACCCCTCTGGGACAAAAAATCCCTCTGGGAAGCACCACTCACAGCAACATATGAACACCACACAGTGGAGATTTACTTACAGATTTTTTCCTTTTTCTGAAAATATTGTTACTACCATACTCATCAAGTAAATACCTTCAATATTGGGTATATTGTCATTCATCCTAAAATTATTAAAATGTCTGCATTATAAACAACTGTAAATAAAATCAGAAGATAATTTCCTTAGGTTTGAAAAGCACGCGTCCTAACCCTTTACTTTTTATCACAGTAATGGAATTGAGATCCCTGTTCTTTTGTATCTGGGTTTTGTGTTCTCACCATCCTGTGGTTCACCTGCTTCTTGTCACTGCAACATGTAAAGCAAGAGCTGTGCTAGGAGGATGAGGCAGAGCTCTTTGACTGGACCAAGCTTTTACAAACACACAGAAGCCCTTAAAATGCCAGCTCTCTCTTCACCGACATCCTGTTTGCAGTGACAACTACTGCTGCAATTCTCATTCAGTAGCAACTGCGAGGTTGCCAACAGGTATCCTGAGCCAAGGTTTCCTTTCATCTATTGTTGCTTAACGGGAACAAGAATTATTATAAAGGATCTGCCAACATGATAAAATGCTACAATTATTCTAACAGAGTAATTCCTATAGGCACTTTAGCAAGGGAAGCAAGGGAACTGTTCTCCAGAAAAGCTAACCTCAGTACATCATTTACATTTTTATTTTCTGTCATTGTTTTAATGATTAAAGAGAAATAGAAACATAAAAAGAGTAGATTTCTCTAGAAAATAAGAATAAATGCACCACAGGGAAGACCCAAATATAATGTTTTCTGTTTCTCCTTGTTTGCTTTGTTTTAGAACTTTTCTTTTCCATGAGTTATTTTCCTCATTCTGAGGAATAAACATCATGTTTGGGAAAATACCAAAGTCTCCCAAATCTTGGCAATACACAAATATAGAGTTTGCCAGGATTCTTTCTGCATTTGTGGTGATCAGATATACTAATTATAACTTTAATAAAATGTGTTAGGGGGTGCCAAACCTAGTAGACCAAAAGAGGCAAGGCTGCTCCGTCTCCATGCCTCGAGATCCAGGCAGGAAATAGCACAACCATGTATTCCCAGCAGGTCCCTGCATACACACAGGTACACAGCACATAATTATGTAAAAATCCAACAAGCCACACACACACATGAAACGGGTTCTCAGGCCATGCTCAGACCACACAGTCTGAGCTCTAGAATTTGTCTCAGAGCCTCTGATCCCTCTAGAAGTCAACTCTCAGCTCCTCTGCTCACTCTAGCATCTGGCCAAGACTTATGGCTGCTTAAGTATTTGGCCACTTACTGATGTCACCAGCGAGACCGGCTTAATATTTCCTAGTGATCACCGCCTCACATGCCCCATGTGCCTGTATCCTATTCCATTTGCTGGGGCACACCTACATGCCTACACACATGCACACGAAATAAAGAGTTCCTCACCCTCAAGAAGAGGAATGGAATTTGGTGAGAAGACCAGAAGCCAGGTATGACCAGCAACCTTTTTACATGGAACCAGCCTTTTATCCCTCCCTTTTCAAAAATTCTTTTCCTCCCCAAATCACCTAGATACATCCCCTTCCCCACTTTTAATTCCTCTCCAAAACATCCTGCAAAAATCTTGTGCAGTCCCAAAATATGCTTCCTGGCTTCTCACAATGAGTTTCATTTTCACAAGGGCTATCCCTGCTGTCCAAGAGGTGATCCAGAGACTCTTGCCTCTGAGTGATTGTGAAGGGTGTCACTCTCAGACCGCAGGACTGGTCACTGCCCCATAGCAGCTGGGGTAGGGGTTAGAAGGGTATTATTAAGGTTCCACCCTGCCACTGTTCATCTGTACTCCTATGTCTGTGTGGGGATGAGCCTCTTTTATTTACCATTACCCAACAAAACCTATTGCCATGTCATCAGAACACATAACGTGGGATAAGCAACAAGAAAGAATAAATGCTTCAGGCTGAGACAGAAAAGATGTTCAATGCTGCCAGCTGTGTGATGAGCCTGTATCGATCCTACAGAAAGTACATCCATTATACAAGATGCAGTTGGCTCCATGCTGGTAAGTCATTGAGGAGAAGGCAATGATATACAAGAATCAATGCAGACCCTGTCTCTCTTTTTCCCGCATGATAGCACAACAGTATCGGGCTTTCCCACACCAACTCAGCTCTCCTTCATTCACCCACCTTCATTTCCTAGGAATGATATTTTTCCTCATGCACAATCCTCATCTTTTTTTATTTTTACTTTTCCCATGCCCTTTTTAAGATACATGCTTCAATATGGCCTGATCTGGGAGCCAATAACTGTACGTTACTGTACCTTCCCTCAGTGTTAGCTGCCCCTATCTGATCTCCAGGAGGTTTGGGGTTCTTTCCATTTATACTGCAAAATCATGTACACACTTGGACTTTATTATGGTATGTTTGGCTTTATATCTAAATGCTATCAACTTGCACCTGTTGGCCTTTACTTCAGGAAAAGAAATCATTATAAACATTTATGGCAAAGGTGATTCTTTCAGGGTTTGCAGAACAGGTAGGTCTGAAATGGTTTTGACTTAGCAACTCAAGAGAACAGATTAGAATTTCAAGGTGTCTAGGGAAGGAATAACAACTAGAATAGAAGATGACATCAGAATCCAGATTTTTGTTCAAAGTGAGGGATGTAACTTGCTGAGTAGGTCATTATGCAGTGGTCACCACGACTTTTTCCTACTAATGAGACCATACACACATCGACTTTCACCAAAATTTCAGATACTATGTCACACAGTGAGAGAGCCAGAGAACTGCTGATTCAGTGAGTAGAAAACTTATAGCATCTGCTACATATGGTCTTCCCCAATCATGTTATGGATGTCTGAGTGTTCCCATGGCAGACATGAAGCAAAGTCTAGCCTTATATCTACCAACAGTCCTCTACAATTCCAACAGATAAATCGATATAAAGTCACACGCAGACAGTGGATGGAACCGGGTTGTTTGTGAGATGGACGCCATCATGTCATGAAGACTATGACAACAGCATTCCAGAGACACACTTGATGATATCCTAACTAGATGTTTCTTTCATGAAAAAGAACCCCTGAGTTTTCCTTGGGATGCTATATTTTTAAAGCTCTTTCTCCACATTTGCTCCCTTTCTGAAAACTTACTTTCTAACCAAGTTGAAATCAAAAAAACTTTGATCAAGGCACAAGTTTAAAAATTCCCAAAGCAAGACTTCCTTCAATTGTCAGCCTTAATTCCTTTTTAAACTACCCAGTGTTTCTCTCCCTTAAAACAACTTCACTCCTCTTAAACAATATGTCTGGGGAGACAGGACACACAGAGCTGACATTGTATTCTCAGAACAGGCAGGAATATAGACAGGCTTTGGTGCTGAGAAATTTTGCTTTGGTGCTTTGGTGGCTGAGAAATTTATTCCCCATCCATGCTCATTCTTTCATTAGTTTCCCTTCTGTGGCTGCCAACAACATTGCCAATTAGTGCTAATCATGGTGTGGACACCTGTCCACAAGAAAGGAGGTTGAGAACAATTACACAGTCATTTTCCAAAGCACATGAAGCAGCTGTCAAACAGTAATGACTTTCAGTCACTGCTAGCTTTGGCTGCATTGCAACAGGTGGCCAAAGGTAAAATAACATTAATGCCATTATCTGCTTTCTTAGTTGCTGTAGCCTGGGTTTTACATTCCACAGCATTTAAGCTTGCAAAGAGTAGTGACAGCTATAATGCCTATGAATGTACATCACATGCTCTTCTACTGAGTATAAAAACTTTGAAAATATGAAGAAATTTATATTTCTCTACACTTCATGAAGATGAAGTGACAGAGATTTAAGCACGGGGAGTTTTAAAATGGAAATCAGAAGTTGTGCATTGGAATTCTATGAGTTTCATATGAGCTGATCCATAATCTCTACAGTTACACTTCATCTAACACGTTCCTAGAATCCTCTTTTTACGGACATGTTCCAGTGCTATTTGTGCCAAAACCTCTGCAAATCAGGAATCACAATCACTTCAAACTTAGGATGAGAAAATACAGACTGTGCAAGTAGTCGCCAAATGTGAAAATCATGGTTTAAGAATTTTCCCATCATTGTAAAGGAACTGTTTGACAGAAACTGAAAATGCATTTGTCCATAACAGCACATCACAAGTTGTGCATTCAAAGTGCCCCACCTCTTGTTGCAGTCTTTTGCCTCAATTGCTATACTTTATTTGACATTGACAAGTCCTACACACAACCACTTCCTTAACACTCTTGATTCCTTGTCAGGACAGCCCTGTGATATCCATCATATGGGCAGAGAGCCTCAGGAACGAAAATGTGTGAGAACAGTAGGAGAAATTAAGCTTGTTCAGAAAGATTTATTGTAGCCTATAGTACCTCCTCACTACCAGTCCTTGCTAAGTTACTGTTTTTTCCACACACCCTGCATGTGTGATTTCCCACTTCTGTTAAAAGTGAAATGCAAAGCCATCTCTGCAGAAATCTGAAGGCAGTCAGTGATCAGCAGCAGGTTCAAAGTCATTAGTTGCACTTCACAGATCGTTCAAAACTCAAGTAATAGGCTACTTCTACTATGAATTATTCTCTTGGAATGGGATCTGCAGCAGAGAGAGATGAAGAAGACCCGTCATCAGGGTTGAGTCCAGATTCTGAAGTCAGATACCTCAAGCCTTGCTGCCGCACTCTCACAGCTGGATTCCCCTAGCCTCCATCTCCCCTGCTCTTGCCGTTTCCCCGGTGTATCTCTTACCCACAGCACGGGCTCTATCAGACAGTGCCAGCTTTCCAGCATACTCTGCCGTTCTGTGCTTTCTCCAAGGCTCATCCCAGCCACCTCTGCCCAGGCACAGAAAGACCCTTCGTAGTCAGCACAATCAGTTTGCCTCCCTTCGGCGGACGAACCATGGCCGGCTGCATCCCGCCGTGCCCGCTCCCGCCGCTCCCGCCGCTCCCGTCTCCTGCCCGGCTGCGGGCGCTGCCCGTGGTGCTGAAGCCGCTCCCTCCTCCCGCCCTGCTTGGCGCTCTGGATGCCGGCACCGTGAGAGCACAGCCCGGAAGGAAAACCATTTCTGAAGACGTCTCCCGCCCAAACATATCAACCAAGAAGTTGCATGATATGGTTTTGTTCCAGCAGAATGAGAAAAACATTGAAGATAAATTTTGATTGAAGAAATGCCTCATCCACGTCCTTTCTCTCTGAGATTTGATAGTCTTCCAAAAGCCTCATTGAGTTGTCACTTTGTAATCTTCAAGTAACCCATCTGTCGGTCAGATTTGGCTTGGGGTTTTGGTCGTCTTTATCACAGTGAACCTGGTGATTTCAATCCTCTTTGCTAGAGCTGGGCTGTTTGACTTCTTGCCAATAGAGGTCAAACTATGACAGTCTGTTTAAAAGTCTTTGGTGGCAAAATGAATCACTAAACTTTTCATGAGGCAGATCTGATGCCTACATAATCCACAGATAGGTCAGAGTTTATGAATCACTGAGTAAGTAATGCAAAGCTAACATGGTGAAAACATAGATATTTAAATATTAACATTAATGTTATCAGTTCTCTTAAGTACAGGACAGATGATTCCAACCAATATGTTCTTTTAGTTTGGAGGTTGCTAACTGTACATGACAACCTGTTTGTTATTAAGGACGCACTGGCACGATCACTTTTCAAAATGACTCTTTGAAATTTCTTTCCACTTCATGTAAGATGTAATCCTAGTCACCTATATCAAAAAACCACAATGTAGACGAGCATCACTATTCACTCTAGAAAAGAATACCGGGGGAAAAGAATTATTCTGACAATTAAAAATAAGAAGCAGATTCCTACAGCTCCAGTTTCTAACTGGATTTCTTACAATCAGAAACAGCTGGACAAATGCATATATAAGAAAGATATTTGCATAGTAACCTACAAATATTGATGCCCTTGGACTCCACCTCAGCCAAAGTGCTTGGCCATTTGAGAAGGCTTGTTAAACTCAGGGATACTGCTCAGAAGTTTCATACTACACACAGGCCTAAGTACCTTGCTCAGTGTCTTAGAGCTGTCTCAGATTCTTAGAGGAGTCAAACCGAGAGAAATAGGAATTCCATGACAGCCAATGCCCCATTTGCACTTTCAGCAAACAGACTTCAAAATCCGGGTGATAACTGAACTATCCGAGAGGCAGCTATGCAGTCATTGTTAAAGTACAAAGATTTCCTTCCTCACTATGTTAGCAAAAAACTGAGTATTTCAGTTTCCAAGGCTGCTAGTCTAACTCTGCAATCAAACCCTCAAATCCCTTTTCAAAGTGTGTTGGAAACAACAATTTTACCATATAAATGACTTCAATGTGCAAGCATTTTTTAAAAGTTTTATATCCCAGTTTGACAAAATAATGGTGACTGTATTTCTTTAAAATTCAATCAATTCAGCCAAATTAGGCAATGAATTGGGGGGAAAATTAAAACTGTGTGATAGCTGAGATTATATTAAGTCTGAAACTTTCCAAAATGTGTTGGTTGAAGACCAAAGGAAAAGTCTGACAAGCAGTCTGATTTGTTTCAAAAGTTCAGTTATTGCCTTTTATCTAGATCCTGCTTGGAAACAAAACATTATCAAGCAGAAATAGTAATTTCACACTTGGCAAGACTTGGCATTCAACAGCAGTTCTTATAGCACCACAGCAGTACAGAATGTGACTCATCACTCGTCCTTAGGCTGCACAGGCTCATCCTCTGCCATTGAACAGCTTCTCCTTTATCTTGTTTGGGTAGGAACATTAAGGCTCTCAATTTTGCAATGTACTTCAGAGTGCCTTACCTAAAACCCGAATTTAACAAAGCAAAATTTCAACACATAGACTGGTTGCAATCAATCATTCAACAATGAGTGGGAAACTGACCAGACACTAGAGAAAGTGATTCTTATCACTGGTTGCTCAAACACTTCATCCTTTTCTCATACAGCAGTGTTCAGGAAGCAGGCCACTTGTTTGCAGGATAAAAAGGGTCACTGACCTCTGTTCAGGTGACAGATTTATTTGCAGTGCACAGTTATACTCCAGAAGGAAGCAGTCAGGGAGTCAGCCAACAGAGATCTGAACCATGGGCAGTTCAAATTTTTTAAAAAAGATAGAGTAAGAAAGAGCTTTCTGTGATATTTTGTCATCACATCATTTCATGCCAATTGATTTTCTTTGTCCTTTGAGAGAGATTTTCTCAGGTACTGGGTATTTTCACATGCAAAGATGGCTACCTAGAATGGAATATCATTCTTCCAAGGAGGACGTGTTCATTTGATATCTTTTAGGTCAGCTTTTAGAATGAAGACATAAAAGTATGTGTTTCTCAAAAATTACAATCAAAGACAGTTGATGGAAAACTGAGATGTAAACCTCAGTGTTACAAGGAGAGGTAAAGTAAGATAGACAAATTCCGTCCTGGAGTCCTTCAGACTGGAGACACATGGTTTCCAACGAGACCTAAATCTGCAAAATATACCAAAAAAAAAAATTAGATCCCAAGGACTCTAGTGACACTTCACCTGTTCAATAGCAACTCCACTCTCTATACAACCAGAGCACAAATATGACTATGCAAGGAAAGTCCGAAGCAATAGGCAGTGTTTCTGTTGCTTTTCTGGACAGTATTGAGTGCTTGGCACAAATCAGCTCCTCCAAGCTGAAGCTGTTCAATGAAGCCCAAGATTCACATTAATTTAAGGGCAACATTCCTTTGTCAATAAAAGCCACAAGATTTGATCACTCTGCAGCTGCACAGTTGTTTGGAGAAAAATAACTTGCTCAGTGAAAAAAAAAGAATATTTCAAACATTAGCAGCATCACCCTGGAAATAAAAATGTGGTGCTTCTCACCTACCCCAGGCCCCAGCTGAGGAATTCATCCTAGTTTCTCCTAGTGATGTGATAAGCTCTTCACGGTAAAAACAAACAAACAAACAAACAAACAAACAAACAATGAACCTCAAATTGATTATATGAACCAGAAAGACTGCTGTGAGCTTCCAGTTTGTACCAAAACTCAGAAACTGGGCAGAGATCATTTGGACCATCAACATGCCTTTAACAAAGTAAAACAGACCAAACTGCCTGCAAGTTTGCCTGCAGAGAGCTCTGAAATGATAGCACACTGCAGAAAAAGATGCCTTTCTTCTTGAAATTATTGCAAGATGACCTTATTCAGAACATGAGAAACACTGCAGAAAAAAAACCATGGCACTCTACAAAATAATAACACACAGTACAGAAAATTAGGGGAAAAAACCAGTTACAATCACATTCTAACCACGTTTTCCTCTTTGATACAACAAATAACTTCCATTTTCAACAATGGGAGTTACTCACATACAAGAAATGGAAAATAGGCCCCAGTCTGCTGAGAAATTGGTGTAAATGGAAAACACAGATTACAGGCAACAATAAAATATATTTCTACTGATAGCTCACTTTTCTTCTGTTGTTCTGGTTCAGAGTCAGAGAATATGTCCCTGTATCTTTTTCTTCTTTCTTCTTTCTTTTTGGGAAAAGCATATTTTCCAATTTTTATATCTTGAAATTCAAACTCAAAATACACACATTTGGCACCTTGAAAATTCTGATCTTTAAAAGTTTTTGGATAGAAAAGTGGAAAATCTCTGCTTTTTCTCAATGGAGCATTGAAAAAGCATACAGAAAATAGTGGAAGTCATTACCAGAATATTTCAGTTTACTGTTTATATTTCCAGAAAGCAAACATATAAAATGAAAGCAAAGTATGCCTTGATAAAATGTAGCACCGATTTCAACAAAACTATCAGTTTCCATTAAATATTTTCATTCCATTTAAAAACTCTAGCACTAGATTCACAGCATTATACAGCACTATCATGCATAGAGTTCATAATGTGATCTAAAGGGGAACAACTGAAATAAAAATCTGCAGAATATCCTTGGATCTTTCCTGTTCCAGAGAGAACCCTGCAGTCAGAAACATGTCAGCTTTCTCCCTAGGGAGATGTCAAAGTCTGGACAGAGCTACTCAGAAACAAAGGCAGCTCTTTATGGAAGACAATACGTAAGCCAAGCTCTCCCCTGTGCTTGCTCAAGTTCCTATATTGCTGGTGTTTTTTTCAATCCTACGCATAGCTATCCCCAGAAGTCACTTCACAGTATAGTCAAGGAGACATCTACTCCCCAAGCTGGAAATACCTGGTTCATCTGCTCTGATGAGGACGAAGCTTTGTCCCTGCACAAGAAATATCAGGTTGAGAGCAGCAGATGAGACACGCCAGACCCCAGCTAGTGGAGCTGAGACTTCTTTCTGACCTAAAAGGGCATCATTTTCCTGATATGAATACAATTTTCTTTTTCATTTTTACTCTTTCCCTAGTTCCATACCTGTTTCCTCTTTGCATGTAGCCAGTTATCCTTCTTGAGTCTAAAGAACACATTTCAAAGTCTTTGAATAAAATTTCTTTCCATTTTTTAATAAATAATAGAATTTTTTTAAAAAAATACCAAACATTCCAATTAGCTTTAGAAATTTTCTCAGAAGCAACCTGAAATGTTGTACCCCAACTCAATATTACAGTATGTTGGAATGTGTCATTTTTAATGATTTAGAATTAAAAGTACCAACAATCTCACAAGATTTAACCTTCTTCTGTTTTTCATTAAAACATTCTGACATTTCCTGCCTTGCATGGTGTTAGACTAGACTGAAAAGTCAAATCTTTTCTGATCACACTTTCCACTCTGCACTATTCCCAGTAAAGCTTAATCATGTTATGACATGCCTGTGACCAGTAATGTGATGAGGGAAAAAGGAGAAAGAATTCATCTGCTAACAGGAGAGACTAGCACAGAAGAATAAATGAAAACTAAGTAGAGAAATCTGTAACAGAACAAATATAATTAAAGAGAAAGCTTTTTGGAAAATTAGACATGAAGAACAATTTCTTAGTCTAAAATTTTCCTGTTTCAACATTTCATTACTAGTCTCTCAGGGCTGTCCACACAATTGCTTAGAAACCATACTTATTTATGCATAACTTGAAGCTTAGTTCAATAAATCAAAATAATTTGATTCCAGTCATAATCATTTAATATAACAGATGAAACTCTTCCAAAAGCCTACTCAGAGAAATATAAAGAAAATTATTTGTCACTTATACTTTTGCCATCAACTTTAAAAGAGCTACAAGGGCTTTTGAAATTTTATGGCTGCCTTTAAAAAGATGGCACTAGTGAGCCCATATATCTTACATTAATTGTTACCCCAATCATCTCCTAAGGTGAAGTTTTGAATATAGCTCCAAACCAGGATTTACAACCATTGTCAACAAAGTCTGCACATTACAGAGATTAGTGGAGTAGAAAATAATGAGGAAGACACTTGCCCTTACAGAAGGATTTCAATTGCATGGCAAAGTGGCTCCGATGCATTGAAAAAAAAACCTTGAAATATGACAAAGTGCAGGAGGCAGATTCCTCCTACTGGATAGGAACTCAGGGATGGTACATGGGAGTTGTCAGAATGAGTCGAGTGAAGCTTTGCTTCAGGCCCTGACATCAAAAAAGGGCGATATCAAACATTAGAGTAGGGATTTTGCTGCTGTACAGGGGGATGGCCAGTTGGGAATAGCATGGTTCAGTTGTGCACGGTAACATGGAGCATAGTCAGAGAAGACAGGAAAAAGAACCAAAGGCTTGAGAGAAAAGTTTGTGTTATAAACCCCAAGGTCTCCAAACATACCTTATGAAAGACAAAACAGAGAAGAGCTAGGGCTGAAGGGGCAAAGAAAGAACAAAACAAATGTTGACTAGTGGCAAGGTCAGACAAATTAAGGTCTGACTTGGTGGCACCAAGAGGTAATTATCAGAACAGTTTATCTTCAGAATGAGATGTGGTCAATTTGTATATCACATATTGAAATGAGAAGTGTGTTGAACAGCCAAGGTGGTGTTTTCTAGTCTTGGCAATCACACTTGAACAGGAAAAGCAGAACTAACTATCATGGTTTAACTCCAGATGACAACTAAGCACCACACATCTCCTCATCCACTCTTCCCCAGTGGGATGGGGGAGAGAAATAGAAGGGTAAAAGTGAGAAAACTAGTCAGTTGAGGTAAAGACATTTTATTAAGCTAAAGACGTGGGTGCAAGTAAAGCAAAACAAGGTTTTCACTCCCTACTTCCCATCAGCAGGCAGATGTTCCGACATCTTCAAGCAAGTAGGGCTCCATCACTCATAGGAGTAACCTGTGAAGACAAACATCGTCACCCCAAATGTCCCTCCTCGCTTCCTCCTTCTTCCTCCAGCTGTATATGCGGAGTGTGACATCACATGATATGAAATATATCTTTGGTTACTGGGAGTCAACAATCCCATCTGTGGCCCCTCTCTGACCCTCTTGCCCTTCCTCTTCCAGGACAAGACTCCTCTGACTACAGGAACCATCTGCTTGACTGACACCACAGCAGTGCTCACTTTTCATTTCTGCCTGCAAAGAGAGCTGATGTGTAGACTACCACGGATGTGTAATCTCAATGGTTGTGACATCTAGGTTTATTCTTTTAGATTTGTCTTCAAACACTGTCCCAGGACCAGGGGAGTGCAAATGTCACCAACACAAAATAACACAGGGAAGGCAGAATAATTCTAAAACACCCTTATAATAAATAATTACCCCATCCATGCCTGTTTCTGTTCAGGAGCACTGATTTCCTGCTTACCTTTCCCAATAGAAAGTGTGAAAAATTCTACCCTGGCTCGTCTTTGTGAGGAGCAAATTTATGATAGTAAATTTGGCTTGAACTTAGGTATCTCTGTTTCTACATTAAAGAATAACAATGTTTTTATAACCAGGACTATGCAAACAAATGTCCACAGTCATATATCCAAGCATCCATCCAAGAAGCCAAGTATTTAGCACCCTCATCCTGTGACCTTCAATGAAAATGAAAATGCTCACCACCTTACAACAGATGCTAATCAGCTCAGCGATACCCACACCGCTTTTATTGCATTAATACATTAAACCCAGAGTAGCATTTAGTGAAAAAACCCCAGAAAATTTGTAAGGAATGTTTAAGATGCAAGTGGAGGTTTATTTTTAAAAACGATAAAAATGTCAGTGATCCAAGGATACAAAGATATGTGGCACAATGCCCATGTCTCAGCCAAGGAAAGAGGAACAGATGACACTAAATATGCTATAGGCTGTTAGTTAGAGGAGCATGCCAACAGTGCAATGTGTTACTACACAGGAAGCCTGAGTTCAGAAGCAACAAGGGCTTGTTGAAACTGGCGCTGAAATGGTGCTCTACAGAAAATAGCTTTTTCACAAAACGGACTTAAAAACACAAACAAACAAAAAAAAAACCTCACTTTCATTTAAAATTTAAAATACATTAGGAAAGAAAAACTGTTTTCTAAATAGAAAAGAAACAGGTTTTGATGGTTTGCAAAACCTGAAAGGGATGGCTGACTGTCACATTTATTCACTTCCTGGCTTGAAGATTTTTCGTGCCAGTGATGCTACAGAAATCAAAAATATTATCATTTTTCAGCTTTTTTTTTTGGTAAGTTTCTGCCTTGAAAATTTGCTTTCATCACCTTTCAACAGGAAGCAGTTAATTTTCAAATAGCTCTAGCAACATTCACCTGGGTTCCTCCTTTCTCCTGTTACTGGGTATAACAGGAGTACATAACATTTAAACCAGCAACAGCACCAAAGGCAGAATGCTGTGTATTGTTTTTCTTCAAACTTGCAATCATGGACAATTCCACATGGAATTACAAACAAAGCAGTCTTTAATTAACTACCGTTGAAATATACCCTCCTCCCACGAGCTCCACTCAGAACAACAAAGTAAAAAAAAGCTCAAAACCAGCATTTTCATGCTCTTTTATGAACCTGCCCTACAGGAATGGTGCACCTCCTTCCTCTAGGTATAGATTGTGTTTTCTGGGTCTCTTATACAACATTCTGCCATTCCCAGTTCCTCCACAGGAGTGGCAGCTTGCAGCACCTTTATAAAGGCTGGCAGGGATGAATTTAGCCCCTGGAGTCTGTGAGCTGAGCTGGCTGGACCCCAGCCACACTGAAAGAGGAACAGGCGAGAGCAGGAGCACAGGCAATGCACTCACGAGGGACCCGTAAGCTCAGCCATAGCTGTGTGTCTGTGTCTCATGCATGGGGGTTGGCAAGAGCACAGGCTTCTCTGCTTCCATCTGTGAAGAAAGCCCTGAAAAGAAGGGGCATGGGTGGCCCAACCCAGCCTGATCCTACTGCCATCTCCTCTATAGGTCTCCAGCTCCAGGGGTGGCTTTTTAGGGCACCCCTGCTATTCACCGCCCGTTCTCTACTCGTGCTCACGCTGCTTCCCCAATTGCCAGAGACTGCCCACCACTTGGATAGAGAGAATCATTTGTAAAGCTATGGGAAATGTGTTTACCAAGTGCAGATAACCAGTTAAAACATGCAAACCATGTCTTTGCATTACTGGAATATAAAATAAGCTCAGCTGCAATGTATAACATCTAAGATACTTGGGGCAGAGGGCATGCATATGGGTATGCGTTTTCTTGGGTGTTTTATTTGAAACCTGTCGTCTAAGAGTTTGTTTAATTGTATGGTAGCATTTGTTGTGCCTGCTGGGGAAGGAACAAAGACACATTTAGATGATGAGGCTGTATTTTCTTAAAATAAATTTATTAACAATCTTGATTTCATAATCCTTACAATACAAAAATGTTAAGCACTTACTGGCCTAAGTGCAAGTGACAGAAAATGAATATGTACAAAACAGGGATGGTGCAACTAGTGACAGTGTATCTAGTTAATACTCAAACGGAATCATCAAAATAAGATACAAAAAAAAGCTCTCTGACTTTCAAAGACAATTTAGGGGGAAAAAAAGACATTGCAAAATCAATCTGTTTTCAGTCTTTTGTTAAGTCACTGTTTCCAGGGGCAGCATTTTCAAGATTAAAGTTAAAAATGCCACCAGGAGCCCAGTCATGACAGAGATATGGTCCCATTATTGTGGCTTCCCTGCCCCACTCAGGGTTTTAAATCACCAGTGTGTAAATTTCCTACAGGATGCTAAGAGATAAGCAGTATTAAGGAAAGGTGTTCGCCGTTTGAGGTCAGTTGCTCTTCCAGGAGCAGTTGCTTGAACCTCTGTGGTTCCCTTTTGCCTGGGCCTAGGGCTACCTTGCAATCCTTTGCAATGCCAAGAAAGTATCCTTCTTTTGGTCCATTAAGTCTATGGGCTCCTAAAAAAACCTCCATAATTAGGTTACCTCCCCCAGAGCTGGGGGATGCCAGACACTCACAGCTCCTCTGCTGTTCCTGAGACAAGTGGCAGGTCCCTTCTCTGGAAGGATTCAAATAATGGACTTGTCCAATGCAAACAGATTATGGGAAATTTTTTTAGTGTCCTTCCGTGATTCTATCAGGCATTAGGCGGAGATACAACTGAAAACTGACTGAGCTTTTAAGCTGGGAATGTGGAGCTCTGAGTTCTCACAAATATAGTTATTGCATATTTATAAGATAGCTTTAAAGAAGTGAGTCAACAAAATCTATCCCTGGTGTGCTTATTATGATGGACTGATTTTAAAAAATGGGTTGAGAGACAACCTGATGACTGGAAAGTGTATTGTACAGAAATGAATAGGTCTGTTTAGACAAGTAGATGCGAGGTGCATTTGTGGTGATTTCCTTCTATTTGGGCCCAGGCAGGTTTTCTTTCCACAAAGAGGTATGTATTCTTTTATTCTCTGCATCATTCAAGTAGTTGTGAACCCAACTTGTCCTTAGTATTGTGTGACAGCCTGCTGAGGAAATGGCCCCAAAATAATGAGGGATGGGATTCAGTGAAATATTGTTCATATTTTTACTGCCACACAGATCTACACAAAGGCTCCACAATAGCAGCAGCATTCTGCTGATCTACTGATTTTCTTCTGTGTAGTCCCTGCAGAGGCACAATAACAAGAGCAAAATAATAAAGAAGCCATATAAAGCTTTGTGATTGTGCTTGTTATGAATGTTTCTTTAAATAAGGCAGACCATGAGAACATAATGTGTCCGTACAGTGATGCATTTCATCTCCTCACAGAAAAATAATTCATGAAGGGAACACTTCAAATCTATTAAAATATTCCCACTTCCTCTTCCACCAGCTTCCATTAAGAATAGCAAGAAAGGTTAAAGATTTAATGGATGTTAAGATTGAACTTGCTGTCCTTTTCAGACCCTCCTGTACAGAGCCAATGGCCACCACTCACGCTGTGCACTACCACTGCCTGAATAAGCTTCCTCTGTTTTGCCCGACTTTTTGATAAACAAAGACTTTCAGTCTCTAAGGCTCTGTAGCTCAAGACAAGATCTTGTTTTCAATAGCAAAAATATACCTTGATTTACTCTCCTCTTCAACCAGGATAATTCAGTTTTTAAAAGTTGCATTTCCAGGTTTTGCAGAACTGGAAAAAGCTCTCAGGAGTACAGCTGGACTGAATGTAGGTATTCTTCCATCTCCCACCAAGGCATAAGATTCAACTGAAATGTGACATTTTCAAATGCTGACAAAAACATGTCAGTATTTTCAGGACTCTGAAACATTTTGATATGAAATTTAAAAGCTGGATATCACACCAGTGAGCTCCACAGGACTCAACAAACTGCTGTCACATTATCTGAGCCACCCAGGGAAGCCACTGCCAAAGAATATGCAGTAAAGCAGCCCCCCCAGCCCCTTTCAGGGCAGGTTTTTCTGGACTTTCAAACTCACGGCAATTCAATCTGGAGCAAATCCCAAAAGCAGAAACCTTCCTGTTATTCACTGAAAATGCATCAAAGAAGAGACACATCTATAAGGCATTTAGATTTTATAAATTGGCATTTTTCAACAAAGGCATGCTTTGTCAGGAAATTCCTGGCCAGCTCTAATCAGGAACACATCTGGGAACCAAACATTTTGTCAGATCTACGGGCAAGATGGATTTAGCCAAGAAACAAAGGGACGTGACACTCTGATCAGCAATCCAGAAGATCAAAGGACATGGAAAATCAGAAGAGGATGGAATTAGCCAGCAAAATTCTTTACTTGCAATTAAAGTAGTGTAACATCAGATCTGATGAGAATCACAGTGCTTACCAGTGAAAAACACAGCTCTGGACAAAAGAGGCTGCATTACTGGGAGCAGAGAAGACCTAAGATACCATTATCACAGTGCACAACTTTGATTACTCACTCTGGGGCCAGAGGCAATGGGGAGAAAGTAGGGACTGTGACCTCTTCTTTTCAACCACCAATTCAATGATTAATTACCAATGCATGAGAGTATTTTTCCTCAAGAAACTTAAGTTTGTTTTCAAAGAAAGTTTCAAAACAAAAACAAGCCGAACAAACCGGACGTGTGGGTTCTGGGGAGCAGCCACAGTTCAGTTGGACAGTAAATTTAATTTCTCAAAAGTAATGCTGTTTGCATTAAGTCTCCACATTAGCCTTTAAAAAAAATGGAAAATAGAAACTGAGATCCCCAGAGCATTATTTACAGGAAGGCAGTGTCAACGGGCAACAGTTCCATTGTTCCCCTGAGCAGGGGCATTTTGAGCTACATGTCCTATTTCTCCAGCCACTAAATGGTTATGAGTTCTGGCATAAGGCTGAAGATGCAATTTCAAAGCCCCTCAAGCAGAGAAGGAACTGAACTTGTCTAGGTTACTGCCTGGCTGGGTGACTGGCTGGATCACTGCCCTACTAGCCAAGTTGCTATACAACAGAGAGAATCTGGGCCCTTACTGCTCCCGTGGCACCCCAGCCCTGGGGCTTCAGCCACCTTCTCAATAAATTAGGCTCCAAAACAGCCATCTTCCCCAGCACTCACTCCAGCCGCCCCACACCACCAGTTCCACACTGTCTGCTTTCACTCAGTACCTCCCTGCTCCCTCTGCCTGAACCCAAATCACCACCCAGGAGCTGGTTACAAGAGTGTCTCTACCCTGGAGATAAACCCATCTGTGGAGGTACTTACCTGAGCCACAGGACAAATATTTCCACCCAGACATTAATTGCCAGAAGTCACTCACCTCAAATCTGTGACACTGCCATCAATTCAGACTAGAGAATAGTAGACTGTAATTTTTCCCATCGCACTGGTGGTACCAGATTTGAATTATCAGCTGAACACTAGACCTACTAGCTTGGCAGAGGAGAGATAAAAAGGCTTTTTTTAAGAGAAAATAGTTCTTGCTTAAATGTTTTCCCACATGGAACATCTGATGCATCAGCACTGCTAACACATCTGCAAATTAAAAGTTGTTTCTTAAAAAAAAAAAAAAAAAAATTATGTAAACATGGCATTTCCTGTCTAAATAGAGCATTCAAACAATCATCAGATGCTATGAAGACTAGAGGGAACATACAGGCATAGGGATGCAGTGTACATTTTTCTTGATTTTTTTTCCCTAACCGTCAGATTTACACAATGTCCTTCACTACATGCTCTGTAGCTGGAAAGTCCAGTCTCTGAAGTGCAAGGAGTAGTCTACTTTTCTACCACAATTTAGCAATTCTGGCACTCCAGGATCTTCTGGATCCCACTATTCACAGGTACCAAGTCTCTTGGTTTGTGACCTCTGGAGCAAAGGGAGCTTTGTACTGAACAGTGTGTGAATAATTGTAATATGTGATGTGCAGTAAAATGGTAGCTGCAGAGTCTGTGCCATCTGGAGAGGCGGGGATTTACACAAGCTTTTTGTGAAAGCAGAATGAAGGAATAATTTCACTGTAGGAATAAAGCTAAAGCTGCACAGCCATGCAGGATTCAGGTGAGTCTTGCAAGAGAAATGCCTCACGTGAATGTTTGTAATTAAGAGACAGTGCAGTATGAGCCCTCCAGACATTGCTGTCACATACTCTGAGCTGGACCCAGTTTGAAGCAACAAGTACATACTCACCTGCTGGCTGCTGGAAATTACTGTCTCTGGGAGACAGAGTAAAATCAATTATTCACATCTCCTTGTTGCTGTTACCCACACTGCTACCAGCAGTCGTGGAAAACTGAGAAGGTTAGGGCTTGATTTTAACAGATTCCTATAGACTACCTTTTGTCTGGATAGAAAAACTTTGAAAAGAAAAAACACTGTTCCATTTTCAAAAACAGACAAGTAATGTTTAAATGCTATTAACCTGCCTCCTCCTGATGGCCTGTTTCCATTTATCACACCTCCTTTCACCAGCACTGCACTTCCTTTAACCCATGCAACTGTCACTGGAGCTAGTTTGGGGAATCAATATGTTAAGTTTGTTAATTGTGATTGATTCCTTATACGTGTTTAGTATCAAGCTACAGACTTTTTTGACTATGAGGGGGTTGGTTACTCATCTATGTACTTTACCCCTCCCCTGGCCAAACACTGGGAATTGGCAGTGAGCTGAGAATGAAACATTTTTGGAGACTCATCTCTTATTGCTCCTGTTAGCTGCGCTTCTATCCCAGTTATTCCTATTCCTATTAGCACCCATCATCTAGTCACCTCCTAGAGGAGTGCAGTTCTCCAGGGGACTGATAAAAGCAAGGGAAGCTATAAAAGGGATAAGATCTTTTGGAGCAGATCTTTAACAAAAGAGAACAGGCATTGAGAGACCGAAGATGAACCAACCACACTTAAAATAATGCTGCCTGGAAGAAAGAAAATAAGAGAAGTGATGAGGGAGTGTGGGGGTTGCAGCACAGGGAGCTGCCAGCTGATGTTGTTATTGCAGCTCTCCCCGGCCTCTTCCAGGGAGAGAAGGCACGAGGTTTGAACCCACAAGGTTTGAACACGCACACCACCAGTGCTGCAGAGGGAAGGAAAACTATGTAAGACAGTGCCAAGCACTGTCCAGGGACGATCTGTCCCTGGAAAGCCTGTGCCTGAAAAACACTGTGCGGGTGTTACTCCACAGAGCTGGGGGCCTCTTGTGTGTCTGCAAAAGCTTGCTGAGTAGAGAAACAGCTGAGAGGAGTAATGGCTTCTTGTTTCTTCTTTCGAGGGTCACTGAAGGGTCATGCACAAGGTAATTCCCAAAGCACACGATCTGGGAGGAGGCACACTTCAGCTTCCAGCATGTTAAGGGACACCACATCAGGTATGGGGAGAAGGCACCACACATTTGGTGCTGCCAAACTGGGGTGGTTCTTCCTGTGGTTGCGCCTCTGATGACAGCCGCTCCAGCCAGCCCTGCACCCAAGGACAAGCAGACACAACCAAGGGAGAGCAGGTGGGGCAAGGGGGTCCTCTGGGAGCTCAAGGGCAGCAGCCAGGGTGTGTCCAGCCCTGGGCTGCCCAGCAGGAGAGGCTCAATCAGGGCTGTAACCAGCGCTTGCAAACAAACCTGCTGAATCTCACCTTCCACACAGACATGAAGGGAAGCCAATGCCGGTGACATTTGCTTATTCACAGCTGGGGGAGCTTAATCAAAAGACAACAAGAAACGCTGTTCAGTTTTGCTTTCTGTTCCCTTCAGTGCTATTCCACTTACTTTAAAAATAGATGTCATAGCAAAAATTTATATTTAATGCTTTGCTTGTCACAGAGGGAAGGAGAAATGAGCTGCTGAAAAGCAAGAAACGCTGAGAGTGGAGATGGGGATTTATCCAGGAATGAAGAATTTTGGGGCTAGGTCCATTTTGAACTAATTTAACTAGAACTGAAGTCTTTGCTCTGCTCCCTCAGTGCAGGGCTCATTCCATGCAGCAGACCTTTTCCTGCAAGACTGTGAGAAAGAATGAATTAAGACTTCAGAGGAAACCAGTTGAAGGGGAATAAGGAAGAATGTCCAGTTCAATCTGGCTTTAAACAAGTTCAAACCAGAACTGTTTTGGTAGGGGACATTGGGTATTTCTCCTGTATAATTACTGAGAACCATTACTTGCCATTCATTTGCTGCTAATGAAATACATCTAGCAGTGCATTAAAGTGACAGTGATTTTAAAAGAATCTGTCAATAAATGCAAACATTTTTAATTTCTGTTCTGTACCTGAAGAACCACTCCAGTTGTTTTTTTTCACCCTTGAGATTAATTATGGCAGTGCCTGTAACAGAGTATGTCCCATCCATCAAAGACTGCTAGAGGATGTAGTATAGTCGACTATTCTGTATTTACATCTTTGTATTTATTTCCACTTGCACACATTTTTGCAAACTTTTTCCCATTTTGGATTTCATCTCAACCGTACACTCACAAGACAATGTCAGTCCCTCCTGTTCCATGTGGTGGTAATTTCATTTCAGTTTCATCCACATTTATGAGAACATGGTGTGGAGCAGATTACCCAGCAATCTCTGGCTCTCACCTTGGGCAAGGCTGGTCATGTTTGTCACAGCCTAGCTGTGAAGCTCAGATAAGCCTCTGCTAGCTGTTCAGAGCAGCACGGTTCCTCAGGTACACTAATGCCCAACGACAGCTCACCTGTGGTCTATTTCAGACAATTCTGCCCTAAAGTATATTTCCCACCAGCCTTGTTTTGACTCATACATGCAGGTTTGCCACTGAGCCAATGCTCTCTGGCAGCATAATACTCAGAGACAGATAGTGCAAGTAATAAAGGAGTTATGGAAGGCTTCCAAAGAGAAGCTTTGGGGAAAAGATCCACCAATAACACACACTTTACTGAACCCATGAAGGTTACATCTTTTAGTGAGATACCCTAAACTTAAAATGCTGACTGGGTAACCTTGTGAGTTCCCTGTCTGGTTATCATGAACATAGTATCTACCAAGCAGGATATGTTGTACCTTCTTCTCTTGTTCTATCTGCAGGAATGTTGCAAATTTTATTTTAGTATGCTTCTGGTCTAGTTTAATAGACAACTTACACCTACAAAAATATAGATGAAAGATCTCAAAGTGGCTAGTGATCATGAAAAATAAGAAAAAGCTGCAGTGTCATGATTTCCTTCTGATCCTCAGCAGCAGCACATACTGAGTGAAAAGGCGAAAAATTTAATGGGAGAATTAACCTTTATATCTATTTTTAAATGCAAAAAATTGTCAGTCTTGCTTTGGGTCATCCTGCCTTTTCTCATGGACCATTGCCACCAAGATGCTGATTCCTTCCATCTGCTCGTGTAAAAACAAAGTTGCAATGTGATATTAAAAACTGCCACGAACTGGGTCATTTACTGAACAGTGAGAGAAAAGCACACCTTGTTCCCTGAGGGCACTGCACAGGTGTGCGACCTGCTTTGCTCGGCCAGCTTTTACAAACCACCCAGTGACACCTCTTCCCTTTTCCGAGCCATCCAGAGGACTTTGATCTCTGCACTTCTCTCCTGCTGCAGCGGGAGTAAAAGCAACTGAGTGGCTTGAAGTCAGAATCCAAAGCTGAGACAGGCAAAGCATAGCCTAAAGCAACTTCACCCCTGCTTGGCTGCTGCCTCTGTGAAGCGCAGCCATCAAAGCAGCACTAACACGGCCACCCGGCGGTGTGGCTCTGCTCACCTGAGCGCTGTGCTCCGAGCCTGCACATCAACCCGGGAACAGAATGAAAGGAAAACAGGGAAAAGATTGCTCATCTTCCTGCAGACTTGCATCCCCTGAACACTCAGCCCTCAGCTTCCTGGATCTCCCAGAGAGGCCACGGTTTTCTGCTTTGGGGCTTTTCCTGTGGAAGGGCAACTCAAAATTAAAATGACAGTGTTGTGGGAAGGACCACATGCTCAATCAGACCTGGCTATATCCCTTATCTGGGCTCTCCTGCCAGCTTCTTAGTGTCTCGAGGACACATCCAGACCCTCAGAGGGAGCAGGGCTCAAACCCCTTGCTTTCCACCAACTCCTGGAGCAGTTCTTCCTCCAGGGAGAGAAAAGCAGAGGAAGCTGAGTCGCAACCAGCCAGGGAAAAGGAGCTGCTGCCAAGAGTCCATGGGGATGGAGGGCACAGAAGAGGTATGTCTCCCATTACACCCAGCAGCTGTGGCTCCCCACCATCAGCATCCCCCCCTCTCCTGTCTGGGCACCCTGCCCCCACCAGGGGAAAAGAGCATGAAAGAATCTGAAGCACAGCATGCTGACTACCTTGGGGAAAATTAATCAAAACAAAAGAATGGGGAATTTCCCCATTCTCAGGGGAAATGCACACAGGGGAGATGCACACAGAAGAAATGCACAGGGAATCACAGAGGAGTAAGCAAAACCACACCACCACTAGACATTCCATCAGCTAAAATCTTCCCCGACCAGCAAATGTCTCCAAGAGCCAGGGAACAGATGCGTGGGTGTATCCTGGCTGTTGCACTGTCCTGCAGAGAGCAGGGAGGTCCCACTAATTACATGTCTCTTGCCAGAGTGACAATGACCTGCAGTGATGAGACACCACTGCTACCTCTAATGGACACCCACCTTGAACTGCACCTGCCCTCTGTTTCTGCTGGGGCTTAAAGCTGCTTGTGGATGCTGTACCAGCCGGGGCATCATCAGAGCACAGCTCACAAAACTCCTGCAGGAGAGCTGGCTTGCTCTGCTGGCAAATTGTCATTGCATTGCAAGATTAAACTCTGAGTTTTTCTCTGGCCTTTCCTTGGTTCAGCTCCCAGTCAGGTTCTGATGTCTTATCAGTGCTTCAGCTCCCAAGAATTGCATGCTTGTGACCAGGATAAGATTGCAGATTCAAAGTCTACATTTCCCCCTTTTTCCTGTGTTCTTATTTTTTGTATTTATTTTTTCATGCAAAGTAAAGTTTTATTTATATTCCCATAATGCAGATGAATAATTCTTCTCCATCATTTTGCTGGACAGTATTAAATGCCCTGTTCTTCAAAATAAGTGACAGCCAGAAATAAAAGTACCTCCTCACTGTTCCACTGGTGTTAAGACTTAGACACAGAATAGACCAGTGGTTGAATGTTCTCCAGTCTTAAATCCTCTCTTTATTTCTAGAGCTTTTGACTTCCACTTCTTCACCACTGTTTTTTCCTCTTCACTGTTTTCTTCTTTTGTTTCCTTCCCAATTTCAGGAATTCATCAATCTCCCAAATCCATTAGAAATCTGTATCAGCCAGTGTCGGAGCCTTGCATAATGTGAAGAGCAACCACCACAAGAGCCACACACTTCTGTACCTTAATGGCAAGTTCTCTAGAGCCAGCAAGACCTGCCCATCTGGGGTCTAGCGCCAGGGCACTTCAGGTGTGAATCATTCAGGCCTCTGGGTTTTACAAACACACACATTCCTCTGAAGCCAGCATTTCAGATCTCAGAACTTATGCATCTTCGGGCTTCCAGAAGCCTCCTCAGTGAAGCACAGAAGACCAGAGAATTCCCAGGGCACATAAGAATTCTCAGCCCTCGGCTTCCACTGCTTAGGGCTTAGGGCACTAAGCACCAGTGGCCCAAGGACTAGGGCATTTCCAAGCACAACTTGCCAAAATCCAATATGTATCTACCAGAAGCTGACGAACAAAATGAGAATTTCTGATGGAATGCATATTCCCCAAAGAAGTGCTGTCTTTGGTCAGCTGAGAAAATGCTACACTGGAAAATTACTAGACTTTCTTCTAACCAGTATTTCTTGTGTTCTGTTCTCACTTCTTCCTCCTCTGACTTTTCCATGCATCCAGGGTCCCCTCTAACAGTACACAAAGTAGGCTTTCAATGACCCAGCAGATTGCTGGACCTCATATCAGACATGGCCCAAAGAGGCAACTTGTGCTTTGCATTTCTTCTGCATCCACAGCCTTCCTGCTTTAGAGGAGGGTCAGAGTCCATTGGTTGGCAAGAGCAGAACAGGGACTTCTCCCACCTCCAGCAGTCTCAGATCCAGCTGATTCCTAAAGGCTTTCTGAAACCTGTCATGATATTTCTAACCTCTCTTACCACTGACCTGAAATACCCACTGATGATCTAACCATATCCAGTGTCTTCAAATCCCCAGGGATTTTGCTCCACAAAAATCCCTCCTTTTGTCACAGCAGGGTTTGGTTTTGCCTGTACTTCTGCAAAGCAAATGTAAGTTGTTCCTTTCAATTTTGCATTGAGACAGCAACCACATGGATGTGTCATGGATGGAGCACCTGCATGATCATTACAAGCTTTCCTATAACACCCAAGGTACCCTCCCACAAAACATTATAGCAGGATGTTCTCCAGGGCAATATCTTAGCTGCAGTATTTCTTTCAGATCTTTGTCATTTTCTTTTCTTCAATCGCAGCTGTGAAATTGGAACTGAATATAATAAAGATCATTTCAATGTCACCGAAAGAGCCAAAGACTACACATACATGCACAGTTCTGAACATGCTGCAATGCAGAGCCCACAGCCACAGCATTTGGAATGCAGAGGCACCCAGTGGGTACAATCCAGGTTAGATCTGCGGCTCCCACACAATGCCCAGCACATCAGGCTTCAGCCACAATGCTCTCAGGAAGGGGAGCTCTCAGACTGACCCCCTGAAGCATGTGTCTGTAGGCACTGATGAATATAAAACAATATTGAAGAATTAAATATTCACAAAGTGTGTTACCAAACACTCAGACTGAGAAATGAACTTCCTTACCCTCTTGCATCTCTTTTATTATTTTTAACTAAGAACTACAATAGGTAGATAGAAATCCTATGGGACATGCTGGGATGAGAACTCACCTGGTTTTTGTGCTTCTTGTGCCACCCACTGGAACAGGCTGAAAACACGAGTGAAAAGAAAATATTCAGGAGATTTCCAATCCAGCATATTTTAGTATGTCTCATGCATTAATATAACAACAGTTTGAAATATGCTTTAACAGTTGCTTGGGGTAGTTAAGTCAGTTCTCATTAATTCAAAATATCTGAAAAGAAGAACCCAATTTGGTTAATCTCCTGACCAAACGCCTGCAAGACACTAAAGCAGTTTGTCTTTCAGGACAAAGGCAAAGACAGTCCTATCATGTATCAGTACTGGTGAATTCTCTAGACACTAATGACATTGTACAGAGTACAGAGGATACCTCATCTAACGTAGTCCATCCACCTCCAGCCACTGGCAGGTGAGAACGTAGGTCTGGAGAAGCTCTTAAGCTTACATGAGGAAGAAGGAGGTTACTCAGCTAAGGAACTACAAGAATCTGTCTTGTCCAGTCAGGCAAAATGAAAGCTCAGTGAGAAAATACCTCTCTCCAAATACCTCATGGGCATATAGTCCAAGGGAGTCCAGCCTCTAGGATGGTGTTCACAGTGATCAATAAATGATTATAAAATTAATCAGGAATTCATTTAAGCTGAATACCCAAGAAGATATGAAAGTGTCAAAGCACTGATCAAAGGCCTCCAGTGGGATAGAAAATGACAACTTTACTTTTTTTCATAAAAAAAGAACTTGAACCATTTCTGAAAGCTGTCATATGATAGGATTGTTTGCAATAGCAAGGCATCATACATAGGGAAACAGCCTCACATCTCTGCATTTTTACTGAGGAACTGTATCTGTCTTCTAAAAAGACTGCTAAAAACAGGAAAAGCTCAGTGTGAGGACACCATTAAGAAAACAGCATTTGAGTTTTGGTCATGGCTTTTTTCACCCCAAAAATTAGTATGGAACAAAATACAGCAAAACCTGCATTTGAGGCTCTCATGCCATCCCCAAAAGGCCATTTTGAGTAACTAGCCATTTAAAGTACCCACTAGGCTTCCAGCACAATTTTATTTGACCTTTTAATGAAAGAACAATGTCTGTAAAGCAAGTTATTTCAGCTGATAACCTGCATGACTGCTTAAAGCAACCCTCTACATAGCCTAATCAGCACATTGTCCAAAGTGTAATGTTAAGATTTGTCTTTCATAAAGGAATGTCTCAAGTGCATTTTCCTATTCTGAAGTTTCTTTTTGCCCAAGTCTGACTGCTTACATTTTTTACTAAACACACAAGGTAAGATGTTTCAAATACCTAACCAGGAAACCAGGTATCCCCAGAGATTAAAAAAATAATAGGGTTACTGATTACTGAATATATATTCCTCTTATTTATAGAAAATGTAAGGAACTCCATAATGTTCCTCAGTCTCTAAAGATAATATATCAGATATTGATGGAAACCATTGTTATTCCCTTCCTATTATTAGGAAATTATTAGGACTTTAACTGATCTTTTTCTAGTTCCTACTGTAACACAGTCAAAGCGGGCTTTGTGTGTGTGTGTGTGTGTGTGTGTGTAGTTATTACGACACACAAACAAAATAATAATAAAAAATTACAGCTGAAGAAGCTGCACCTTCTCCTTTGCTACAAAACATGCCACTTACTTAAACCATCTGGGGAGCAATGAATTCGTACTCAAGGTGCAGAAGATCAAAATGCAGGACCTCCAGCACCTTCCTGCTGCCACAGGAGCTAAACCTACCTTTGAATGAATGACTTTCTATACATTACTTTCCAAACTAAAAATTAGATTTTTTTTTTTCCCTCGGGGACTCTTTGGGTGTGTTTATATATCCACCATCACACAGAGATGTCACACAACAAGCCAAACTCTGTGACCAGGGAGCATCTCCACTTTGTAGATGTTTGACAACCACCATATACTATAGTAACAGGTATAATCCTGATTTACTGACTGTGATTAAATGCCAGGGCAAGTGCTCCAGCATATTTTTCATGTGCCCAGTCACCAAATGAGGGGTCACACTGACTGCACACCACTGAAGTTCTGTCTGCTTCAGCTTGCAGTGTGAGGGTGGCAAACTGGTGCTACTGGGGCCCTGATAGTGACACCACAGGTGTTTGTCAGAGGGTTCATCTGGACAAGTGTCATAGTCATATGGACTGAGCACACCTGAGCAAGGAGAGACCATTCCTATACCAGTGGAAATTGGGAATCCATGTCCTGGAGCTGCTCCCAGGTACAAACTGCACCACAACAAGGCAGAAATTGGGAGATTTGCTTCAGAAACACTCTGCTTATCCAAAATTAAATACTAATATAAGCCCACCATAAAGCTCTTTCCTCTCTCCCCAAAAGTGTTCATCCTCAAAGTAACTGAACTGCTCTTACTGTATAAATTTATTCAATAGGAGCACCAAAGTTCACTGTCTGAACCACAAGACAGATTCACACCAATCCACCTTCACACGTTTGTCTTCTGAGCTTAGTTGTTTAGAGTAATGATCCCTGCAATGAAAAAATTGGGAAAACCCAGAAGGACCAGAATATTAAAGTCCTTGTTGCACTGTAGGTCTCTCTCTGAGAGTTAATCTTAGCAGGAATAATTTCATTTAACCTGTAGCCATGCCACTGCAGCCAAATTAGGTAAGTATCTATATGAATTCAAATCAAGAAATGTGGGAGCACACTCTACATGTGACTCACCCATCATGCATAATTAGAGGTATTAGGCTAATAAATGTTATTTTGAAATATGTAAAATAACTGTAAAAACATTTTTTAAACCTTCAGCTGAGAAGAGTTATAAAAATGCAGAAAAAGGAGGGGGGAAAGACTCTATTGTTCATTTCAACCCTTTAGAAAAGAAAAATATCAATTCTTTCACCTGAATCTGTTTTCAGCCTATTTGTTTCAGCACCTGAGGTTAGCAATCTCTCTCCATCAGAAGTAAGCTCAGAAGATTCCTCAGGAGCTCTTCTGATAAAGGGCTGTCCTTTGCCATGGCAAATCTCTGTCAGCTCCCACATGTGACTGTGCTATCAAACAGTGTTCTCTATTTTCTTCATGTGCATAAGATCTTGTGCTGCTGAGACCAGGCACAGGTGCCAGTACCTCAAGAAGCGGAAAAAAACACCTAACACTTTGCCTCAAGCAGCCTAGAACATGTTGGAGCTGTTTCTTCATCATCATCATCTTCTTCTTCATTGTTGTTGTTATTTTTATTATCAAATTCAACCATGGCTGTCAAATAAAAGGAATAGCAGAAGGATTTTGGTAATTCTTTAAGGAATACAATTACATTGCTCATTCTGATGCTTAGGCTTTCTATAGGAGAATCCAGTGGGACCTCAGGAAGCACTACAGTGACCATCTAGAACAGTATGTTTAAAACTTCAGCAGATCTCAGAGTCAAGAAAACCACAGACTTACGGTGAGTGGTCTGAAAAGACAGAGAGCCTTGCCAGGAGGGAGACTCTGAGTTCACCTGCCAACACATGCACCTGCCAAGAATAATAGAAATGATAACAAAAATAAAAATGCAAAAACATGAAAGTTACACTGTGTTGACAGGGCTCCGTTAAATTTCAAACAGAGGGGCTCTATCACTAAGTCTTCCCACTGAGCAACATTTATAGTTATTACTTTCTTGCTGCTGGCAGCAAGCCTTTCTAGACGTTTAGAGAATACATCCAATATAGGAAGTGGCCTGTTGTTTTTTTCTTTCTTCCAGCTACATTATTGATATTTCAGGAGAGTAATTGAACTTCTCAGCACCAACTTGTTTTCTCCATGAACTACTATCCCCTGTAGATACACACTTTTTCAGGGCATATGTTAAAGTAACTATAAATCCTATGCTTAAATGGAACTTGTATTTTATCAGCTTTTGTAGGAGAAAAAATGGTATCCTAGCTGTAAAACATGTGACAGCATTTAAACTCTGCTATGTTTGATCTCTTTCTCACATGTACACACACTCTCACACACATTTCATTAAAGTCTTTTTTAAAAAAAATGTTCAAAAACCACACATTAGTCACCAAGTCTTTATTTCAGCCCACCCAGGTCAACAGTTTTCCTCATTTTGCTAAGAACATGTTGTACCATAAGCAACATTAATACTCAAACATCTATTCATAATAAAGAAGCTAAATTAAATAACCAAAAAAAAAAAAATTGGTGGAAAGAAGCCTGGAGAATCACAAAGAGATGTGGCTCCACTCTCAGCATACAGCACCCAGCAAGTCTCTCCTGCTGTTTCAGGCTTCAGTGGGCACAGGACAGAATCAGAAGGCTCTGCTTGTGATCCTCCCATCAAATACTGATTCACAGCCAGCTTTCTGCCCCAAAAGCTACATATTTAAAATGGAAGAGTCAAAGGAGTAGCTTCCCTATTGCTAGTTAGGGAATGGAAATTCTTCCCCTCACGTGGAAAATTAGGAGAGGGGTTTCTGCTGGAAAGAAAGTTTGCAGCTTTCCAATTAGGTCAATTTGTTACCTGCTATGGCTGAGGCACAGCAGCACGCAGTATCACCACATGGTGCCTTCATTTCAATCCTCTCTACAGACCCAGACGCCCCCACTACAGATGTGGCGACAGGGAACCCTGCCTTGTAGCAAATTAGTAGACAACAGGTGGCAGAGAGACACCGTACCAGGAATGCAGCCTTGGCTGGATTATCCCCACAAGGCACACTGTGGTGGTACTGACACACACACGGTGTCTTCAGACCCCGTTTCTCCAGAGCCCTGGTAGCAGCTCAGCTGTTTACAAAATGGAGCAACCACAGAACAGAGGGCTTGGAATCTCCCAGGATACAGCAGGATACAGCAGGCATGGTTTCCTGAACCCAGTGACAACGGGTAAGAGGGAAGAACAGAAATTTTCAGAGCTTTTGATTGTATACCTAAGCTTCAAAGCTAGAATCCACATCAAGACAGTGGGGGGTTTTATGTGTGCTGTGCACATGCAGAATATGAAATTCCTGGTGTTATGAAATGGGAGTGGTGAGGAGAAACTGCTACACAGAAGGATGAAAACACAGCCATATCTGGGGCATGTAGGGCAGGGATGCTTCTGAGTAAGCAAGTGTTTGGGCTGGCCCGAGCTAGAACTCGAGGGGTTTGAGATCTAGATAAGGACAGATTCAGCAAACAGACAGGAATGGTGGAAAATGGAGGTCACTGCTGGAGGAGATTTGTTGCTTCCTTAGGAAGTAGAGGAACGGTGCTCATGCACTTTGAAGAATTACGTCAGAGTAGGGCAGAGGAATACTTGGTAGAAAGTGTGCAAGAAAAATGACATTATGGGGAAGATATAATAGAAACAAGAAGCTCACAAAGAAAAAAATACTGGTTTTTTTCCATATTTTAAAGCATCCTACATTTTCCAGGTACAAGAAGGATACACAAAAATGAGAAAAATTAGCTTTATTTTTCAGAACCTCACTAGCAGTTCATCTCTTCTTCCCAAGAACACACCTTACCACTGACCAAAGCGCTTTCTGAAAGTCCTCCTTTCTGAAAATACAATTTCTCTTCAGTGAAGAAACCACAGAAGAGGTCCTAATGTAGTCCAACCAGATATTTTAGGTTAAGCCAGTGTCAAAAGAAAATTGTAGTGTGGAACCATCTTATCTGGCATGATCATTTTGAGGGTTGAATAAGTAATATTTTCATGTTAGTTTGAAAAGAGGAATCTGCCATTAGGTTGATATGTCCAAATACATGCATTTAAATAAATGTCATTACTTCTACAAATCAGAAAGTACCCTGGTTTTGGCTCAGATAGAATTACTTTTCTTCCTAGTAGCTGGTCCAGTGCTGCATTTGGGATTTAAGATGAGAGTAATGCTGATCCCACACTGATGTTTTGGTTGTTGCTGAGCAGTGTTTCCACTAATTCAAGGGCTTTTCAGCTTCTCGCCACACCCCGCCAGTGAGGAGGCTGCACAAGGAGCTGGGAGGGGACATAGCCGGGACAGCTGACCCCAGCTGGCCAAAGGGATATTCCACACCAGAAGATGTCATGCCCAGTATATAAATTAGGGTGAAAGGTGGCTGAGGGTGGCTGCTCGGGAACTGGATGGGGATCATTCAGGGGGTAGTCAGCAATTGCATTGCATCACTTCAATGTAATTATTTTATCACTTGAAGGAGGAGTAATAGTAGTCTTTTTCTTTCCTTTTCTGTCATATTAAACTGCCTTTGTCTCACCCCAGGATTTTTTTTCCTCAATTCTCTCCCCCATTCCACTGGGGAGAGAAGTGAGTAAGTAGCTGTGTAGGATTTAACTGTCTGCATGTTAAACCACAGCAGAAAGTTTGACAGTTCTCATTGGATATTCCTACATCAATTTTTAGATGTCTAATTTAAAAATAAAAAAAACAGACACACACATAAAATACCATTGTTCAGTAATCTTGGCCAGAAAGCATAATACAAATGCTCTGTTTGCTATCTGTTGTTCTTTTTAAAGGGTTCATTTTGTATTTGCTTTCCCTTTTCATGGGCTAATGCTAAGCAGCTATGGACAAAATATTCAAAATTATGTTTCAAAAACCATTATAAATCCTATTTTTAGTCTACACATGTAAAAGAAGAGTTTGCACACCTGTCCACCCTTGGAGTGATATGGCCAAGTTACAGTTCAGCAAGTCAGAAAAATAAATCTAAGACAAGGAGATAGCTGAATCATTTAATGACAAACATAAGAACATTCTGAAATACTCACAGACTTACTGTGAGCAGATAGTAAGGCTAAATAGTTTTAATAAATTATTCATTCTGAATTACATATTCACCTGCTGTAGAAATCTACTGTGATCAGTAATCTCTTTCCTTGAAGTAAATTAGTACCTTGTTAAGTGGGCTTCTTCTACAGCGAAGACCTGACCTTGCATGTCCTGACGATTGTGGCAGTCAGAGAAAAACTCAGTTATGTCTTGTCATTTACTCAACCAGTCTCTCAAACACCTGCCAGGAAGAATAAATAGACAAAACACAAGCAGATTTTCAAGGGAGGGGAATAAACAAACAAGCATATAAACAAACAAAATAACGTTTGATGAGGAAACGAAAACACAGGAAGTTGCGAATATGAAATCTCATTTCCATCCAAGACACTGAGAGCAAAGGACATGAAGCCTGCCTAAATCCCCATAAATCTTGAGGACTGCAATCAGACTAGAGCATGGCCAGAGCATCGGTGGAGCCCTTGCACCCTGTGCACCTCTTTCTTGAACATCCTTCCCATCTTCAGGAGGGATACTGGAAATGTGCCTGGAACAAAGCAGTACCAGCCAGGGGAGCAGGCTTCACCAAGCAATGACTCAATCATGCTTTAGAGTACATCACCATACTCTCTCTTCCATTGAAGCAGTGAGAAAACCTGAGACAAGATTTTTTCATTCTTTGCTTTTGAAAGATTTAATCTAGGTACACCTCATCCAAACCTGCTGGAATGGGTCTAGAGGATGGCCATGAAGATCATCAGAGGGATGGAAATCAGAGAGATCCAAAGACAGGCTGAGAAAGCTGGGGTCGTTCAGCCTGGAAAAGAGAAGACTTCAGGGAGATCACATTGCAACCTTCCAGTACCTAAAGGGTGCTTATAAAAAGGAGGAAGAGGGAATTTTTAATGGTCAGATAGTGACAGGACAAGGGGCAATGGTTTTAAACTGAAAAAGGGCAGGTTTAGTTTAGATGTTAAGAAGAAATTCCTTACTCAGAGGGTGATGAGACACTGGCACAGGTTACCCTGTGGAGCTGTGGATGCCCCATCCCTGGAACTCCTCAAGGCCAGGCTGGATGGGGCCCTGAGCAATCTGATCTAATGAGTGGCTTTGCTGCCCATGGTGGGGAAGTTGGAATAGATGAACTTTGAGATCCCTTCCAACCGTAACCATCCTATAATTCTATGAATCTGTGATAAACACAGTATGGCCCCTGTTCCTCCTTTGTATGCGTCCGGTGTCTAAGCAGCCCTTGGATTATTAATTCCTCTTGGCTAAAAGATGCTCAGGCACACATCCAACAGACCAGAGCAGCACACAGGAGCCCATGAGCAGGTGAGACACACCTATACCCCATGGTACATCACCTGCATGCCCATGCACCTCACCCACCTGCTTTTGCAGCCTATAACAGCTGCAGAACTGAACCTTGCAGGCTGGGCAGACCCTCAGAAATAATCACATGTGACCAAAACCCAAAAACAGCAAGTAGAGAATCTTGGTTAAGGCCTCCTGCAGACTTCCATAACATAAGTCATAATACAGTTCTGAGTCATCAATCACAACTCTTTTGTATAGTCCAAACAAGAATGTTGTTTCTAACTTGATTGTGGCAACCAAACATTGAATTTCCTTTGGCTGACAGACTGGACACCTTACCTGGGGAAATAAGTACTTAAATCTCATCACGATGGCAGTTTTGGGGATCAACATGCCTCAGGATCTGAAGCTGAACACAGAGCTTTCTTGTTTCTCTGTAATCTGTTCTGAAGAAATTCTAGGGGTAGGTTGCTCTCCCTTTAAGGCAATCTGGAAGTTATTAAGGCCCATTCCGAGCTCTATTCTACACTAAAAGGAAAAAAGCATTGCTATTCCATTGGGTTAAACAAGGTGTAAAGGAGAGCTGAGTCAATTCCTTGGCTTTGTGAGTGTCAGACAACTTCACGCTTGAGAGGCATGAAATTAATGATTAATTAGTTCATTCCCTCATTCCTTACACAGGAAAACAGGTACCTAAGTCCCTGTAGTGCACAGTGTAATGAAACAGCTCCTGCTCTACTCAGTGCCAGACTACAGCCACAAGGACCACCCGAGGACTCATTGCCTCCATATCCCTCCAAGGACTCTTAAGCTAAGCTGCCCTATCAGTCTAAGAAAGCTGCCAAACACAGGCCATCAAAATCTAATAGCTGCTATTCTATCTTGGCATCAGCTGAGACTGGAAAAAGACAAAAAGCTGAAGAAAAACCCTTGCACGTGCAAAGGAGGGTTGTGTCTATGCTGCACCTACCAACCCTGCAAAGGAAATGCTGCTATTTGACTGTGTTACTATAAATCTTCCAAGACTTTTAGGGAATGCCATTGCCTGTTTGCACACCCTGGCTTACTGGGATAGCTGAGAACTGTAGTGCTTGTTTGGGAGATAATTGCAATTGTCTCTAAACAGCGTTTTCTAAAGGCCGAGAAGTGTCAGCTCGCAAATTTTCAGGTGCTTATTTAGGGGGAAATGTCTTCTGGCAAAGTGGTTTTATTCTTCTCCACGAAAGGAGGGAACCCTGTGCTGGGGTAATGGTTCTAAAAGCATTTCAAAAATCCTTTCAATCCTTCCCTCCCAGCCTTTCTTTGGCTATGTAGTGTTCAATCTGAAAAACTTCTGTATGAGAAACCTGTGCTTTCTGCTTGCAGCATGATTTATATTAACAAAATTTATATTTTCTGTTGAACTGGCACCCCCTTAAAAGCTGATCAGAATACAGGAAATTAGAACAAATATGAAAGACCAAATACAAATGATGGAAAAGTATTGCCTATAACAGATTTACTGCTTCTACACTTGTATCTCATAAAAGAAAGTGTCGATATTTCTTCTTTTCTACTAACTCACCATAATAATTTTTCTCATTATTTTTATGAGGCGAGCCCTCCATCATTTTCACAGTATAAAAACAGTGAAAACACAGTATCATGTGGTTATATGTTTTAACAACACTGACATTTAATAGAACCTTTTCTAAAATAGTTTCTGTCCAATATCCCTGTTGTTTTGTTCAACTGCTGCCCATCCTTGTATTTGGATAAAAGGTCCTGAGACCTCTTTATTTTCCGTTAATCTCTTTCATTCAGATGAAACATTTTCTTCTACCATTTTAAGCACCACTCCAACCATACCTCCAGGCTCTCCTTTCCATTCAATCCAAACCCAAACCTGAATCCTACTTCCCATCTTAAGTTTGGACCTAAACCCCACTTCTGAGCCATAACACAAATGTTCTCTGAGCACAAATCTCTTGGCTGCCCTAACCTTCCTTTGGATGTCAACTTCCAACCCCACTCCCAACCCCACCTCTAGGCTCTCTCTTTTACTGAACCCTAACTTTAACCCTAATTCTGTTTTCCAGCTCAAGCTGTTTGTGGCATGTGATCCACAAGGGTCTACTTTCATTAAACAATTTACCCATTTAGAATTGAATTTATGTTCATTAATCCAGCAATAAATATCCACCATCTCTCAGTTTTGGCTTCTCTTCCAGAGGGTCATGTTTATTCAACTTCTGAGCTGAGAAAAATTTTTACTACCATATCATTAATTATGAACAAACTCTGGCTTAACTTGAGCAATTAATAAAACTCAGGCTTGACCATCTGTGAAATTCTGCTAATAGGCATCATGTCAAGCAATTATTCTTTAGACTAGCTATTCTTGAAGATTCTGTTGTGGCTGAAGCTCTTAAAACATTTTAAAATACACACCCACATACTAAACATAGGCCAAAAATTTTAGTTGAAGTACATCAATGTATACTTGTATAAATTGATCTAATTTTTCCAAGGAGAAATTAGAGAGAAATTAGAAAGAAACTTCAGAATCTTGGAGACCATATAGTAATTAAGTTGCAGCAGTATTGACCTGTCTGAAGGTGAACAAGAACTAAAGAAGAGAGACTATGAAAGACATTACTCAGCCTTAAAAAGCTGCCATTGTTTCTAAAGTTAGAAAGTGCCTTCTGGTACCTATATTGCAGTGGAAGAATCAAGGGAGAAACCAAATACATGAGTCAACATTAAATAACTAAAAATCATCTTCATGGAAAATATAGGAATCTCCAACTTTAAGGATAAAATTTGGACTATACGTAGCAGGAGCTGCCTCAGGAAATGTCAAAAATGGTCTAAAATTGTCACCTGTTTGGGCACATGTAGCAGTCAAATACTCAGGTGTGAAGGTTTTCTGGTTTCAAGCTGGGCCACTGCCTCAAGCCAGTCCTTAAGTATGCAGAGACTGGCTGGGATGTTCCCGCAGCACGGGAGGAATTCATGGATTAGGTGTGTTGGGTGTGCACAGACCTGACACCCAGCTGCACCACAATTTTAACTAAAAACCAAACTTGATTTACATATTTATGAGTGATTACTCATAAATTAAGTCCCGTAAGTCTTGCCACAGTAAGTGTTGCTACCATCAGCAGCCTTTTCTAAAACTCTCCAAGTGAGGTTTCCTTTCAATAATCTAAAGGTGAAAGAGTCCTCTCAAATTCAAGTGATCTGTTCAATGTATGTCTTCATTTGTTAGTTTTACATTTTCTGCCATTGGCTAAGTAGTCCATGGTCCCAGATTACTCTTTTCCTTACTTAATAGAATTCACTTTTTTTTATTATTATTATTACATAATACAGCTATTTTATATGTATATAAAGCTGGTTTATGTGGCAGTATATGTCCTTACAACTCTTAATTTGCTTTCTTTGCATCTCTGAAAAGGGAAGAACAAGAATAGAAGGTTTGGAAATCATTATCTGAAAGTTACAGTAAAGAAATCAGGTTTCTTTTCTGATGAAGTTATGAAGTAGCTGCAGATGTTAAGAGCAAATTAAATTAGCATTGACATTATCTGATTCCAGCTCTAAAGTGGAGTAGATTAACCAAGCTCTTGAAATCTACGTCCGTCCTGACTATTTTTTTAATTTGAACAATATAATTTAATTTCATTTATCATCAAAATCTTCACAGTATCAATGACAGAAAACAGTGCAACTAGAACCCCTTTTAGGAATCCCCCTCCTGAGATACAGGGCTTTTTAGTGACACTAATTCATACATTTTTTTTGAGAGAGTGCCTAACTCTCAGAATTAAAGCTCACTGAGCACCAGTGGCATGTAGGCTAACAGCTAATTTTAGGGAAATTCCCAGAGCTGAAATGATGCTCATAAGGACTCATGCTCTTAAATTCTTTGGATACTTTTGAAAATCCTTGCCTTAATTTTCATTCCTGCAGTGTCGCAGTGACATCCAGTGGTCAGTAGGATTACGTTTAAATTGGGATGTGACCCTACCAAAATTCAAGGGCATCCTTGCCTGTGTGTACTAAAAGCTGATTCATGTGCTTCATGCCTGCAAATTGTCACAGAACTGGTGCTTGATTAAGCACTGACTCAGCATTTGAAAAAGTCAGAAGGACTGTCAGAGGCAAAAGGAAGGTTCCCCATATTTCTTTATTATGGAACACTCTCTTTCTTTAATTCCCTGTTTCCAGGATTCCTATCTGGGCTGCAAATTGTTTAAGGCTGCTCCCAAATTTACATCCTCCCTAAATGCTGATAAAAAGAGCAATTAATCTGATGCTTGTACTGTAGTAGCAGCCTGGAGGTCTACCCTGATAGATTAGACCAAGAGAAGGACTCTGGTCACTCAGGTCCTGAGGTTCTGCAACAAATACAGATTAAAAAAGAAAAAAAAAAAAAAACATGCAAACCAAGCCAGCAATATCAGGTCAACTACAAAACCAGGAGTCATTGTGGTAGACACACACAAATAGCTCCATCATTATCAGAAGACAACTGTGAGGCTAATGGCAGAAACTCATGATATTCAGATTAAAACAAAAATTCTAAGGAGAGAGAGGCTGTGGCGCAGCAGCAAACTAGTCAGTGATCAGTCACTGGAAGAGAGGGCAGAACGCAAATCAAAAGACTCTGGCACTGGTACCCAAAATATCTTGAAAATGCCAGGGGTCAGTCTTATTGGCAGGACTGAAAAGTGAGAAGTTGATGGTTAGAGAGGGTCCCCAGAATCCAGAGAGATAATAGGAAGACACAGCTGGAGACTCAGGAGCAGTAAGCAAAGGGAAAGGACTGAGGGAGAGGACTTGAGTAAGGAGTAGCTGACTGCACCCCCGAGGGGAAAAGGGCTGGGGTGTGGCAGTGTTGCTAAGGTCGAGAAGGAGGGATCAAAAGGAGGGGGCAGGACAGAGAGAGAACCATAACCAAAAGCCCCAAACTATGCAGGACAGAATCCTCAAAAGAATTCTCTTAAAACAATCATGTATGGGGGCAGAAAAGGCTTCAGTTTACACCCCGCTCTGAGACCTTACCACTGCATCTTCAGAAGGGACACAGGAAAAAGTAACCTGTAAGTGAGAAGGGACTCTAGATGTCAAAGATGTGATAAAAGAGATAATAATAAACCCCACAGTGCCATGTCAGAAGTCACAGCAAAGATGTCCTAGGGGACAAGTGAAGGGCACATTTAAGCTCCGGCTGGCAAAATCAGAATGCTCATATCAAGCCATACTGCTCAGGTTAAGCCTTTCTCCTTCTCCCACGCAGACAGCAGAAGCCAGAAGCCCTCCACAGCACAAAAAAAAAGAGAGGCAGCTATCATTGTGATGTGAGAGATTGAAGCTGCCAGACATATTGACAGTACCAGAGACAGGCTTTATTTTTCAGTATAATCATAATAGCACAAGCTTTCCTATACTCAGTGCTTACATTACTGTGGGAAATGTTTACATTTATTTATTTTTTAATTATTTCTTCTGTAATCTTGTTTATTGACAAAGCTCAGATGAGTGATTTGGTTTAAAAGATATTCTGCATAGGGGACAGGCAGAGACATGAGCAAAAGGCTTAGGAAAAATGTCAAGGAGTCTTAATAGCAGGGACTTAATAGTCCGTCCCTCTATCCCACTCCAGGTGTGGCTCACCAGTGCTGACAGAGGAGAATCACCTCCCTCAACCTGTTGTCAATGCTCTGCCTATGGCAGACAAAGATCCTGTTCACCCTCCTTGCAGCAAGGACACATTGGGGGCTGATCTTCAACCTTCAAAGTTCTTTTCTGTCAAGCTGATTTCAAGCTGAGCAGCCCCCAGCATTCACTGGTGCCTTGGGTAGTTCTTCCCGAGGTGCAGAACTTTGCATTTCTCCTTGTTGAACTTCATGAGATTCCTGTCATCCCATTTCTCCAGCCTGATAAGGCCCCTTTGGATGTTAGCACCTACCAGCCACTCCCCCCCAGCTTTGTGTCATCTTCAAACTTGCTGAGGGCACAATATTCCCCATCATTAACAAAGATCTTACACAGGACTGGGCCCAGTATTGACTTCTGGATTACACTGCTGGTTGCTGGCCTCCAATTCCATGCCTCTGATCATCAACCACTGGGCCCATCCACTCAGCCAGTTTATAATCCTCCTCACTGCTCATCCAATCCATCCTTCATCAGCTTTTCTGTGAGGATCTTATGGGAGACAGTGCTGGAGGCCTTGCTGAAACCAAGAGAGACAACATCCACTGCTTTGCCCTCATCTACCAAACCAGACACTTCATCATAGAGGTTTACCAAACTGGTCAAGCAGGAGTTATTATTGCATTCCCAGCAGTGTTAGAATATGCTCTGTGCCTAGTTCACTCACTGATAATATGAGCATATTAATAATTATTCTCCTCACAGGGGTACTATATTAATTAACATTTTAATATATGCTTTGAGACCTTCAGAATAATGCTGCTTCTCTAGTTACATAAGAAACTATTGATTCTGTTTTCAAATGTTCTTTATATAGCTTGGCTTTAAAAATCTTTAAAGTATCAAATCCTTAGAACAGCTGTAAAATAAGATACATACATAAAATAAAATGAGGATGTAAAACATACTTCTCAGATTTCTCTTAAATAAATACACTTTTAATAACTAAACAGTGAAACTCGAGGTTTTATCATCACATCTTTAATTTTAGAATGTGGTATTATCTATCTTGTCTCAAATGAGTCTTAACTTTCTATGAGAACATTCAAAGGTGTCAATACTGTCAGTATAATTATCAAGCACGTATCAACTCAAAGCAAAACACCACCAATCACTCAGCAAAAAGGTAGCTCTAGAATATTTCAAAGTTTGGCAATTATTTTCAAGTTGCTTGATTTTGCAATATCACTGAGGAAATTATTATTTTCTACTGTAATCACAATTAGCTTTGCAAGAGATTAATAGTAAAACCAGCATGCCTCTCTCCCTCCTCTTCCTTCACAGGAATTGATTGCTCTAAGACAGTTATATTTAAATACCAGGGAGAAGTAAAGATTACAGAGGAGAAAGACTGTGTAGTGGGTCATGTACTGGTTTGCTTTCTAGATTCCTACAGATTTCATCAAAAGATCTTCTCATCCATTTTCAAGGCTGCACAAAAGATTCGTGCCACAGGCAGCATCATGCCTGCAGAAAGCCTGGTGTTGAAGCTCCTACACTAAACTAACCAACAAAAACTCCTTTGGGGAACTGCGGTCAGTTTGGGGGATATAATGAGTTCTTACTGCAGTTCCTGGAAGGAGAATTTCTGTGAGCAACATTATTTTCAGCTCCTGTACTTTGAAGCATTATTGTTTTTTTCTTCATTCAGCAAATCCCTGTCACCAGCTTTCTCTTCCTGCCAGTTTCATTCACTGCCATGACAACATGTAAGGTCTTCATAGGGGTAACTGTGTAAGGTGTAGGAGATCCCCTTTAGCACCATCTCCTCTGTTGCGCCTTGATAAAGCATTTCCACAGGAAATCACTAATTCTTATCACTCTGGATCCCAGTTAAAGGGGTTTATAATTGCTGTACTGAAGAAACATGGAGGTTAAACTGTAATGTTAGGGATTTTGAAAAAATAGACACACCAGATATCTATAACAGGATATTTCTTTGATGAAATACATGATTAACTGTCATTGGCTTATACATCTCATCGAAGCCTTTAGAATTGCAAAGAAGAAGGAGATATTTTCTTAAAAGAGGAACAAGAGCATTGATTGTGCACAGAGGATTTCCCAGAAGAGGTAATAGTCAGGCTAAATGACTTGCTGCCATCTATTGACCATGCACCTTTAAGTGTCCGAGATTTTCAGTAAAGTGATGAAAAGACAGTAAAATCTTGTAGCACAATCAATACAGGGAAACCTACCTTTGTGTGACAAAGTCAAAAGAATTTGTATATGCTCTGTTCCTGTGTTAGCACATTCCTAAATTTTTACTAAAAGCCAGTGCCAGCTGTTTGCACACTGCTTTTCTCAATGTTTGCGATTTTGAACAGCAGCCTCTCCTCCACATCAGAGTATGTAAGAAATGAAGCAGTCTACTTTCAAGGACATCACAGTCCTTGAAATCCTCAGATGCCAGCTGAGCTTGATAAACGACTTTGTATAGATTTGTTGCTCATGCCCAATTCTGTCCCCTTCTCTAAAACAAAATGAAGTAAACTAGCATCATCGCTTCCTACCCAGAATTATGGCCATGTCTCCACACGAACCCCTTCTCTATGTGTTTATTTACCAAGGCTTTAAAATAAGAAATCACTTCTTTATAAAAAAATTGTCTCCTTGGAATAACAGGCTTAGGCATGATTTCTGATAGAGCAATAGCTCCTCTACATGATAGCAAACACTCGCAGCAAGAAACAGAAGCCCATCCATTCTGGGGGTTTCTGTTAGACAGACAGGCACTGCTGTAAGAAATTGATTCATTTTTTGCATCATTGAGGTACTCCATTTAAACAATGTTTTGTTGCCTTTACTGTACCAAAAATAACAGAATAAAAACTATTTCCTTTAAGATTTGAGCAAACAGATTTCTCAGGATACAATTATGCATCTGTCACGCTGTGTTTTATAAAGAGCAAGTTAAGGTCACCAGCAATCATTTGTTTCCAACAAACATTTCTGCAGAAAACTGTCAGCTCCAGCAAGGGTGCTTACTAGCCCTCCTCATTCATCCTACCTCGGGTTCTGCACCTAGAGATGAATAGTGGCACAATGGACCAAGCAACACTGATTTCGTATCAACAATCAAAAAAATAAGTAGTTATGATTGTTTTCTTCACACTGTTACATCAGAGATAATGATGGACCACATCTTGACCGCAGTGACACTCATCTTCATCCAAAGGAATACCAAGGCCTTCATCACCATACAAACACAAGCAGAATTTGCCCATTTAAGTAAAGCCTCTGAGTCTGTGCACTACTGAAGTCAGTAAAGGCGAAAGGCATGAAAAGCAGTATAAAGGAGCAGAAAATCTGACTCAGAGTTCACCAATCCAAGCACTTATTTCCCAACTGTAATGATACAAAGAGACAAATACACAGAATTTTCTACAGTAGGAAGGCTCCAGAGGAAAATAATAGTGGTGCACAATACAAAGGATAATTCAACCTCTGCAAACAATTTCCACTGACCAGAATGGATGCATATTGCTACATCTATAGTTTGGGAAACAAGGAAAATTGAAGCTTTCTTACTACATGTCCCTGAAGTTTAGCAGGTGTTGTTATCCCATCCTTCACATGTGAACTCTTGTATGAAGCTCTGTGAATGTATGAAACATGGAAAACTTCAATATTTGGCATTAGGTGCTACAGATCCCAAGCACTAAGTCCATAAATCACTCTCTCTGCTGCATTTACAATGCAGTTAAGAAAGCAGAAACCCTCTTTCTCCCATCCCACCTTTCTGCAGATCAGTTTAGGACACATGGAGTGGTTGAAACAATTTCTCTTGGCACAATAGTCTAGTTTTCCATCCTTCATCCTGTTCCATAAACTGGTCACTCCGTACATTAGTGCATCTCAACATCTTCGAGTGGATCTAGCCTCTTCCTCCAGTCAGTTGCAAATGTTGCCTTCCCTGGTGAACGAAAATAAAAATACTCCTCTTTGTAGATGGAAGATAAAGTCCAAGTTTCCAATTTTATAGCACTCTACCAATTCCCCTGATTTAGCTGACAATGAAATTAGGAACTGGAAATAGTTTTCATCCTCCAAAAACAGAGGGTCAAAGATGAGTCTCTAGAGATGGACGGATGCTATGATAGCTAAATATGGATTAGTTTAAAAGTCTCCAAGGGTCACAGCAAGCAGCAACTGTAAAAAACAGTCATGTGTCACTAAAACAAACTTGGCAGCACATACTCACTGCTTCCTAAAGCCAGCATTATGGGTTTGTTCCTGGGAGGCACAGCTTGAAAAGAATTACTCTTTCCCAGCTCTCTGCCAGTCCTAGAAGGTGTGTACTTTTCCCTCAGCCACTTGAGCGGCCTCAAAGGATCAAATCTCTCAAAGTGTGGGATTCAGCCCTGCAAATTTTGATTCCTAGCCAATAAGCTGAACTATATGCAATAAGCAGCACATATTTATGGGGCACCTGTTGAAGATGGCAAAACTGCCAATAAAATTACCTGCTTTGGTATATCAGCTGCTTCATCTACATAGTCAGAAATCTCTCAGTGTTTATGCTGCACACATTTGAAGTGACTTTTTTTTTTTTTTTTTTTTTTAACCAGAATG
>VZRN01005540.1:3126362-3152210 GCA_013397935.1 Dasyornis broadbenti
TCCTGCCCGCATGGCCGGGCTCCGCACCGCAGGCCCCGGCTCCTTCCCGCGCCCGTCTCCGTGGGTGCTCGCCCCGCGCAGGCGGCTGCCTCTTCTGCCAGGCAGCCAGCTACAGGATGAGAGGACATAGTCCTGCGCCAGGGGAGGGTTAGATTGGACATTAGGATGAATTTCTTCACAAAAAAGGTTGATTAGACACTGGACTGGACTGCCCAGGGAGGTGATGGAGTCACCGTCCCTGGAGGTGTTTAAGGAGAGACTGGACGTGTCACTCGGTGCCATGGTCTAGTCGACAAGATGGTGTTCGGTCACAGGTTGGATTCGATGATAGCAGAAGTTTTTCCAATCTAATTTATTTTGTGATTCTGCTCCCGCGGGGCGAGGCCCAGCAGAAAGCGGCCCCGGCGCCTTCTCCCTCAGCCGCCGGCCCAGCCCGAAGCCCACGCTCCCCAAGCGAGAGGCCGCACGGGGTATTTATTTAAAGGAGATTTTACCCAGGAGCCGCTGATCAAAGCTAATGCAAAATAAATGTCTCCCTTTAATAGCCTGATTTCTCGAAGTCCCTGACACTGGAAATTGGGATTTCCCCGTGCCATTAGCACTTAGCAGTAGGCGCTCCAGCCCAGCCAAGAACAAGGGATTAAGAGGTATTTGTCTAAACTAATTTCTCTCTCTATACCGAGCCTATAGAGACTGGTGTTACTCTGCTGGAATTGTGCAACACGGCTAATTGGCTACAAATTTAACAGTGGCAGGGCTCCCACCGCAGGCTGCCGCGAGTTCATTACCGCCGCTCTCCCCTCAAACGCCGGCGCGAGGCACCTGGGCTGCCCCTGCCCGGGGAAATGACCTTAGCATAGGCCTGGCTCAGGGGAAGGTGAGAGCCCTGTCCTGCCTTCCTGGGGAGCCAGGCTGCCTTGTGGCAAATACAGTCAACCAATTAAAATCGTCTTTATCCTAGAAAAGGGATGGGGTCTGCAAAATTTTATTTATGTCAATGACCCTTCAGGATGGATGTTGACTTTTTTGCACAGATACTATACCACTAGTCATCTCCCTTCCACACAAAAGGGGGAAAAAACTTGCAATATTTGACTGTGATTCCTTGAAATTCCTCCCTCCAGGCCGGTTTGCACCGTGACTCCACTGCCTGTTTGCTTTTTTACTACTTGATTACAACCTAAAATAAAAAGTAGTTAAGTTTATATTATGCATGCATCTGACCAAAGGGTCATTAAGGGTACACAGATTTTTGTTTTATTTGTAGGTCAGTCAAAAAGTGTTTCTAGAATAGTCCTGAACTGAGGAAGAAATTCTGGGAAAGACCACAGCCTAAATCACTGCTGCTGGAGAATGATTCCATGACAACCAAGAGTTTATTCCTCTACCCCAAACCACACCCCCTCACCCACAGTAGTGCCACTAAGACTATTGCTTCTCTTGGGAGGGGAGGCACAGTTATCCCAGCAAGACTATTTAGTAGGCCAAAATGAAGTTCTCCACTCCCAAAGGCTCTGATGGAAATCTGAATAGCCATATGAGTCAGACAGGACTTCCATAACCCAGTCTTTCAGAGCTAACTTCACAAGATGAAGCACTGCATCACTGTTGCCTTGAAAGGAAGGGTCATCCTGCAGTTTTGATGTAATCCACCTCAGCTGCCCAGGAAGCCAGGATAATGGCAAATAAAATACAGTAAAATAAAAGTTTCCTGACACCTGTTCGGACAACATTTTCAGACACTAGATTCACAAACCAGGTTGTATTTCTGCCTGAGTAATTTTTCTTCTCATCATCCAAGTTCAAGGGCAAAACTCATTTGTCTGTTATTATCTTATATCTGTTTCCTATACCTCTGAAACTCTAGCAGCGTCTTATTCAGCCACACCATGCTATCAGGACACTATTGCAAGAGTGACTGTTTAAAAACCTCCTCAACAGTGTTTGTTGAATCTTGGCATTTGCTGCTGGGCACAGTTATCCTCCTATTCTGAGAAAAGTCCATGAAAATTCACAGAATTAAATTCCAGCTTTAGTGAGATGGATAGAAAACACTCAGAATTCCAACAGAAACAGAGTTTTACTGAAGGAACATGTAGAGCTTCAGCTGCTCCTTGAGTTGCTCTAAAGAGCCACAGGAGCCAAAGCTAGGCTGGCAATGTTTGCCCTCCCTCCTCCTCACGTACACCTACACCCTGATGAAAAGTTAACAAGTGGTGTCTGTTGGTGTGGAACACACTATCATCCTGGAACAGCACAAAAGATAGCATCAATTTTAATCTCAGTCTACAAGGTAACCATAAAATGCAGGCCAAGAATCAAATTAGTTATATCAGTTCATGGACACCCAAAAATAATTCTGTTAAAAATCTAACATCTAAGGTGTTGTTAATCAAACCTTTCAAGCTAGATCACTCTCACAGCCTTAACCAAAGTGCATTCTGAAATGTGCAGAGAGAATACCGCAAATTCTGTGAGAACAACTTCAATATGAGGTAACAGTGGGATACAGAAGAAGGTATATAATAAGATGATTATTCAAGATGTTTCACTTCTGTACAAGATATAACTAAAATATCATCGTGGCTTGCCAGGAGCAGAGGTTGTCTGCCGAGGCAGTTAAGTATCCCTGATAACTTCATCCAGCAGCCAGAGGCCAAGCTGCCTAGCCCCTTCTCATTAAGGGAGAAGTGCCCCATTCAATGAGGCACTTCAACAGTGGTCTACCTTTGAACGTGCAAATACCCCCATTAAATCTGGTGGATCAGGGCCAAAACTAATTAATTTAGTGATGCTTTGCATCAAAATCTCACTTGCAATACATAGCACTCACAATCAGAAAGGCAGGGGATTAATTAAACTATTTAGAAAGCTGAGCAGGTTAGGACTGGGTTAGGACTAAAGAGCATAATGATATCCATAGTGGAAGCCAGAAAAGCAAATGATCCCTGTGAAACTGATAGGAATTTGTTGAGGATTTATTTCTGTTTAGTTTTTTTTTTTGTGAGATAAATGAATTGGGACTGGCAAGACAACCAATTTTGGGTCCAAGAGGCCATGCAGTTTTATTTAGATTACTTCTTTCAGCCTGTCCCTACCAACGAGGCTCAATCCAAACTGTATCATGATCAGCAGCTTCATAGTACTTCCAGGTATCAAAACAGGCCATAGAAAGGTTTTATTGCTTGGGATTAGCAAGGAAAAAAAGAAAAGAAAAACAAAAAAAAAGAGAGAGAAAGAAAGGAAAGGCAAAGGAAAGAAAAAAAAGCTAATCACTGTAGATTTTCAGACATGTCTTAAATGTAAACTTAGATGCATTCAGACCATGGCTTCACTGTACCCAGCTTAGCAAGCAGGCTGGACAAAAAGACATGGGTGTAACAATATGCTGTACTGCAGTGGAAAAAACAGATTCTGATGGATTACACGTACTAACAAAACAAGAAAAAAAAATTAGTCAAATACAGTTACTGGAACAATATTTGAGAAAGTAGAACAGCAACTGCAACACTGCAGGCCCTCTGGCTGCACCTAATTCTCCAAGGCCCCTTGGGGTCTATCAGTAGCTCCATCATGACATCCTTCCTGATGTAAATTGAAGGGTGCTGCTTTGCACCCACTGAAGATTTGGCCTTTAAACTCACCCAGCTTGGGTCAGGTGACCTCTTACAACCTTTCTGCAACACTGCAAATTCTTTAATGGTTTGGCACTGCTCAAAACCATTCAATTTTGTAAGAAGAAAGTAAGTGGTATTTCACCTGCCTGGGAGGACCCTTCTCTTCCAGCTGATTAAGGAGGAAACACTGTTACAACCTCAGTTCTAATATGACAGTCAGTAATGAATGGCTGAGGTGACTGTGATCTTTATATTCTGTGCCCAGTCTATTTCCTCTGGGTGTTTACTGTGACTTTAGAAAATTATGGGCATGTCATAGTTTAGGAATAGTATTCCCAATTTGGTGTTCCCACTGAAACACCCCCAGACCATGCACTGCTCACTCACTTCCCCCTCATTCCCCTCACCCCTTTGGAGGGATGGAGAGGAGAATTGGAGACACAAAAAGGTGAAGATCACAGGTTGAGATGAGAGCAATTTGCTAGAAACAACAATGAAATAAGAAAACTAACAGTGACAATACTAACAAGAGAGTGTTCAAGACAGGTGAACAATTGTGCAAGGATTCACAAATGATTGCTAAACGCACAGTGCCCCTCCTGTGTGCTGTAAAAATTAACCCTGTCCTGGCCAGAACCAGGACAGGGCAAAGCAATGAAAGACTTGTGCCAGACAATGATGAACACTCCAGAGTCAGAGCAACATGAAACCAGCCTGTCCATAATGCTGTTTATTAGCACATATGTGTTTCTATATGGTTCTGTTCTCTATAAAGTGGAAGTCAAGAACTAAACCACTATAGGTTTGGATTATTTTTTCCCACTATGAAATACATTTTGCATATATATGAAGAACATTGTATGGATCCATTAAAAAAAAAAAAAAAACACCAAAGAGACTTATCCGCATCTTTGCAAAAACAAGTCCAAATTCCTTTTAATTTTAAAACATAATAAACTCGCCTTTTTGAGACAGGTGAGTCTCTCTGAAACAGGTATGCGCAGTCCTGTTTAGGAAGTTATAGAGTTTGATAAACCTCCAGAACAGTAGAAAACAATCCAGACTGAACACGGGTTTTTGACATTACACTTGGGAAATGACTACCTTTGCAAACATTAACGTCTCCATGCCTAAGCCCTCAGTTCCAACAGTCATGTACGTTCATGCATGGAAAAACCCGTAAGAACACTGACATGCCAGAATGTTTGCAGGATCACTGCCTGTGAAAGGTTATTCACAGACACAGGCTCAGGCAAAATCACGCCCTCAGAGTTATTACAACCCTGCCAAAGCCATGGAAAGCCAACAGTTTTCTACTGTGTGAGGAACAATAGAGCTATTCTAGACAAGATTTATTCTGAAAAGTAGAGGTTGAGGATAGTCATAATTTTCTTTTCAGAGCCCCAAAAGCTGCTGTGCCTGACCATGAAAGTTGCCACAGGACGTATCCATCCACCAGAAAAGCTAAAGGTGGAGAAATCAGAAGCTGAAGGGGAAAGCACAAGCTTTCCCTTCTGTATTCCCCACTCCCCACAATCCCATGGCTTGTATATGTTTCCTTCGCCACAGATTAAAAAAATGAATCCTGATATCATTGTACTTACAAGACAGCAAAAGCACTTGATACTGCATTGCAGCCACAGAGGAGTCCACAGCAGCTGTGTGTTCTATGTTCTGGGCACTGACTGTGCCTCTGGGCTGCAGAACCCACTGTGAAGGTCTGTAGGGGGTCACACACTGGTTATCCCTGATTTTCCCCAGCAATGGCGATAGCTCCACAGCACCTCAACATCCAGTGATAAAGACCTTCCTTTCCCCTTCTGGATATTACCAGACAAAGGGATGTGGACCCAAATCACCAGCTGCACTTCAAGATGTCAGAGACCCAAGAGCAAGGACCTCCCTGGGTAGGTTCTCCCATTGGGGAATTAGAGCCATTTTAGGCAGAACAAAAGCTCCTGTGTTCTTACCCAAACTCACTCTTCAGGTGACACAATGTACCCTTCTCCTTGACATCCACATCTACATTGGTCTTCCCCAGCTCCCTGCCCACAGTGCTCTAAACTTTCTTTAATCTCCTGCGAATTTACTGCAAACTTACCCCCTGTCTGCTTTGACTGCCTGATGCAAGAAGGCCACTGCCCCATGCCCATTTAAAGGAGCAAGACTCAAAAATAAAAAGTACATGTTCACCATGGACCTACATGAAAAATGCCTCTCTCACACATGATATGCCAATCAGAGGTTTTTCATACTGTGTGGATGACCATACACTGGAACAGGTTGCCCAAAGAGGCCAGGGAGTCTCCCTCACTGGAGATATTCCAGTACTGACTGATCACAGTCCTGTGCTATGTGCTCTGGGATGACCCGGCTTGAGCAGGGTGGTTGGACTAGATGACTCATCATGCTCCCTTCTGACCTGACCCGTTCTGGGATCCTCTGATTCTGTGATTCTGTGGGTAGGCGCCAGGTTGCATAAGAAGCACTCTGAGCTCGAAAGAAGCTGCAGAGAGGTACAAAGCCTCCTCTTAAATGTGGTGGAAAAGAAGACAACTATGAGGCAAAACCTAGGCTAGATATGTGTGTTCTAATAAAATCCCACCCATATCATCAGCAGTGCTGAATTTTGGGTTAGGAAGTTCCATGCCTGAGCAGTGGATTCCAATCGCACTGAGATTTTCTCTGAGATCAAGACACCTAAAATACCACTTTTCTCATGTTTTGGGTGAAATCCCAAACACAGATGACATAATAATTGCAGGCACAAATACATATTGAGTCCTTTGAGAGGAACAGGTCTATATCCATTCCACATGCTAACATAATCAGTAACATCCAATATAATTGAAAACTGTTTACACTGTCAGTAATAATCCTAGAATAAAGAGGTTTTGAGCTGCTTTTTATTGACACTCACCTCATTCCAGAGATCAGCAAAAATGTGGGTGGTTGATACAGCCAGTCACAGAGATTTTGTTTTCTCTAAATAAATCTGAATAAACAATAAAAGGTTAAGTGCTCTTTTTTCAAAGCTTGAAACACAAGCAAACAAATTGAGGGTAGAGAACTCAATTATATCAAGCAGAAGCTACTGGCAGTTACACTCAGCAGAGCTGAATAATTTTCAATTACTCTGGGAGAAGAGGTCAACAAAATATGTTCCCCAGTCTGTACATTCCTAAACCCAGACCTCCTCATGTTAGAGTAGCCTTAGTCAGGGTAATTCTGTGGGGTTTTCTTCCCAGCAAACACCCTTTTCCCTACTTTGATGTATCAAGTTCTTTCCTTAGCATAAATACTTGTCTGCCACAGAGAAAGCATTTGAACCCCCACCTTCCAAAAGCCAAACTTCCAGTCTGTCACAGCCAAGCATTCTGACAGAGAGGTGCTACAATATGACATCTGCTTCTCCAAGCACCTCTCTGAGCCAGGGTGCTGAGGGTTTTAACCCGGCAAAACAACGAGATAGCTTCATCCCAGAGTGACCTATGTCAGTGTTTGAGCTTCCCAGCTGTGTGGGCACATCCCAGATGAGGCAGAGGGTATTCCCCAGAAGGGACTGCAGAAGCTCAGCAGAAGAAGAACCTCTGGAACATGGTATGACTATGACTCCTACCAAATTATGTCAGGAGTTCTGAGTGAAATTTTGTCACATCACATCGACTTTGAGACTTCATCTCTGCTTCCATCGTTCTGCTATATGTCTAGCTTAAGAGTTTCTTGCTGCATTTTATCCTTGTTTTTTCTCTCAGCAGAGTTTGGCATGGGGTTATGTGAGTTTTTCTCTCCAAGATGCAACAGAAATGGAGTTACGCTTTGTGTCACAAAGCATCTCCATCACCACAGGAAGAGAAAGGAAACTTCTGCTTTGGTGTACATCACACACTTATATATATAACGCACAACATATGCAGGCAGGATGGCAAAATTTCTAGAATATGGAATGAACAAGGAAATTTTCTATATACTTCTGTTTTTACATAGAGCAGCACCTAAGTGTGGCAAATACATCAGGATCTGGAAAGATGCTCAAATATTTATTTCTCCATTAGGACTTTACACTGCTATTTGGTCTAAACAGCACAGTGAATCCCACCAGAAGGAGCTTTTATGATGAGAGTGTCATTTTTACATCAGATACAAGCTGATGATCTTCAGTGGTAAGAGAAAGCTATTAAAAATTGACTAACCTATTTTTTTTAGTTAGAAAAGAGAGGTTTTATTTAAAATCTTTGTGTGAATGGCAATCTATTTATCCTCAAATACCTGCCCATAAACTTGCAGTATATGTAGAGAGAAGGCAAAAGAAGAAAAATAAACCTATTTTCTTATTTCTCACATGACTCACAAAAACTGTCCACTACATATGAGGGTTTGAACTGGCTTGGAATTAAATGGATTCTGGACAGAAAAACTCCCTTACTCTTAGATTCAGTTCTTCCTTGGAGGTCTACAATTGTTGTTAGCTTCTCAGTGGGTGAATTTTCTCTAAGACTGGCTTATATTTCATAAAACCCAGCTCAGGCTGGACCTCAAAAAATTGTCTGGTGAGATCTCTCTTATGAGAATCAGTAGGAGAGTGTTGCTGCAGGCTGATGGGCCTCATTTGGAGGTCTTGACTGAGTAAGGAAAAAGCAATATAAAGGTATAGGCTTTAAAAGTCTTGCAAGTGTTGTAAACATAGTGTGTGCCTCTAGCAGCTCAGTACACCCTTGCATTTCAGAACTTAAATGTCAGACATTGCTGAGCTGCTCCCATCACCTCATTTTTATAATGTGGAAGAAAATAGTCACAGACATAAGAAAAAGCAGTGATAAAGAAATGTTTATTATGTCATCCCAGTCTCTCAGTTGCTTCCTAGTACAACTTTGGAATCCCACTCCATGGCTTACCCTCCCAACACACTCCACTGTAAGATTGCCCTGATGTTACTGTCTCTGCTACCTAAAAAACAACCATGGTTTTAAGGTGGGTGGCCTACAGATTCTGCAAAGAGAGTCTCAAATACCTCATCCCCTGGCAGGGTATCCTTCAGTGTACACACATTACATAGGTACTGCATTGCTGCAATATTTGGGAACTAAAAGCAAGGAAGACAAAAGTCAGTAACCCATTCGTAAAAAGCACATTTTTTACGAAGAGCTCAAGCTGTGCTTTTCACATCCCTGTGCAACAGAGAAAATTCTTCATGAGTCTCAGCCCCTTCCACTTAGAGGAAAGGGGAAACCAAAGCTGTGGTAAGTAAACTGTTCTTTGCCTCAGTTTTCTACTATACCTCTGAGGTTTTTGCAGGCTCAGGAGCATGCTCGGAGCCTAGTGTAGAAGGCGCATCCTCAGTACTGTTTCTGAAAGGCAGAGAAAGGCAGAGGGGCTGTGACTTAAGGGTCAGCAGTTCCAACCTCTGTCATCTACCTGCTGGTATTCCATGATTTTTAATACTGTCTTTCATGCTTTGAAGGGCCCCTGATTGTCATCCACAAAGTGATCTCACCATTCTGCTTTAAGTCTCCTTTTTCCACTCTCCTGCAAAACATTTCCAAAATTGGGGTGATTGTTGTGCTACAGCCTACTGCACTGACATCATCAGAGTGCTACAGGTGTTCCCTGCTCTGGGTGTTTTCTTGCAAAACATTGTAATGATTATGCATTGCAGACTCCCCTACCTTATTTCTCAGTGGGTTCTGTACAAAGGTATCCAGATCCATGGCTAGGCTTCAAGTAAACTGCTAACAAAAAGCAAAATAAAATGATTTCCTGAGCTCTGTATGTATCATTCAACAAAAAAAAATTCAGGTCGAATATAAGCAATAAACTCTAGATCGAATTTAAGCAGTTTCCTTTTATTTACTTCCATTTTATTGACAATGAACAACTCTTAGTGGGTAAACCTGAAAATACACCTCCAGTAACAATTGTTTTGCCTTGGGTATTTATGCAGCATTCCAGCTACAGCATCTATATAGCATTTCTTTTTCCCCACGCATACAAATACACACTCACACTTAATACATTAGCAGTTCCACTATACATTTTTACAGTGTATCCAGTTAAGCAAATTGCTCAATTAGCTGAATAGGGTTTTTTCTTTTCATTGTGAAAAGACAGAGTCTTACCGAATGGAACAGCGTTCTTGGTAAGAGGTCAGTTGGGTGTGATTTTTGGAATAAAGGAGAGAGGATGAGTGGGTTGTAAAAGATTTTTTTAATTGTTCACATTTTATTGCCTTTTAAAAGCCAAAGAGAGAGGGCAGACCAACACACGTCCTGGTTCATGCTGGTATCTAACAGTAGCATGTTGTAGAGAAAGCCCACCATACTTAGTGGAATTTTCCTGTTACAGCATGCACCACATGGACACAGAAAAGATTGTGGGACTGTCAAAAACTGAGTGTCAGGGAATGGTATATCCACTCGTTGGTAAAATAAGTCAGTTAATTTGGCAGGTAAGTATTAAGTAATCATATTGTCAGAACAAGGCAAGTGGCTAAGAAAGGAAGACAAAGACGAAAAGAAAAAATATAAAGACAAGGAAATAGGAAGGAACCAAAGTGGAGAGGGGGAAGGGAGGGAATGCATGAGTTTGATGGCCAAGCGATGAGAGAGTAAACGATGATGATTCCTCTGTTCTGGCTGGTTCTGGGTCACCTTGTCCTTATGTCTCACATTGGACTCCATTGCTACTTTTCCACTGTCTGGGAGAATCTGAACACCATTCCACCCAGGTTTTATTACATATGGAATGCAATGGCTGAGAAAAACTTGAGCACGTTGGATATTTTCTCATTCATGTTTTAAAAGATTTTTTTCAAAAAATTTTACCATTTTCATGGTCTTTGTGGATTTTTATCTTTTTTTGCCTACTCCAGTCTTAGAAAACATTAGTTTAATTTTTTAAAGTAAATATTGTTCCATCTTGATTTGAGTTTTCCCTTATTTGGTTTCAACAGTACAAAATTTCAAATGAGTCGAATGAATTTTTTTAATTTCATTACATTTTTCCTGAGGTAAAAATGTCTGTGATATTTGCCTAGGCAAAGTGTTGCATCACGTACTCTATTTATGTTTCAGCATTGCAGTGACTTTTAAAAGCTCACAGCAGGAAATTAAGAAAAGCCTGAACTCATAATTATTAAATAATAATAAAAAATGTACTCTGCTAAGGTTGCATTTATTCAAAATTGTACAATTAATATATCCCCATGTTTCCATTAATATATATTCCGGTGGAGAAATTGATAGGAAATGTGGTCATGGCATGAACTTTACAGCAGATTTGAATAGTCTCTGCTGAGCAGCGTTTAATTGAGCAAAGCAGCTTGGATAAGGAGTACTGTACAAAAATGAGATTATCCATCATACACCATCTAAATTATCAATATCCAGGTCCTCCTTGTACTGACAGAGTTGGAAGGATTCTACTTAACACAATCAGGCATCACAGGCTATGGGGAATTTAGATGTCCACTTCCCATTGTGGGGCAAATCATTACCCTCTTCAGTTTCCTCCAGCTCTTACCCTCACATCTGCTGCTTGCTGTGGAGGTGAAAATACCTGCATCTTCTAAAGCCAGCCCAGGGCAACATCATGTAGGGCCCAGATTTCACTTGTTGCTCTGACTTGCCCTGGAGCTCAGCCATCAGACAAGCAAAACCTTCATTCACGGAACATCAGTGCAGAGTCTTGGCACCATTGAAGACACTGGTGGCAACATAACCTTCCTTGGTTTCTGATTACAATGGTGAATTCGCAACATCTCTTGTCATCTGTCTTCACTCATGGACCACAAGTTTTTAGTCCTTGCCTTTATGGTTCTTCAGCATGTTGGTCATCCTGTGAAGCACACATTCTCTTACCTCATGAGTAATTCCTAGCTTCATTCTGCCATCAGTGCCACCTGACCACTTTAACACCTCCAAAGCAAGTCCAAGTTTTACTCCTTGCTCGTAAAGAGCTTCTTCTTTGGCCCCTGCAGAGTCACTGCATTATTTCTCTCTATATTCCCACAAAAGCTACCTTTGTCAGGAGGGCCTACAAAGCACAGACTTGGAACAAGGACTCAGCATCCCACAAGATGTGAGTGATGTGTACCATGCAACTCTTTTTTCTGTGGTCATGTGTCTGTTTCAGACAATCCTGTTCTCATACTTTGACAAACTCCTAGGCAGTCAGCCACTATGCTCTGAAATCTAAATCCTTGGTGGGCTCCTGGAGATGCTACTGCAAAAGACATAATAAACATCTAGAACCCAACTCTGTCTTCTGATTCATTCTCCATCATTTATCTTTCTCTACTGAAGACCATGGGGCCGGTAATGTTCCTGGATGAGCCAGTGCATGGGTCTCAAAAAACACCAGAGCTGAAGGAATAAGTGCTCACACTCTCACATAATAGTGGGAAACTTTAATTTAATTTTATTTTTTTAATCTAAAGCACATACTCAACACTGAATAACTGGCAAGAAGCAAGGTTTAAAAGAAGAAAAAAGGTTTTGTTAAGCTTTTAACTTAAATTGTGTTTATGTATGAAGACCAAATTCACATAGTGTTTATTTCTTGAAAGCACAGAGGAAAAAAACACAAATGTGTTGCTGCTGCTGGAGACAAAGGATGAGATGTGCAGGGCTCCCACAGCACCTGACAGAAAAAGTGTCACTGATTTTATACACACTAGTGTACAGCATAATTCAGCAGAGCCAGTGGCTCTTCTGCCTTCCCAAAGAGGAGGTACAACAAAAAATGCCCAAATCCCCACCCAGAACTGAAAACCTATTGCTAAATATTCACCCAAATTCATGCCTGCAGACCAAATATTCAGGAGATAATGAGCACAGCCCTGCTGCCATAGGAAAACATTCTGGCTATTCAAGTATCATGTCCAAGTACCAGAGAAAAAGCAATTCTAATCATAATTTTATCTGTGTTATTATGAAAATAACCAAAGGTTTCTTCTTTAAAGCTACAAAAAACAGCCAGCAAAAATTTTATTTCACCAGCCTTCATTGACAGACTCTCTTGTCTGCAGCAATTCAGAACTCCGGCTACTGAAGCTCATCACTTTTTCTTTGCCTCCCTCAGTGCTGAGGAGATATTTATAACTGTTGCAGTCAGTCTTGAAATAAGTATACAGCACAAGGGTGCTGCATGTTACCAGTCAAGCAGAAGAAGACAAAGACAAATAAAAAGCAATGAAAAGACATGATATAGATATAGGGAAGATTGTGACTACCAAAGAGCTAATGGTTTTGTGATGGTAAGAACTGAGCTTAGAAGAATACCCAGTATTAGTAATGGTTTTGTTGAAAAATCTCTTCAAACCATTAAAGTATTATGCTGTTCTTTATTGCACTTTCCCTGCCTCTTCTTTTCTTTGCTAGTTGGTTGGGGTTTTTTTTTATACTCTTTCTTTATATCTCCCCTACTGGATTGAATAGCATTGAGCTGCCTTTGCCATACAAAATCACAGATCAGTAGATTTTTGTTTCATTCGAGACATAATTTGAGACAATCAAATTTGAATGGCAATTTTGTGTTCACATCTTTTATTTATTAAGGGTCTTCGAAATACAGGGAAAAAGGAAAATACAAAATCCAGTATATGCAGGAAATGAGAAAAAAAAGTGGGGTAAAAGAAGGCACAAAAAAAAGGGTATTTTTCTCTTTGTTTTTTTCTTCTAAAGGATGAAAAGCTGCTGAGCCCCTCCCTTGCACAGATGTGTTCAGTACCAGAGGCTGAAAGGATTCCAGCAGGACATCACTCACAGAGCTCTCACCATCTGTCCTGAGCAGGTCCAGTTTAAATTACAGCTACCTCAGGGTCCCTGTACCCCTAACCAGCATGCAGGGTGCCCAGCTGAGAGGCACTGGAGGACACCGGTGTCTCCTGCATGGTTTGCATCCCAAGGAGAGTGTGCTTGTGCCAACCAGCCACTTCAACCCTGTACCCACTGCCCCTTGTCCCCGTTTTGCTTCCTCTCAGCCAAGAGCTTGGGTGCCAGGATACATGTAGATAGCAACCTGACATCCCTGCTGTCTCTAAAGAACAGAGGGAGAAGAGTATGCGACAACATCTGAGCTTCTCCAGAACCACAAGTTTTAATGCTGGGCTAGATGAGAATTATTCACAGGTAATAGGACTGTAAGCTTCTCCTGGCCCCAGGGAAGGAAAATGACACCTACATTTCTTTGGACTTTGCCCAAAGATTTTATTTCACTATTTGACATTGACTATTCGACATTGATTTCCCTGGATACGTAACCAGGGTCCAGGATCAGAAGAACAGACACATCTCCAGAAGTTAGACTACGCTGTGCTGCCAGAATAAGATGGATAAAGATGGTTCATTTCACAACTGCTTTCTATTGTTAGCCCATCACTATAGTCCTGGATTAAAAAAAACACTTCAGATGAAGGAAGGGGAAAATGTATTCTTTTTTCTCATAGCTAGATTGTCCTCCTTCCTTCCCTTTGCAAAAAAAATATTTTTAAATTTAAATGTAAAGCAAGGTATGGGTATTGACCCCTGTGTTTGAAGAATTAGAAGTTTTGCTGTAGGGTGATTCTTACTTTTAAATATATTTCAGTAGTGTTAATTTATATAATGACAGCCATGCATCCCACATGCTTGACTTAGTTAACTTCCTTTCCCCATCTTCTTGGCAGATGGATGTTCAAGGGCTGTCAAGAGGTTCCCAAATTACATTTCCCTTTGCCATATTTCAGTATACAAGTAAATGTCCAATTTCTACACATTCTGAGCACTATTTTGACATGCAGCCCCCTGGGACTGCACCCTCCATCAATCTGAAAATCAAGACCTAGGACTCAAAAAGAAAGCCCATGCTGAAGGTTCCTTCAGTGCCTGAATCAGTAACCTACTCAGTAGGCTTGCCAGCTTTTCCCAGTAATAACACTTCACATTAGTTATTTGAGCTCAAATGCAGCATTTGCAGTAGAAAAACATTCTGCAGTTTACCATTCTGTAAAGAGATGATTGTTGTGTTGTCAATAACGAGAAGGATTACAGAGTAGGCGAATTTGTTACATACACCTATGGCCCATGAAATACATCCCTCTATGAATCTTTAAATATTATCAGCCTACAGTAATTGTTACTTACACTCCACCCACTTCATCCTTCTTTCCTCTGAAGAATAATTTGACAGTTGAGTTCTTTGAGAAAGTTGAACTGCAAAATTATTTCTACATCTAACAGGGACACAAGTATGCTAGCGTAAGTTAAGAAAATGTGGACAGTTTTGAAACCTTCATCCATATGAAAGCAAAAATCAGGATGTTTTGTAAAACTGAGATGGCCTGGAGAAACCTAAGGCTGTGGTGGAAGGAAAAAGGCAGAAGGAATTAAACCCTCACCCCCTGCTGCAGACCCAGAGTTATCCTGACTAGCATTGTAAAATGGAATTTATAGCTAAAATCAGGAAAATAGATGCAGGCATTAGGATCCCAGGTGCTACTTCACTGACAACCTATTATAAAGCTCCAACTGTGTCCAAAGTTATAAAGCAATTTCATAGTTATATTTATCAGGATGAACAATGTGCAAATCCACTTCTCTGCCTTTTTTTTGCCTTGCTATATCATTATTAAAAGATTCCTGCTGCACCTAGCAAGGCTTCCCCAGATGTTGATCCAGTGCAGCAGTGAATGGCAAATGTAGAGCCCACACACAGGAAAGAGGCACACAAGCCCTGCAGCAATGGGAAGGAGGAGGCCCCTGCCATCCCATAAGAGGGGAAGAAGGCAGAGTACTTGTCCACACAACTCCCGGTGGTCAACAGAGGCCAAAGAAATCCCAGCAAGTGAACATAACTTTTTTTTAAAATGCACAGAATAAGATATAGAGGCCAAGAAAAAAAATGAAAAAAAGGATGTTTTCAGTAGACATGTTCTGAAAGTGAGGGGGGGGAAAGAAGGATGTTTGGAAAGGGTGAATAAGCAGCCTTCCCAACTGACTGCTCTATTGAGCCTCCAGCCAATGCATGATTGCAGTCATTAACAGAGCTGGAGAAAGTGGAGAACTCACAAAGTCTCCACCTTATGGTATCAATATGTTAAGAGCAAAATTCAGCTGTTTCTGGGTACCTTTGTGGAAATTAAATCAGGGCTATTAAAATGATGTCATCAAAATCAGAGACCACATCATGAATTATGGGCAAAAAGGAAACCTTTTGTACTGTACGTCCAAATAGATAAGGGGGTCTTGCCTACAGCCCAAATATGCAGTGTTTATAGAAATCAGTCTGCTGAAAACAGCTGGAAGCTACTTACTTATGACCAAAGAAGCTTGGCTTACTCAAATGCCATCCTGAGAATCCAAACATGATTTTTCTTCTAAATCACAAATTAATTATTTTTAAAGGAAATGAAAATTTAAAGAGCTGAGAAAATGAAGGAATCTGCTTAAGAGCAGCTGCCCAAGGACACTGGAGGAAATTCTAGCAAAAGGGACAGGAATGTCCAGAAGGAGATGGGAACCATGCTTCTCAATACTTAAAAAAAAAAAAGTCAAAAAAAAAAAACCTCACCCTGAGGAATTTGCATGGCACATGCACAGGACAAACAGTTCAGAAAGAAAATCAGGGTTGTGAAGGCAGGGTTTTAGCAGGACATGACCAGGAAAAGGCTTTCCCAAACTCTTTTATCAGATCCCCAGGAGCTGATGTGGGTCTATTTAAAGGCACTATAATGGTGCTTTGAAAGATCTTACAAAAAATATATGCAAAGCAGTCAGGACCCAGCAAAGGAAAGAAAAATATCATGGGAATCCAAGCCCTAAGGGAACTCTGAAATGATTGCTGCAACCCATGGAACCACTGTGGTGGCTGAAACTAGGCCTGAAAGCAAGGTCTCACCTACAACTGAAAAATTTGGGATTGGTTTACAAATCTATTTTATCTCTATTCTGTTTTTCCCATTCATATTGTGTTTCCCTATTTCTTTAAGTTACTTACTATACTTGAGTATTATAATGGAGTCTAGAGTTTAAAATTCTTTTGCTCCTCTTTAGAGAATTCACCCTCGGGTGAAGGTACACCTGAGGGTACACAGATCCACCTTAATACCCTGAACCTCTCAGGGTCTCAAAAGTCCATACTAATAAGCAGCAGTAGAACCAAGCCCTGCTCAACATTTAAGTTATGACACATTTAAGCACTATTAAGTTATGACACCAAATAAATACATGTAAGTACCACCTCACATTGTATTTAAGATAAAGGCAGAAAACAGGAATGTCTCTTGGATTAGAACCTCGTGTCAGAAGAGCAATAGATGATGTACAGAAGACAGAACTAAAATGAGCCAAGCAAAGTCAATTTCATTCTACAAATCTCACCAGGTTGGGATAAGTAGCCTTGGAACACTAATGGGGAGCAATGGGAGCTGAAGAGAAGACAGCAGTGATTGTCCCCCTGTACTCGGCACTGGTGAGGCTGCGCCTCAAATCCTATGTTCACTTTTGGGCCCCTCCCTACAAGAAGAATAATTGAAGTGCTGGAGTGTGTCCGGAGAAGGGCAGCGGAGCTGGTGAGCAGTCTGGAGCACAAGTCTGATAAGGAGCAGCTGAGGGAGCTGGGGGTGTTTAGCTTGGAGAAAAGGAAGCTCAAGGATGACCTTATTGCTGTCTACAACTCCCTGAAAGAAAGCTGTGGTGAGGTGAGGATCTGTCTCTTCTCCCAGGTAACAAGTGACAAGAGGAAATGACCCAAAATTGCACCCAGGGAGGTTTAGATTGGATATTAGGGAAAACATCTCCATGGAAAGGGTTGTGAAGCACTGAAACAGTCTGTTCAGGGAAGTGGTTGAATCATCATCCCTGGAGGTATTTCAAAGACCTGTAGGTGTGGTGATGAGGATGGGAGTTAGTGGTGGACCTGGCAATGTTAGCTTAATGGTTGGACTCGATGATCCATCTTATGATGGAAATGGGAGTGAAAAAACTGGGGCATCAGAACTGATTGGGAGGTGCTGGAGAAGAGTTAATCAATTGCCCACCAAGGGCAAGGGTAGGGGCTTTGCCATGCAGAGGTGCTCGAAGTACTCTGTGAAGGAAGTACCACATCCAACCACAACCAATCCACTCTGAGTGCTAAGGCATGAAAACATTTGGGCCCAGATTCTTTCCTAAGCCAGCTCCACAATGATACCAGAAATTATGCAAGTTAAGATGCATGTCTCTTACGAAAATGATGCAATAATCAGTGTCTACAGTTCGATTATGAGATAATTAATTTTAATTGCATATTACATTCTCATTGAATTAAAAGATTTGAAGACTTTGACTATTTTTATATTCCCCTTGCAATACATTTTGTAGTCTGTGCTATTTAGAGACAGAAAATTGCAACTATTTTAAAAACACCACAATGACTTTCACCTCCCTGAGGGAAATCCTGAATTATTACCTTTGATGGCATCAAGTTTCATCCTTATTCTGTTAGAGAAAATCGTTTGAGACCCCTTCTTAGCTTTGCTTTCCACCTATTTTGAGAGCCTTGATTTCCCAACACTGAGGTGAAAACATTCACTATGTATTACATGGAAGAGGAGAAATTATGCTAGAATTTTTTCTTTACTGGAAAATGTTGGAAATAAAAACTTCATTTTTTTCTCATCTACCTGGTGCCACCAATTAAGCAGAAGCATTCCTGGACCCTCGGTCAATAGGCTGGTACCCTGCCCCAGGTCGCATATTGCTGCTTCTACAGCTGCTCCACTCCTGCCTTCAGCATGACTTTGCCAAGTGGAAGGTAGGGTGACTGAGGTCGAACATTGCCCCATGCAACAGAAATGGGTTTTGCCTGTTCTGATTTTCCATTTCTTAGCTCCTGCCAGCAGCAAAGCATTGAGCAAAATGTCCCCACTCCAGCCCTAGACAATTCTTTGTAATAAATCACTGGCTGAATTGCACCTTATGGTCCCACTGTGAGCGAACAAAGCACCAACTTCTCCAATTGTTCAAATATCTTCTCGAGGAGTTGCTGAATAAGTCATGCCAGTAATCGGCAGTTTGTAGCTTCTCATCCAGCCGTTTGCAGCACATATTCAAGACCTGGCCTTTGAAGCTGACTGGGTTCCCAGGATTTGGACACCTAGCCAAGAGGCTCTGCTTTTTCAAGGGACAAAGTAAGACCTTTCCATGTTGGCCTTTAGCAATGAAAAGTGAGCATTTTCTGTGCCATGAGCATGTCCAAAGACAAAGGAGGAGGGAGAACAGATAGACCCCTGCCATTCCTTTCCATGATGCAATATGTACTCCTTCTCCCAGTCTGACCCCAGCATGCCTGCCTTTCCCGCTTGGATCTCCGCTTGGATCTGAACACCCACACTCCCTTATCTTCAACCCCTCAGGAGGCCAGCTGGTGCTTAGCCAGTCACCAGTGCTGTCCATGGAGATGTGGTGGTGGGACACCTTCCCACAGGCAAGAGGAGACACATCCTGTGAGCCCTAAATGTACAGAGTAGGAGTCTCCATGACTGCCTGACATGAAATGCAGGATACCAAGGATGTGGAAAGCAAAGAATAAAATCTGGGTTTAGAAGAAGATCACCACTTTAATGCTTAAATGCATAACCTTGTCTGCACAGAGGATTTTTTCTTACCATCAATGTCCTCTTGTGCCCACCTTTTTGTACCAAGGAGGAGATTTATGCTATATCTTTCCTCTGATTCCAATATTTTAGACTCAAAGAATATATGATGACAGGTTTTATATATATTTCTAAGATATTCCTACCTTATACCCTTTATATCTCTTTTCTTTCCCAGGCTTTCTTGCTCTTGCATGTTTTACTCACACTGGAAGATGTGAAGGTATTGATTACACATCTCTTTCTGACACACCATGAAATATGCCATCTCCTGTCTTCACACTGGTGACTGGCTTACATGGCAGGTTTCTTCTCTAGTTAGAAAACACATCAAAATTGCATTATATGCTGCTGTTGTTTTTAATATAAATATTATTCAACTCACCCAAGTTTTCTTCAGGAGATTTTTTTTCCTTTCACTTAATGTTGCACCTTCTCGGATTTTGACAGGTAGACAAATCTTCCCAAAGGCTGCTGTTGCTCAGCTCGCTGTGTTAGCTATGTTATAAGTCTTTTATCCTGACATCAGTGGTCACGGGGAAGCGAGAAAGCAATTAAGTTCTGCAATGTACCTTGCAAGTAGGGACCAATTATTTATTACTTAGCTGTGTCTGGAACACTAAACTAAGGCTTATCCAGTTCAATAACTAATGGAACAAAGGCTAGTCTGGCATGAAGGCTGTTTATATTTCACAGGTGGTTTTTTTTCTTTTTGTTCATTTTTCCTTAAACCATTGGAGAGTCTTGGAAGTGTGTTCTTACAATTCCACTCCTTGTCCATCTCACAGATCCATTCTAAAACGGCAAGGCACACGTCTACATATCGTCACTCAGAACAGCCCAGAGTGAAACCAGGCTTTTAAACAATAGCAAGGGGGTTTCTATGCAATACAAAAATATATTAAAAATACATAATGTAACTTGTCTTAATATACTTTTCTGAGTCTAAAAATATGCCAGACCAAAAGAAACATATTTACATAAAAAGCAGACAAGGTCAAATAACAAAGAAAGCCCTTAATTAGTTGTAATCAACTTTAATTTGCATACCGTATATAATTCCTAAATGATTGTTAATAATAACTTTATATAATGGACTTCCAATTTTCATGAAAATGGCACATTTTGATAAGCAGACACAAAACCCTAGTACTAATAAGGTTTAATTTGCATACATTAGACTGATTATCCAAACAAAAGGATTACAGTATTACTTCTCCATACCTTTATGTCCTTATTATGCACATTTATTAACTTCACAAAAGCTAGCTGTTAGTGACAAACAATAGCCGTGGCTGAAAGAGAAATCTACAGTATGAATAAAGTGCATTTTAATGCTAAGGAGCAAAGTTTATACTGCATAAATGTTTTGTTTAACTCTTTCTTTTGCAAAAAGCATTATTGCTTAGTAATACAGGCACTATTAGATGGATAAATCACTTTTTTGTTATGCGACTTATCTTTTTCTTTTGATAAAGAGTAGATTTTCTCAAAAAATTATGACCTGCTCATGCTCACCGTTGCCCAATGCTAAGTTAAAAAACATGGATCGTACTTGAACATGTCGAGAAAAGTGTTTACAATCACAGGATTAAGCTGTTAACTCATGTGATTCCAGGGCACCGTGTTAATAAATATATTGCCACAAGCTTCGTTTTCACAGCATAAATAATAATACAGGTGGCAATAGCTTTTCCTAAGGGTATTACATATACCCTGCAATTAAAGTGTGAGCAAGGGGGAGGGAAAAAAAAATCGTTAGTAGATCTGGTATCTGAAGCAAATGATGCTCACAAGGGGCTGAGAAGAAAGCCAATAGATGTGAAGCTTAAATTGAATGCCACCCTGGAGCTCCCTCCAAGCTGTGACACGGGGCTGTGCTGATGTGCAGTGGTGACAGTGATGTGAGAAGAGGACGTCATCTCTGCCGTATTTTGTGCCTTTCTGGTGCAATGTGCCACCTTCGAACAGAAATGCTGCTTTTGGAGATTTGTTGTCAGCATGTTTTGATACTCTGTGGACCAGCTGGCTCTTCAGAAGAGTTGCTACAGTTGTTGTCAACCTTGACTTCTCTGGGATAAATTCTTTCTTGCAGTCTGTGACTAAGGTCTCCACATCTACATGCAACTAATGTGCTTACCACATATGAGCCACCCAAAGCAGTTTTTGACCTGAGCCAGAAGCCATCCAGATGATCCCTTGAATATGCAGTGAGCATCTGGCAAGGTTACTAAGTACTGGCAACATACCTTCTTTTCAGAATGATTTCCATCCAAACATGTGGCAAAGGGCTGTAGGAACTGCTGTGACTTTTTCTTCACCTGTGCAGCTCAAGGCCACTGACTTCCGATTCAATGCTGGTTGATGCCATAGGGTCAGAGCCTGGGATCCTTCCCCCAGCAGGAGCCCAAGGATTTCATTGGGAAGCTGTGAATGAATAAGGGCCTTGTGGTGCAGCTGAGGGTCCCTGACTGTGAATTTGTTAGTCTGAAAACAGCAGGTGGGGAAAAGACATTTCAGGGGATATGAAATACATGAGAACCTTAAAATCTAAATTGCAACTTAAGAGAGATCAGCTTTTTGCCATAAATATAGTTGGAATTTATGATGATATTTACTGTATTTGAGCTCTTCTATAAAGATACTCTTATTATGAAAGGTATCCAATATGCTTTTCTTCCAAGGAGACCCCAGAGAGAATGGATGGCCAAGGACAAATCTCTGGAGCCATGTTCATGGACCTTCTGAATAAACTCCAATTTATTCTGATATATGCAGGATAAACATGTCCAGAAAATACAGCAAAGCCCATCCTGTGTCCAAAGTGACAGCCACCAAATTCTACTGATATCCAGACAGATTTCATTTTCTAAAAGCACTGATGTAAACAAGAGCTGGCATCCTACATCATTTAGGCATTACTAAAGATATTCCAGGTCCTGAAGCATATTGAGTTTTGCATAGTTTTTAAATTAGTCAAAGAGCTCACATTGACTAAAAATGAATTTTTTTTTCAACCAGAATGTGAATACGTATCTGATTTGCTTTTTCTTACCAAAGCATAGCTTTCCTTCCATTGAATCATACGGGGTTTGCTGTGGCCTCACTTCTCTCACTTATACGCTCACTGTATAAGCGTTAATCCTTATACATAACTCCATTAGGTTACCTTTGGACCCAGACTGCAGTTGTCAGCCTGTAAATGAGAAGGTTCCTAAGTCCCTGCTGTTGTATTCAAATTCTTATTCTTCTTCTTCACAGCACTTCATGGTTTTCCCTGGACAGCTGTTGCTTTTGTTTTCTTTTGCAGAAACTGGGGAAAGCATACAAAATGCCTTCTGTCTTGTTCTGCTCCCTGATCACCAGTCTGTCTTCCTGCTACGTACTGCAGGAAAGAAAAAAAAAAGCAACAACAAAGGTTTCTGTCTGCCATCTTGCAGGTCAGAATCCACCTGTTTTGAACGTCTTGAAGACTCCTTATCCATTGAATTTTACAGCCTGTCCCTCCCTCAAAAAAAAATAAAATTTGAGCCTTTTATGGGATAAGGAATTAAAGTGTGAATAATGGTCCATTGATTCTCACCTTTGCATTCAGAGAAGGACAAGTGCTGCTCTTCTTCTGAGTGATGGGTCCACAGAAAAGCCTCTGATACAGAAGGTTTTAGAAATCAGAAGCCATGTTCAGTTTTAGAAACTTCAGGCATATCCAGAGCCCTTCAGATATTTTGATAATATTAGAACACAGACAAAACAAAACCTGAAACAGAAAAAAAGCCAAACTATCCCTTCTAGCTCTTGTTCAAAGGGAAGAAAACTGAGATTTTCCCCAGCATTGCTCTACAAAACAGATGATAACACATCCTCTGCTGAAGGAAGCAACCCGGCTTCTCAAGTAGCCCCTGACTCACCTGAGAGCCCAGACAAAGTCTTTATCAGTTGCCTGGGTTTTTAACACAAAGACGATCACACAGATGTGAGAAAACCCCATTGACGGGTGGAATTAAACATTATTAGTAAGGGTTACAAAACAGGAACAATAATTTAGTTAAATCCAACATCTTTTGTTTAAAATTAATTTTCTGTGGCTCCATAATTTTATTTTTTATTTTTTATTTTCAAGAATGGAAATAATAAGTGAGTTCTGTAAGGGACAAGTATTTTTCAAGGTTTGATAAAAAGCTAAAAAAACAAGAAAGTTCATTGATTCCAAATAATAACTTATACCCAGTGATTTCAAGATTTTGTAATCCATGCACATGAATGGAAATATGTGTCTAAAGAAGTTTCTAAGAATTATATATTAAGGGAAAATCTTAAAACATATATTCTTTTTTTTAATTTTATTTTTAAATTGAAAACTTCAAATCAACAGTTCAAAAAATTGCAGCTGTTGGAATTGCTGAGCCAATTTACAGGCAAGTTTAATTTTTTCCATTAAGAAGAAAAAAACTTTTGAATTTGGAGGGAAGAAGACTGCTCCCTACCAGACAGTCAATACTTTTCTATAACGTCATGCACACCCAAGGTTCCAGCTATCCATGATCTTCAAGAGCATAACTAGTGTTAGCACAGACACTTTAAAGGATACATCTGCATTCTTCATTATTTTTCAGAACATCAGATTTTCCTCATTTTTATTTTCCCAATTTTATCTCCTTTGCAAATCTAATCTGTGCCTGGTTTGGGTACCTTGGAAGGAACTCTTCCATCTATTCACTTCTACAGTCTTTGCTGCTATGAACTGTTATGGATGGATTGTCCTCAGTGCAGTTTAGATCTCTGCTCTGCGTTGCTCTCAGTGGTGTAAGCCTGGGAGACAGCAGGTTCATTCATGCTTCAGCAATTACACGACACAGTTTATATCCATAACACATCCCCTTCCTACAGAGCACAACAGAGTACTCTGAATCTTGCATTAAAGGAGAGGCAGAATAAAAACAGATAAACACGAGTGCTATATCGGAATAGATCCTTTAGCTATCTGAGCAGCATTCAGCCATGACTCATAGCAGGGATGCTCCGTATTAAGGGGTCAACTTCCAAAAAAGCCGTGAGTAGCACTGACAGACAGCCATTGAAGAATTTTCTCCATGTGTCCATGAGTATCAGCCTGTGCCCAGGAAAAATGCCCATTCCTTTCTGTGAAATGCAGGTTTTCTCTACCAAAACCATTTTTTTTTAATCTTTTTGAGCTGGTGGTGCCCCTAATTGGCAGCCAGATGCAACGGTGCCCACAGATGTAGAAAACAGTAATAATAAATATGGTTTTAAGGTTAAATTTGTTGAGTGGAATGGTCCAACCAAACTTCACAGACAGTTTGATCTCTCTTCCCTCTATTATTCTATTTCACTTCAGCCAGGTTTCTGGATTAAAGAACCCTGATCTTATGGATAATATCTCCTGAGCAATGAAATGCCAGACCAGCTCCAACTCTTGCCCTTCCCTGGATCATTTTGATTCCTGCTCTGCCCCTGTGCGGCTGCATTTACTGAAATAGAACACAGCACCACATGAAGGTCACACCGGAGATAGTCAAAGAGGGTGCAACATTGTCCTTTGCTCATCGAACGCTCATTTGAATTTTTAATGGCTGTGCTTTTCAGCTATGCTCACACCCCCTCTGCAGTGAGTTGAGCGATCGCATTTCAGTGGTCCGAGTGCCTGTGAAAAGCCCGGGCTGAGGGTTGCCCGCGGAGGAGCTGAGGAAGCCCAGCTGTTGCATTCACACACACACACAGACACTCACACCCTATTTGCACAACCGGGGTGTTGCTGGCGCAACAGGCTGGCAAAGCAGTTGATACCACGAGGTTTATTTGCCCAAGTACAGCTTAAACAACGGAAACCATTTGCAGGCAAGCCCTTCTGTTATTCATTTAAAGGAACCACTGGAGCATTTTAGATAAATACATTTGAGAAAACAATGCTCTTGCTCACGGATATTCCACGAGCAGGAGAAGAGAATACGTTTGACAAATAAATTATTTGTTATGAAGCCTTTGCTCAGTTCTAGTCAGCACATACAAAAGAAAATAACACAGAAGGTATAACATTAAATAAGTCTATGATCATATTTTTAATTTTTTTAGACCACTGCAACTTAATGTATTAATAATTCCACTGAGTTTCTAAAGCTTACTGTGAGAAAGCTACTAGGGATTTTATCCATGGGTTTTCTAGGTCAGAAGATCCATATTTCACACCATCACTCAACCTCCTGTAATATGCAGTCATAGGGGCTGTAGGATGCAGAGCTCCACCCAGTTCTTCTTGTAATTAGCCAAAACACTTACATTAAGTGAGAATATGTCTTCCAGAAAAGGAGTGGTCTTGATTTGAATTCACACAGTGCTAGGAAATCCACCTCCTTGCAGAAAAATCGTTGCAGTCAGCAGGGACAGCCAGAGCTTGTGGAGGTGTGGGAAGGCTGAGATCCTTGGAAAAGAACATAAATTGAAATGGAAGGGAGTGGAAAAAAATGTGAAAGGCAGGAGGCTCCTGGGTAAATCTAAAAGACTAGGAAAAGCCTTTGAGGGACTCTAAGGACCCAAAATGACAATGGGACGGGATGGGATGGGATGGGATGGGATGGGATGGGATGGGATGGGATGGGATGGGAT
>VZRN01005540.1:3166976-3174476 GCA_013397935.1 Dasyornis broadbenti
ACGAAGCGCTTCCGTCTGTCTCTTCCATGGATCAGCGGCCGAAATGCGAAAGTCCCCCGGCCGCCCTCCCCGCGCCCCTTACCCGGCCGCGACGAGTCCTGGTCCCGCTCGACCAAGCCCCGGCCGCCGAGGGCAGCGGGCGTGGGGCCGGACGGACCGTCGCAGCTGGGGTGTGGGGCAATCTTTTGGCGTGATTTGGTCTAATCGCTGCAGTGCTCCACAGCGGCGGGCCGGGGCTGGAGAAGAGCCCACGGCACACCGAGGGGGCCCGGCCCGGCCCGGCCGGCGAGTGGCTCCGCGGGGCGACCCTGACTCCGGGAGCTGCCAGCCGGGAAGCGCCGCTGGAGCAAATACGGCGCGTGGGAGCTCGCCGCGACCCTTCCCAGCAGCTCCCCACTCCACCCACGGCATTTCACATCCCACACCCCCAACCCCGCCCGCCCCCAGCCGTACTCTTGAGTTCTAAAAACCCACCATAGGCGCAGAAAAAAATTTATGGGAAAAATAAGGCTTGTTCCCTGGACGTTATTAACAGCGCAGACTGAAATATACATTTTTGCCTTAAAGAAAAGGGAATCATTATCAAGCCATTAGGCATTAAGAAATGTCATTCAGTCATTTTTATTCATTCTGCTGAAATCTTCGTAAAAGCCCGAATCATACTTCTGCAAGCAGCAATTTTGTTAATCCAGGGGGTTATTACTCTGGTCCCTTATTAGGATCTATACTGCTGCCAAGCAATCCTATAACCTTCTCAAAAGAAGTTTACCTCCGTGTTATAAAACCAGTAGTGGTATTTATACTGTGCAATAATTAGTGTATTACCTGAATCCACTAACAGGTTCATTTTATCTCCGCACAAAACCCCTAGTCTGCTTATAGAAAGCTTGTGCCTCCTTTGGTGCTGTTAAAGTGGTGAAAGAGTGAATGAAGGCTGGTAGCACTTTCTCCTTTCGCCGTGCCTTAATTCCCATCTCTTTTTGCTCTCATCCAATTAGTGCAGTGTATTAAGCGGTTTATCATCTCATAGTCAGCTATTGAGAGAAACAAGGCGAACACTTTGCAATAGAGCCTGCTCTCCTTTGACACCCTCAGGTACTTACATATTCCACTGTGCTATGAATAATAGAGGAAGAATAGAGCGCTAATTCCCTCATCAAAGAATGCCTTGTCTGCTGCTTTGCTCAACAACACCATTCTGATCAAAAGAAAAGCAATAAAGCTTAGCATAACAAAACGAAACCTACTTATTAGCTTAGTGGTTAAATTAATGCAGAGCCGCTGCTATTCAAAACCAAGGTTTGAAAACAGCCTCCAACAACCTGATAATGCTGCCTTCGGGATGAAGGAATTTTAATCTGAAATTTGAAGCTGGCACAGATGAGTTAATCTATTAAACTGCTATAAGGAGGGTGCAGGAGAACTATTCAATTAAGGCACATTTAAGGTGCTCTGCAGAAGACAGGGATGGATTCGAAGGGGAAGATGTGCTCTGCTTCGGCCTTAGAAAACTGCCTTTGGCGGCGAAAAGAGGGATTTTGGCACAGCAGTAACCGTGTTTGTGGATGGGAATTGTTTTTCATATCGCATATGTCATCAGTGAAACCTGGCCACCGGCTCCATATATCAACACTCCTCTTCCCCAACTGCAAATAAATACAAATAAACACAAACCTTAATTTTAACAGCACGGGGTGGGGGAGGGGGATATGAGGAGGGAAAAGAAGGGAAGGCGATTCAGGCCAGACCAGCCTCAGAACGCAAACCTTCGAACTCCAGTTTTTCCCAAATTATTTACAGCGCAGCATTTACCAGCTCCATTTAATATTAAATGCTGTAAAGATGATTTTGCGTTTCCCAGCCTTTCTGCGGGGCCAAGGCGAGGCACGGTGCCCAGAGCTGATTAGAGGGGGAGAGGGGAGGGGAAAAAAAATCCAGTTTACTCCTTGCCAAGACTTCAGCTCTGATCTGACCAGCTTTGCTGAGAGGAATCAAAAAAAAGCCTCCATTGGGGTAAAAGCCCTCATTTCCCATCCCCTACACCCCCCCCAGACTGTGGCTGGCCAGGGTGGCGGGGGCTCCAGGGCTGTGCCACTCACAGCTCCTCCGCCTCGGTGTGTGGGGGAACAGCCCCTTGCAGGGCCACTCTGTGCTGCTGCACCCTACACAGTCATTCCACAACACTCTCATTTAATCTAAACATCCCTAAACTTGCAAATTAACAGGCTCTTCAGCTGTAATTATACAGATACATACAAGTGCCACAGGGTCAGGTTATGCCATATCTATCCATTTTATTTGTATACCTAATGTCTGGAGGAGAAGGTCACACTTTTTACTTTCCTAAGGCATTCTGCCCAGTTAATATCAGTAATATCTTCATAATCCTAATTGGGGTGGACACAAAAAATCTAAAATTCCCTGTGTGAAATTACAAGAAACCAGGATCTTTTGAAGTTCTGCAACTTCAGTATGTCATCTTGGCAGCAACACCTTCTTTCAAAGAGAAAACTCCAAATAAAGTCTGTTTTACAGTATTAACTCAAGTAAACATATTGGGATAGCTCACCAGGGTGGGACAACACTCGCACAACACCAGAGATTGAGCAGGTTCCATTCCTCACTGTAGTGATTCCATGCGAGCAGAAATTAAGAGATTTCGCTCTAAAAGTTCCTAGGAAGACAACTGTGTATTTAGGCATATACAAACTAACACTACCCATACTGACACCAGCCAAATGCCACCCTAGGGACAAATGAATGTCATAAAATACTCTTAACACAGACACATGTATCCCTAAAGTGCCCAACATGTTCATGCTGATGCTCTTACTTTTTCTTCAAGTTCCCTTTGTTCATGGCTGTTCATCCTAAAAACAGACACACAAGCAATTCTGTAAGACCAGGAAAAGTCTTGAGCAATACAACCTAGCATGGACTATTTTCAACCATCAGATCATAGATCAAATTCTCTTTTACTAGAAAACTTTATTTTTTTTCCTTCAAATGTGAAAAAAACTTTACATTTTATACTATTTAAGATTTAAAAGCAATTTTTTATAACCTTACATGAATATATCACATTGCAAACTTAACGATGAACATGAGTACAATATTTTGTGTACAAAAGCTTGTATCCACATTTTTTCTCGTCACATCTGCTTGTCATTTTATTAGAAGTAAATGAAAAATACAATTTGTTTGTAAAAACTGTAAAACCTCCAACACAGTAATTATTACAGAACAGTAACTATGATTTGCCACTTTCCATTCCCCTGTTACTGGTTACAATGCCATCCCAAAAATATTTTTCCCTATCGATTGCTTACTTTCAAATACTTTGCATGGAAAGAAATGGAACATATTTATATCCTCTGTATGTGTGAAACAGGTTTTGTACATGTGCATGTCTTTACATCCACAAAGAAATTTTCAACATGGCAAAATACTATGCTTAAAGATGCCTGGAAAGACTCCTAATAAAAAGATGGTCCCTAAATTTAGCACCTCCAGGTTTCAGTCGTTCTTTAATGAATTTCAAAGTAAAGCATCACTACCTCTGTTCAGAAGGTAATAGGACATTTAAATGCATTTAGGTTTAGTATTGTTTTTAATTGGTATGTTTATGATCAGGAAGAAGATAAACTGTGAAAAGGCAAAACATTAGTGCTCCTACTGAGACCTCTACTAACCTCTCTTCCTGAGAGCACCTCTAGTAAATACCCTGGAGCAAAGTCTAGGATCACTTACATTCCAGCAACTCTCACTGGGAATTATCCAATTAAAGCTGCAATTCCCCCACCCCCTTTTCCCTCATAGGTCTAAATACACAACAAAATATATTGCAAAAATCAACTACTACATATTTTAATAACTCTGGTTTCTCAATGAAGAAAGGAAGATAAAAACACCTCAAATACTTCACATCCACGAGAATCATACATTCTGTTTTCATCTCACAGTTTTCCTCCTCCAAAGAGACAAGATTATTAAAACATGTACATACTGAAATAGAGTATTGCTGAAGAGATCATGCTGATAAACAAGGGACTAGCCTCCCTCTATTTTTAATCAATCACTGTCTTTCATTATGGGACTCTCCCACAGATCTTCCTATACTGACGGTGAAGAGCTTGCCAAGGTTCACTTCCGAGTAGCCGCTCATGGACAGGCATTTGTCTACGGTGCTCTTCAGTCTTTTGTACGCCTCAGAGACTTCCCTCCTGAGTTGCTTCTTCTTCAAATACTCTAGAACAACAAAGGGGAAAAACCCAAAAAACAGAGAGGGATTAAATGACCACAAAAAGACAGGATTTTTGCATTCATTAGACTGTAAATCATGGTATTTTAAAACGAGGTGAATGTCATAGTTAGCAAAGAGGACATTTGTGGCAAGATCTCCCAAGTTCTGCCTTTCCTGCACGAGTTGGTGAAGGGCCATGGTGAACGCTGGCCATGGAGCCAAGGCTAAAGCTCCCTCAGCCCCACTAGTGTGGGTGCTGCAGCACCACTGGCTAGAACCACCCCTAGTCCAGTTCTGTCATCTAACTGGAGTGAAATGGGGATTCACTGAGTCACAGCAGAGAAAGTAAGCAAGAGCTGGGCTGGCTCTGAAAGGATCTCCTTTAAAATGGGCAGGTGCCTTAACTTAGTGAGAACTATGCAGTCCTCAGGGATTGGAAGCAGGAAGAACATTCTGTCCCAGGGTGGCTTCAGAAGTGAAGGAGACCACAGTTCACGTCCCTTGTCCCTGCTGCTAATACTGGCACTGGCACAACCTGGGACAGACTCACCACCAGCCTTGTGTGTTCTCTCAAGCACTTTGTGTGCAGGATGGGAGCTGTGATCCTCAGCATTACAGAGACATTGGAAGGAAGAGGGAAGTAGCACAAACAAGGGGAATTCCAAGCTACCCTATCCTAAAATGAAGAGAGGATGTCCAGTATCTCAACCAGGTGATGTCAGGTTCACCTGCCATATGAATGAAAAGGCTCCCAAATGTTTGATCAAGAGATATCTGGAGGACAAGACATTTACTTACCTGTACCTTTATGTGTGCACAAAGTCACATGCATGTGCATGAGTCTGTACATATTTCAGCAGCAAAGACTAAACTGTTCTATTTCTTCTGGATTTTTTTTTGTTAGATCTTACGCCATTTTAAAAAACCAAAACCTAAGGGATTTTGTTTGGTTGATTGTCCTTTACAAAAGCTGTGGACAAAGACTAAAAGAGCAAAATATTTCACTATTCTATTATACAGCAATGCCAAGCGGATGCAATTATGCTCCTGCTTTCCAACCAAGTCTACTTTCTAGAAACACCAGCTCCTACTCAAAAGCCTGTTCCTGCAGTTACACCTTGGAATACTGGATAGCAAATACATTGCAAAATAAGGTGCCCTCCCAGGCAGCTTTCCCCCGTTAGGCTGGAGGGACTCCAGGTCCAGCAGAACTAGGAGAGCACAGCACAGGTACTTAAAGGTCAAGATTTCAAGCCATTGAGGCACAGCGTAAAGCATGTGTCTTGTGAGCAACCAACACCATCTTTCTACTGCACATTAGCTTTGCCTGAAAGCTGTTGCCTCATTTCTCCCTGACACCTTCATGGCCCTCCTTGTCCTTTGAACATGTAACAGAGGAGCCTCCACCCCTCCCAAGCAGCTTTTACTCTACAGCACAAATTAAGATGAAAAGCCAGTTGTCTCTAAAAACAGTCGAGCTTATTTAAGAAAGGGTTCTGGGGAAGAGGGGCACACTGTTTTTATGAGTCTATCTGTATAAGGGATGAAATGACTCCTTTTTGTGTCGACTCACCTCTGTGATGTGACTGAGATGAAGGTGTCCCATCAGACACACCTTCACCTCAGCAGCCAAGTCAATGACTGCTACACGAGGAGATGTCAGGGATGGGAAACATGGTGACAGAAAAGGCTATTACAGTTTTGAGGTTTGTGAATTTCTCCTCCCTGAGGATTTACAAACATTTCTGCAGAGCCTCAGATGCTTTAGTATGAGCTCAGCAGACTAGCTCTGGATACAATACAAACAGCAATGTCTTACTGAGTAATTGCCACCTGCTTAGGTTTTCCATGTTATTCACAAAGTTCCACCGAACTCAACAGATTTGCATGAAGCTATCAACTCTTTAAAAATTAAATTAAAACTTAAATTAACAATGCCAGACTGAGTAACTGAATACATTGATTAAAAGCACTTTGATAAGTACCTTTCATGCATTGTTGTGAAGAAATTATGTATTGTGCTGTCATATTCAGTTTTGTGTCTGGGCAGTAAGCAGAGGAAGATGCCTAGTTGAAGATACCACATTTCTACTGTTACAGACAGTAATGACTTAACGTCTATTAGCAGAATTGAATTTTCCTTAAATTACACTTCCAGCACAATAAAAACTTTGATTACGTGAATCTGTTCATTAACAGGCTGAAGTCACTATGGCATAAACACATTTAACAATCCTGAAAATATTTAAATGTAGGATTAATTTAAACAAACCTTGAAAATTGTCTTAACCACATCCATAAAAACACCAATCCCACTTTGCTACAAATTGATCTCTAACTAGTTTATGTATTTTCAAGATAAATGATACAGTAAGTGGGTTCACTTGCAACTGCTCATGTTAACCATACCATGCTCTTTCTACCAAGGAACTGTGGGAAATACCATCTCTAAACTAGGCCATAATAGTTTAAAGCTTCCTGGAGCTCAGGAGTGATCAAGGTAAAATACATCAATGCTAACAGCTGGCACATGTGAACAGATAAGGAAGGCACATTAATCATTAGAACATTGAGGCAAACAATAAACCAGAGCTGAAAGTAGGGAACAGAAATACAGGCCCATGTACAGCTCCAATTCAGGTGTCAGGGCTCCAGCCATCCCACTAACAGAGCTCCTAGCTCCCCCCAACATTAAATCTAAACTCCAATTATACACAATAACCTTTCTGACAGTATGCTTCAAACATTTCTTAGATGCAATTACCCTTGTAGAAGCAGGCAGGAAAGGGTGGTCTGAAAAAAAAAAAAGGAGAAATATGAGGGGCCTCGTTGAAGCAAATGAGGCCAATTTTAAATTTCAATTATAAGAGAATGGGAGCCAGGAACTCCGGGAGGAGAGGCAGGCAGGGCTGTGTCTGCAGCACCATGCATTTGAATGACACAAGTGCATCTGATGACTGGGGAGAAGAGATTTAAAGAACTGTAGTAATACAGAGCAGGGGAAGATGAGAGAGGACACAGCCCCTGATGTGTTTACCTCCTTTGCTGATGGGATATTGACTTTTCCCACCAGGTTGGTTAGAAAGGGGACTATTTACGCTGCCACACAGCAGAGTAAGAATGACAACCAGCATCACTCTGTGCTCCTCTGAGTAAAAGACAACTGTGACCGTCGTATATCACACAGCCAGTCAATACCTTTGAGTCACCACACCATCCAACTTAGAGATGCATATAAAAGCTCCTACTTTCTTCCT
>VZRN01005540.1:3179476-3226976 GCA_013397935.1 Dasyornis broadbenti
GAGTTAGGATTTTTAAGCACTGCCTTCAGGGTCAAATTCTGATAACAGTCTTCCACAGCTTTAGCTTATCCAGTGGCCCTGCAAAGAATTTTCCGGGGTTTTATTCTGTAGTTAAATTTGATTTTTAGTGTAGTGCTAGAGGCACTACAATTAGCACTAAACCAAAATTTTTAGATGTTTACATAGATAGATTCAGACAAACTTCCTTATCAGAGTAGCAGATACAGCTCTCATGCCCTTTTTTTTTTTTTAAAGTAACTCTCCAACAGAATATACAGGTTTTGGTCTTTTTTTTAATATATATTTTTTACCTACACTTTTATCTTTTTCTAGTTTTTAATATATATATTTTTTAACTAAACTTTATCTTTTTCTAGTTTGACCTAGTAGTTAGAAGTGGTAAGCAAAAAATGAACCCACCAGCCCTTCAAACCAGATAATCCTCAATAAAATACCAGAAGTAACTGGATTACCACCAGCAGTTAAGAAACAACTTACACTTGAACAATTGCCAAGTATAAACAAAAAGCAGTTATAGCATCTAATATAAATGTAACTTCAGTCTTAGCTTTCCTCATTTTTAAGTTGCCTTACTCTCAGATTTACAGTTTAACTTGGTTTTAATAGTTTTTCAACTTCGAAATTGGAGAACTTAAATGAAAAAACCAGAGATAAAGGAAGTGAAATGGGCAAAAGTTGAAATGCTTGCAATACTTTTAGAATAATATGTAGGCTTCTTCACAGAAAAGCAGTTTTTAGAGAGGCTCTGAAAACCATTCTGTACGTTTTGTTGCCTGCTCTGAAGGGTTCGATCTTGGGCACTAAGAAAAAAATGACTGAGCAGAGAAGCGATTTGCCAGAGAATTGTAATCTGGAACTTCTTGCAGACCAATCCATATAGATCACTGAAGAGCACGTGTTTTCAAATTGCAAATTACTCCATTAATATTAGTAAGAGTACATTTACTGAAGGCTGAAAATTCAAAGGTGGCAAAATTAGTATATACTTATAAATGGTTGTCTTCAATATAAAGCCAGTATCTTGTTATAAACTATACTTTGGTGTACCACTCCAATGGAAAAGAAAAGAAGTGGATGAGGGTCAAGCTTCAGCTTAACTACTCCTTATTTAAACTGTGTTCATTTCAACTTAATGTTTTCTCCTCAAGGAGCCCTAATAGTCGCCCCAATTGATTTTCTTAAAAAACCAAATAGCTGATTTCACAGCCTAAAATGCCATTTTGTTTTAATACTTTTTAAGCACTTTGTAGGCATCTCAATCCTTACTTTTACATTTTCTTCCTAGAAAGCTTGCCTTACATTAAATATTTTCTGGGAAACAGAATAATAAGATTGAGATCTGTAAAAAGAAGGGTGGGGTTTTTTCCATTCAAGAGTCAGTTCCCTCCCTCCTCCTTGGCTGCAGAAGATATTAGCTCTGAAATTGTGGCACTGAGTATACTTCCTGTATTGTTTCCTGTAGGTGGCTCTTTAGTGAGGAATTCCACAGCATTTAACCAAGTGCATGTGACGATTTTCCATGCTGTACCTCCAAAATACAGGTCAAGAAGAGAGGAAGACTTTGTGCCATGTGTATAAATAACTACAAAAAACCACCCCTATGGATTCAAGTTTCTCTCCCATTAGCAAAAATATTAAATGCAGAAATACATTGTGACCAAACCCCAGGGATTTGTTTCCTTCTGTTCTTAATTCATCTAACTGGTTTTCTGCACGAGCTACATGCAGGACTTGACTTCAGTGGACACACTTTCTACAGGTCTTTCTGAGAAATCATTTACATACAGAGACCATGCAAATACATGCAGTTGAATTCTGCAAGTTTCCTGGTAGACAAGTCTGTTGATGTGTGATCAAAAAATAAGGAAACCTGGGCAATAACCCCTGCAAAACTGAAAATCTACTTTAAAAAAGAACGAGAAAAACAAAACTAAAAGAAAAAAGAGGATCTTTTAAATTTAGATATAATTACCTTAAGTGTTTCTCACAGAGTTACATTTCATTTTTATCTTGAGAACTCATCTAGTGCTCACCTTGCTTTTTAAATCACTATTATTAAGGTTACCTACATAATAAATGGTGTGTGTGTCTGTATCACTTAGGTGCTTTGCACTTTAACTTTTCAATCATGTTGCCTGGTGGACACAGTTCTCCTTCCCTTAGTGAGATGATCCTGCTTTTTTCCCCTGAACTCCAGGGACAAGCATCCTTCTTCACTTCTCCAGTCATTCAGTTCCCGTAACAACATTCAAAGGTATTCTTTTTCACGAGGTGTTTACTCAGAATGGACACAGCTCTGATAAAAAACACTGGAGAGAAGAGTTGCCCTGACTCACAGGTATTTGTCTTCGCAATAACAACTGTAAGTGACCCATTTGCACCATCACGAGGCTCTCCTGACAGAAGAATCTAAGAGTCCACAACATTTCAACTTTTAAAGCCTCAATGGCTAAAATGCCACCAAACCAGGAGGGAAATGCCCGTATTTAAGAAGGGATGCTCAAAACACCTAATTGTGACAAGTGTGCACTTCCACACTGCCACCTATTGGGAGATTTTAAAGAACTTCATAAATAATAGCAAATCCTAGTGGAAGGTGTTCCCATGAGACAGACACCACTCCTGCTCCACAGGAAAAGAACAACTTGTGGATTAAGGGGAAGAATTTCAAAGCTGTACCACCACTGCTGCCTACCTAATACCTAAATATATCTCCTCACCTTCACCATAAACCACTGCAGTGCTACCACACTTACCAGGCTACAAATATTAAGTCCTTTGAAAGCTGGGTATGTTAATTAGATGCCTAAGTGCAAGGCTGACATTGGCAGCTGAACCAGCTCTTTCACTGTCCCACAGGAGCTGTTGGTGGCTGTAATCTGCAGTCCTGCACTCCACAGTAGTGCTACCTAGTGACATGCAGAAGGCTGCTTCCCTGTTAAAAATGACCAGTACATAATACAGCATAACATACATTTTTCAGGGATGCAAGCAAGTGAAACAAGTATTCAGGCTGTGTGAGTATTATATTATTCACAAAAAAAAGGACTCGGCCAGAGGCGAGTAAAATATCCTTGCTCTTTTAATTCCCACCACCCATAAATAATCTTCCTGTTTGTGTTTTATTGGAAAACAACTGATTTAAAAGTCACCTAGTGCTATAATCCCCACTTCACAACTGCCATCTGTCCTGCAGCGGGAGTAACGGACCCTTTCATTCACAAGCAAAGTCAGCGGAATAAAGAGGAAGAGGAGGAGTTGAAGGGGAAGAGAGTGAGAAAGCGGATAAATTCCATTTGTGCTATTAAAAAAAAATAGAAAAGTGAACTCAGTGGTTGAAAAGTGAAGATAAAAAGATGAAAACAGTAATCTTGCTACAGAAACCAGAGAATTATGTTCTTGCTCTACCCCTCTTTTTCTTTTTTTTTTCTTTCACACTGTACAAACTGTAGCACCCTGAACAACTCACTCCCCTGCTATTTCCAGCACTTTAGAGAAACTTTTCAACATTTCTGTTCGACACATATTTTCAGCAGTGAGGTGAAGACAATAAGTAAACAGGTAGTGAAGGGCTATTTAGAGAGCTGGTCAGTCACAGTAATAATAACAACGCAAAAAGAAAAAACCCAACACAGCACAGAACATCTATCCTATGCGCTGTAGCCACAGACAACACATGACCTCTGACAAACAGTTTTCAGAGTAATTTTAATGCTACTCTGGATTTAACTTGACTAACTGGTAGCAATTGAGCACATCTTTTTTTGTGGCAGCAGTTATCTAAAATGCTACAATAACAGCATCAAAAGTAGAATGGTGGAAGATTGGTTTTCCATTGTGCTGCTGAACTGGCATAATGCCCACTTTAAAAGCAATTCGCTGCTCATCACTGAAATCTGGCAGACACGACACTAAATGCCTTGAGGTAAAAAAAAAAAAAAAGGGTCTTGAGAAGGGGGAACCACTCTAACCACCAAGCAAAGAAAAAGAAGGATACTAAAAAAAAAAGGGAAGAAAGAAAGCAAAGAATGATGAATCCATGTAAGAAGAGAAAATTGCAAAAATAAAAGTTTAGCACTGCATGCAGACTCAACAGGCACTACTTAATTTGCTTGAAGATTTTATCGCAGGCTTGCATTAGTAATATCAGAGCAAAACAAAAGCAAATATATATTTATGTCTGTCTATTGTTCTGATGAAGTGAAAACGTACTGAGTTACGTCAATCATTTGTCAAACACATCTTCCTAGTTTTATTTACCACTAAATATAATGAGTAAATATGTGATAATAAAACTCTTCTTTTTATACGGACATATACAATTTTTTCCCACAACTAAATACAGGTAATGATTTAGAAAGCTTTCAAAATGTCTTTTTACTGTCAATAAAACTAATTCTATTCCCATTTTCATGTTAAAAAAAAGGCTTTACAAATGAAAATTCAAATTAAAATTCTGATTATAGTGTAGTGTGACAACACCTGTATTTATAATTTTACTGTCAGCTAGCTCGTAGTGTTTAACAATAGCTTGAAGCAGAAAAGTAATTGGAATTTGTCTGTAACATGCCAGATGACGACACTGGGCACTTCGCTGTGCTAAAGCAAATTTGGTTTGATGACAAAATAACCTTAGAAAGATCGGGCAGCAACCCCCACCCTCCAGAAGGTTAAATAAAGCTATCCCTTACCCAGGGACAAAGTCTAGCTGTGGTAAATCAAAACAGCTGAGCAGCAGCTGCAGAAGCCTGGGTACCCCAGGACCTGGCTGGCCTCGCCTGAACCGGCATCCCTGAAGTCCTTCCCTGCAACATTCACCTCCCAGCAGCATTTCTGAACTGCCGCATTACTCCAATATCATCACCGATATAATCCAGAAACATGGGAGAGAAAGGAAGCAAAGGACACCAGGGTGGGAAGAGATGCTAACACAAGTGGCAGTTCTGTGGACCTCTGTGGGAATAAAAAAGGAAGCCTGCAACAAAAATGTGCAATGCCAGAGCGAGCATGGAAATATCCTGTGTCCTGAGTTTTCTTATCTCCCATACACATACACTCACGCTTACTGACTGGTGCATGCTGACAGACCAGGTCAAAATTAGGACACAAACACATAAACTTTTAAAAAAAAAAGGTAAAAATAGGCCAAAAAAAAAAATAAAAAGCTTTTCAATCTGAAGATTTCAAAACTCAAACACATGCCACTCTCCACACACAACTTGTCTTACTGAAGTCGACAAATTAAAAGCCCATGTTTTTCATTATACTGAAGACAGAAAAAAAATAAAGAAAAGGAAGCCACATAAGAAAGAAAAACAGAATGACAGTGATGTTTTAGTTTACACTAGATATGGCAACACATACAAACTGTCAAAACTATGGAGTGAAAAAAGCTGTTATCAAGCAACTGTCAAGAGAGTCCTCTGAGATTTGGAAATCTTGTGTTTATTGTAACTACTGCACATTACACAAAGAAAGAAACATCCCTCTTCTTACCATTGCTGCTAAATATCATGCAAGAGAACCCAGACTTCTCCCTCACTATTTAGATTAATTTTTTTTCCTGTGCAATTCTGTGCTTGACAGCACAGGGCCCCTCCTTTTTCAGGTTTTTTATTGTTTGGTCAAAGTTCAGAGAGAAACTTGAGGTTATATCAAACATTATTTCATTTTCAAGAATTGTCAACACCCATTTTATGTTGTTAACTTGTTGTCCATCATTTAAGAGGAGAACTGTTGACACCAAAATATACAGAGTAAGAGTTTCTCTCTTAAAACGTGTACATAGAAAGAGGAAAGATAATGGAAACAGCTATTTTGTTAGACATACTAACAGTTCTTTTTCATGTATTTTAACATAGTGACTAGAAATGAGTCAGTTAACTGGCAGCGGGCTACAATATTCAAAGGTTTAGTCTGAATGTATTAACGCAGATTTTAAATTGCACTTTCTGATTATAGGAAAACAACTACCCCTTGGAGAGAAATCCCTGGTATCTACAAGTTTTCAATGGAGCCTTCAAAGTACTGTTTTGATAATTTCTATCTTTTTATAAGCCTTCTATGATAATTTCTGCACCAGTAACAACAGTCCAACCATGCTGATACCTGGTTAAAAACTTGTGAGTAAAAAACAGATTGCTTTTTACTCATTACTCACTGTAAAATCACATTTATTATCATTTCTACACTTCAGGTTTATGTAAAAATCATTTTTATTCTGAATCACAGGCATTACAGAACAAACATCTGATGAGATCCCAAGATTCAGCCTGAAGTTCTTGAGAAACAATGAAGCCTTGAACGTGTTTGTTAATGCATGCCTTTACGGAATTTTTACTGCATCGGTTCTGGGGAGGGAAGTGTCGAACCCAAAACCTCAATAAGGGAAGGCTCAAACATTATTTGAGCAACAAGTGCCAACGATAGGTTGCCCCTGTGAAGTCAATGCGCCCAGAAAGAGAACAGTAATTTTAAATGCCTCAAAACTGATGTTCTTTCATTCTGAACTTGTTAGGGATATCACATCAACTCTGTAGATCTTTGCGTGAGCTGACTTTCTAGGACCAAGCATCAGCTCCTGTTGGAGTTACCCACAGTGGCCACCACCGTGCAGATACCAAACACCTCCTGGGAACTGCTGTTCCTCATCCCTGAGCACAGAGTCTGATACAGCCCAATGGCTCAAACTATCTTCACATTTTTGCATACATAGATTTTTTTTCTTTTTTAGTCTTAAAAGCACTTCTTCAAAATGTCATAATATTTATGATCATTAGATGAGAATACTTGAACAAAAATTCAGCCTGACACATTATATTTCCCACAACTACCATGACCACTTAGGTATAATTTTATCTCCCAATATTGGTTAACCTCATATAACACAATGACATATTTTCTCAATGCATAACATAAATTAAACATAAAATAAAATGATTGAGAAACTTAACAATAATGAATCTTACCCACAAAAACCAGCATTGTTAGCAGCATTATTTCCTAGCTTTGACTCTCAAGTACTTTCTCCTCCTGGATAATAAGAGTTTTAAAGTACTGTAACAATTACTGCATAAACAGCTGCAGCTATAAGTCCATTTAACATAGTCTTTTGAAAAATATATATTAATACCCTAATATAAGCTTACACACATGCTCACACAAAACATAAGAAACAAAACACTGGTCTGATCCTCAGAAATCTAATACTATGAAATAAAGCTATTTTCAAGACTGCCAGCATTGCAACACTGCATAGATATGATCCATATGCTAAAAGTCTATTCAAGTACTTATTGCTCCATAAATAGAAGCAGTTCTTGTCAGTGAACTGCAGCAAACAAAGAAAGACTGTATGGAAGGTGTGGTGCAGAGCAAGGGTGAATTGTTGAACTGGTCCTGGGCTTCAATTACGATTAGATTTAGAATTATTAAAGTTTGTAAGACATAATGAAGTTAGGCTGACTCATCAAGATCTTTTCACCTTATCTAGTCTACCAAATATCCTCTGAAAGTTCATAAAAGCACTCTGAGAGCTGTATTTTTAAAAAGTCAAGTCTGACTGAAAAGCTCATCTACCAAATCCTCTCCTTCTTCATATACACTTCTAAGGGTTAGAAGACACAGGAAAAAAAAGGATGAGATAGAAAGAGAGGGTCATAATAGCTCAAATTCAACACATTGAAGTTGGTACCATCAAAATAAAGAGCTCCCCCCATTCAATCATGAAATTTAGAGTACTGGAAGATCTACCAGACCTATTTTACTGAACAGGAAAATTCAGTACCAGAATATTGTTAAATTGAGTTAGCATTATCAGTGGAAAAAATATGCTCTATTTCCTATTATTCATGAAGCCCTGTTCTTTTCTTTCTTACCAATTACATTCCCTATCATTTCCAAAATATACAAACTGTTTTCAATCAACAGATTTCTTTATTACAGCGTACTGCATGCTTGTTACTGCCTCTTTTCTATATTGAACCCTTGATTGGACAAGCATTTCAAATTTAACATGGACTGTGATTGCACATATGAAACAAATTAAACCTGCCAATCTCTTTTTGGAGGATATCCTTTATATATACTATCACTGAGGAGTACCTGGAGTATATTTGCTTAGAAGAAATGGGGAAGGAGGAAATTATTATTATGGCAGAGACAGAAGACATTCACTCCCCTATGATATGTAACCGGCCCGGCACCCTCTTTTTCCTGTTTTCCAAGGAATTATTTTGTAACAGGAAAATGTACTAACTGAATTTCTCAGTGTCTGTTTTACAATCATCAGTCTATTTTTCCTTTTGAAAATAGCTAATCATGTTGCAAAAATGAGATAGCAGTAAGAGATGAACGACTCAGTAAGCTTGAAACTGATTTTCCTTAGGTTAAGCAGTTGCAAACCCAGATTAAACCATTCTTTGTAGAATAACAGAACTAAAATGCATTGGGTTATGCAAGCCTGTTCAAAATGAGACTCAACTTTGTAAAGCTTTTGAATACAAGCAGGCAACCAGTGACAGGACGAGTAGAGAGTCTTAAGCTGCACCAGGGGAGGTTTAGGCTGGACATTAGGTGGAATTTCTTCACAGAAAAGATGATGAGACATTAGAACAGGCTGCTCAGGGAGTGGTGGAATCTGGAAGGCGGTGTTTAAGAAACAACTGGACATGATACTTAGTGCTGTGGTTGGCATGGTGGTGTGCGGTCAAAGGCTGGACTTGATATCTTGGAGGTCTTTCTGACCTTAATGATTCTATGACCCCACAAAGATAAAAATACTGGAAAGCATTTGTTAGAAAGAGACAGTTCAGAGATGCATTGGTTCAAAATCAAGGTCAAGTGGGGAGAAGTCTAAAACCAGAAAAGCAAATAAACAGAAAGTCCCTGCAATATAAAAAAACCAGAATGGAGCAAAGTCAAGACACTCAAGACAAGTCAAGGAATGTACAAAACCCACAGAAAAAATAAGAAAAACATTTCATTAAGGTATCTGCTAGTAATGCTTGTCTAAAGCATTCACAGTTCTTTGCACTTACTAAAGCTTAATAGAAATTTCTCTTCTGCAAATGCTCATGAAACTGATATATATCCTTATCTGGAACACATTATCAGTTTCCTGCTTTATCTGCATCATCAGAGAAACATAAAAAGGACAGACTATTCATGCTTCTTTTACAGCTTCTGAGCACTGAATCTTCATTCAGAAGATCAAGGTGCTACACTCAGCTTTGCCAGTATGTTCCAGCATCATACCAGACCAGCTGCTGAATTGAGGTCTCATTTTTTGTCTGTAGAACAGGTTGGTCAACACCTCCTCCTCTGACCTACTGCTTCTCTTGCACTACAAATTCTATAGGCAGGAATGGTCTTAAAGATTGCCTATTTGTGGTGCACCAGACCTCTAGATAGCAGCAGAATACAAATAATAACTGGTGATGTGAAAGCAGTCTTCTGAGAAAAGAGGTAAATGAGTATACCACATTTCCAGTTTTTGTTTCAGAGATGCCTCTGCTGGCATCTGTATCTTTGATGGCATAAAATGTTCCTCTTCAACTGTTGAAGGTGCTGAAGTCAGAGTTGCTAGAAGTCACGTGAGGCACTTCAACAGTTTGAATACTATTTACATTTGGGCAGGGTACACGTTCATCAAAAGCTCACAAGTCTTCAAGGGTGAAAACTCCACTCTTGCCTCTCCGAGAGAAAGAATAAAACGGAAGACCAGGATCTTGAAACTATGAACTTATACATCTGTATATCTGTATCTGAAAACTACTTATATCTGTAGTTAGAGCAGGTATTCATCTTCCTTTTGCTCAAACTGGTAAATTCAATTTTGATAGCAACAGTGAAACCAGGTAAAGTCACCTGCACATTTCAAATGAGGTGTGCAAAAGCAAGATAAAACCAAAACCAAGATTAAACCAAGATTTCTTAAAAGTTGAATTAGAAAGCTTAAAATTAAATTTAATTTAAAATCTGCTATTAGAAAACTTAAAATGAAATTTAATGAAGAATCTGCTGCTCTGCCTTGCTTTCACTTGACACAGAATGAGAACAATGAAGTCTGTAGATAACAAACCCCAATGTCTTCTTAGCAATGCTTTCGACTTGTGATACTGAAGAAAACAATATTTCTATCTTTAATTGCAAACTTCATGTGAAAATAACAATTAGAACCTCATCCTCACAGAAAATGACTGTTGTGGAAACTCATTTAAACATAAGAAACATTGAAATTATTTCAAAATATATAAATATATAGAACTATTGAATTTAGAAACAAACATGAACACCTTGGCCCAATGGAGAAGCATCAGAATCAGTGCTGAGAGCTGGCTAATATACTTATTTAGATTTTAGTAAATATTATGGCATTAGTTTGATATTGGCAACTGCTTCCCAAAATCCACATTAAGCCTCTAGAAATTCTAAGTATTCTACAGAGGGATTCTCAGGTACTGTGCTTATATTATATTAGTGAAAGACCTATATTCGAAATTATTACGTAGACACCTGAATCACAAATGTGATTGTGGTCAGAAAAGACACAGACAGAGGGTGCATTCCATAAAGACACTCAGCAGTGTGAGGGACACTTTGATGGAAGTTTTGCTTAAGGTATTTAATATACACACTTAAAATGGACAGAATTACATTGTCCTGGGAAAACCCTTCTGACACAGAACTGGATAATTTTGTCTTAAGAAACAGCTTACACTCTTGTACTGGCTAGTGCCCTTTGCATTATTAATGCTGTTTCTGCAAATGATTGTAAGTTCATCCAGCTCACTTTTTTGAACATTTCTTACCTATCAGACTTTAAGAAAAACCCAAAATAAGATTACGAAGAAGCCAGTAAACAACATCCAGATATGTCATATATGTCACCGATAAAATTTATTCCGAGAACAAATTTATATGAAATAGCTAAGTAAAGATTTTGAATGAAACTAGACTTGAAGTCTGATGACAAAGTCTAAGTCATAAAATCTATGGAGACAACTAATAGATTACCACAAAAACCCACTGCAGACACTGAAGTTATTTAGAACTGGAAACACATTGCAACTGCTGCTGTGGGGACCATACGAAGGCTACAGCTGCTTTGTATACGTGTGTAAAAACATGTATAAGGTGAACTGTCTTTGCAAACCAGTATCTATGGTAACCTCTCTTCACTTTTATTTCTTGGTCATGGGTTTCCTAGAGGAGCAAAATGAAACATTTTCAAGAGTTTAACTGTTATCTTTTAGCCACAGAAGCCACTGCAGTATCTTTTCTTCAAAAGGTACAAAAATGTTTACTTACTCAAGTCAAAAGGAAAATGCTATCTGAAGTTGATTTTAAACTGTTGAGAGTTGACATGAAATTGATTCTGACCACGTTATCACAGGAAAGATTTGCTTCAGATCCAGCTGGCTACTGGTAAATCAAAGGGCCAAGCTAATGGGGTGGAAATCCAGCCCACCAGTGCTGATGCCATCCACACCCAGACCAAGGGATTGATGCCTTCACTTCTTCTTGGATTAGCAGCTGCCATCTGGACACTAAGGTGTATCTACTGCTTTCCCAAAGGATTTCAAGAGAGGGAAATAGTCATACACAAAACAACACAGCACTGTAAAATATTTTCAAAATGCTGGAATAAGTAATAATTTTTTCTGTGCATAAATTACATTAAAAGCCTATGCAACGTTTTTCAAAAATAATACAAGAATCCGTGTTGAAAGCTACTGTGTAAATACTATTCTTTTGCATTAAGCTATGCACAAACCTGAAAAATTTATTATGAAATGTGAATTTAACCACTTTGCAAACACCAAATATTCACAATGTTAACTTCCAGGCCATTTACATCTGAGCAAGTACAGGGAAATCACAGAGATTTATTTTCAAAGATAATGGTAAGAAGAGGGATCCAGGGAGCTTGTGTAAAAATTTATTCTGTCGGCATTTCTATTGACTTTCAACTAGAAGATTCTATCCAGCTTCTCATACATTATAAGAAGGTGACAGTTAATAAAATAGAAGGAAAAGCTTTAAGAAATGTATTTTATTATTGTGAACACTACTAGAAAATACTGTCATGTATTTCCATAACCTGGAAGAAACACTTTCATAAGAACATGCTGCCATATCTATATGGCCCGTCCCTGAAAGTGTTCAAGGCCAGGCTGGATGGGGCCCTGAGCAATCTGATCGAGTGGTTGACAACCCTGCCCATGCTGGGAGTGTTGGAACAAGGTGATCTTTAAGGTACCTTCCAAACCAAGCCTTCCTATAATTCTGTCATAATGTCTAAAGTATGCTCCAGTGCCTCAGTATTTCAGAACGGATGGTTCTGCTATCTACAGATAACAACTGACCAATTGCATACAAACGCTTGAGTGCAGCAGCCTAAACTGACCAGTAAGGACTTGGATAGCATCAAGAACAGCCTATCAGTGAAACGACAACAATCTGATTTTTTGTAATACCTTTAATGTATATGTAACATTGTGGAACCAGCCTTCTGAAATCAGGTATCTAACACTAATAAATTACGCACCGATTACAGATGACCTTTGGAGTTGCTAAAAGTACAGTCACAATCATGTATTTTTAAAAAATCCTGCTTTTCACTATAATGGGTGAATGTACAAAATTAAATGAGGCTTGCAATATAATCAGCGTGGTTGGCTGCTTTAATACATTCCATTTCAATTTAAAATCACCACAAGCCAAGAGTGACGAATCTAATTTGATCAGTTGTTCACGAAAACACTGAAAAGGGATGTAAGCAGACCTATCAACAGCTGGCAACATGGCCTGCTTTCAAAAGCAATTAATCAGTTTTTATAGAACAAGAAACTCTTAAAATATTCAGAATCAGCTAAAGCCCCACACTATTAGGAGAGTGGAAAGGAATTCTCCTAGTAAGAGCATCTTACACATCAAGTTACTGCTTAAACCTACAAAAGCCAGAAAGTTCAAATAGAAAGGCCAAATCTCTAATAAAAAGGTGCAGTGAGGTGGTCCACTAACAGCAATAACCCATTGTAACTCGACTTCATAGGTCTGATTGCTCTTTATGATGGTTTTCAATTGTATCTCACATTTAACTGGATTTTATGAGTTCTTGCATATATTAAATATGCATATTTGGCTGCAATAGAATAAGTACACAGATTACCAGTAACTTGGTATAAAGCCTGTCACATGCAAAGAATACACACTTTCAAAAGCAGAACAAGCTCCCATGTAATTAAAAATATACAGATTCATTACTTCCCACTCAAAAAATACTGACAGCAATGTTGTCTTACCTATCACATCTGTCATGCTTGCCATACTCTAACTTTGTGGATTTTGGTCCTGGAGGCCCCACAGATTTCTCTGGCAGAGAAAATTTTTCCAGAAGCTACTGAAATCAATTCTGATTAACAAGACTGAAACTAACTTGCAAATGGAATAGCACCATACCAGACCACATCCATTCAGTCATTAATTAGCATCTGCATGAGAAGAAATTTTTGAAAGAGTTTCAAATCCAGCAGAATTATCCAAAACACAGCTTCGATTTTAACAGGAGATGACTGGTAGACAAGCCTTTTCTGGAGAATGATGATCTTGTGTATCAGCACATCAGTGTCATTGGAAGACTTGGAATTCAATTGCCATTTACTTACTCAAATCGTTACCATCACCGATTTGAGGAAATGATTTTCCCATAACATCAAGCATAAGGACAACGTACACAAAAGTAAAACAAGACACCTGAAAGCAAATTGCTCTGTCAAAAACAGTCACTGAAACAGCAGAGATGACAACAGACTAAAGCACCTGCTGCTGGTACAGCAGATCAACTATAAACAAAATAAAAATGCCATTTGTGATCTAGTTTTGGATGAAGCATGTGACCAAAATTAAATAACATTGCTTTACTTTGCTTATGACAAAATCCCAAACCTTGGTAAAAGAACAACCCCCAGATGAGATGTTTAATCCAAAAAGGCTTGAAATACAAACAGAAAAATATATATTTAATAAACAGGTGTCCAACTTATTCATGACTTTTTGTTCAACTATTTGATAACAGCTAGCTTTATCCCAATTTAAGGTGTAGACTGTTAGCTACATATCAGCTTTATAACAGTATATATTTTTTTAACATAAGCTTTTGTTACATTCTCAAAGATATGAGATCTAACTCACCATTATTTTTCACCTTCATATACTTTCCACACAATATTTTACAGATTGGGAGGCAAAGCAGAACCCCAAAACACCAGAAAAAAAAAAAAGATTAAACAGAAGCGTATCTCCTTTGTATTTGAAAGGGAACCTGTTCTACTGAAACAGCCCCCCATTTAATGAAATGCTGCTTACCCTAAAGTAAATGCTTATCTGACTGTGAGGAGAAAACAAATTTATAATTCTTAGTGATATACATAATTCCAGAAAAACATCCCACAGAACCTGGCTGCTTAGATACATTTCTGAGCTAGGTGCCCAACACAGGATTCTTTCAGACCGTGTGCAGAGGAGTCTTTCATCATCCTCTAGAAGAATATAATCAAAATATGCAGTAGTTGCTTGCTGGGGGACCCATACCTATAGATACATTTAGAGGTAAACAGCATCTATCTGTTTTAAAATGGAAGAAACCACCAACATACTGCTCTTCCTGAATATACCCATGTGCTTTACCAATACAGAAGTTAAGACAAAAAGTTCATTTCCCCTCCTTCTTTAAATTTTCTCCTTTTTTTCCCTGTCAGACTAGTCCTACTGTGCATTATAGGGCCAAAGCTCCTCAGAAAACAGCTCACTTCTTGAGTTGTTGGTGCTACAGTCACCTGATGCCCATCAGCACTGCTTTCTGGGACCAGGAACATCCAACACCCTGCTGGTTACAGATGCTGGTTTACAAACTCTGTAAGCTACCAGTGACAGGCAAGAACCACCCCAGCACACACCGAATGAGGGACATCTTTTCTCTGTCACATAACAGAGAGTGACCAGAGCTGAAACACTATCTCTTGTCATGCTGCACAAAAAGTGCAAGAGAACACTACCAGCTACAAGCATCTTCACAGGTATGCCAAAGTGGGGAAAATTAAACCATTTCTGGCAAACTTAAGTTACTTGTCCCTAATTTAATTAGACTTTATCAAAAATTAAGGAATCCAAGAAATAATTAATCATTCACAAAACACACATGGAAAGGCACTAAGGAACTGCAGCTCCACTGCTGGTGAAGCTTACACCTTCCTCAGGAAAGCAACTTGGGCCAACTTCTGAAAAGCAATCTTTTCACAGAGTAAAGGAGACAAACTACTCCCTGCCAACTCTACCTTGCAATGCTGGAGAAAAGTTGAGAAAATGAAGAATCACCAGGGTTTAGCACCTGGGAACATAACCCCTGCTCTAACCTAGCATACAGTCACATTACAAAATGCATTACTCTGTTTTAACATATTAGTCAATTTAAAAAGAAAGTGAACACCGAACATTTCAATTTTTTTTTAAACAATTCTTCCTGTTTCTCCCTGTGTGCTCCTCCCAAATCCTCCCAGTTCTTCACAAGACACTAAAGAAGTGCATGAAATACATGCCTGCAGCTATACTGATACAGCAATCAAAATTCTTTCTTTTCAAAGACCCCCACCCACACGATCTGCAAGAGTCTTTATCCTCTAGCCTGCCGTTCAAGAGCACAGGAGATGAGCCATTCTGAAATAGTGAGAGGTCACAGGCTCAGCTGCCAGTAGTACATCAAGGACACAACAATATCCTCTGCCCCATTGTTGCAACCAGCTCCACTACTAGGATGCCAATGCATTTGTTTTCTTGCTTCCCCTGCCCAGGGAAGCACATCTGCAGATCACCTCCTATTTGTGAAGTCAGCAATCCTGAACAGGGAATACAGGAGATACGCATTCAGCAGAACAATGGATGTGAAACAAGGAAGCAGGTTACTTGGGTACCACAACATTAAGTACTTTCTGACAAAGACTGCATTAGCAGATGACAGGAGATTGAACACGCAGCAAACAAAATGCTTTGTAGGTTTTTCTGTCCCTGATATTGCAGCTGATCTGGAAGAGAATGTGCAGAGTCCCTCAGGCAGAGATAGCCTTTGATCTCAGTGTACTAACTTGATACACTTACAAATCTGTGAGTGCCTTTTGTCTTCTGCCCTCCCTTAAGAGCGTCTACAAGTAAAATAATGGATTATCTGAGGCTGCTCTAAGAAAATGTATTTTAAAGGGCCTTCTAAAGTCAACTTTGTAAATGTATATTTTCCTTTTTCATGCTTGACATTCAAGCAGAAGGAAGAAAGATTATGTGCTATGATCTGTAGAATATTAAACTCCTCCCCATGATAACTTTGTCTGGAGTTATCAAAATCCCTGTATTTACTGAATGTGAAAAAGCAGAGGTTGATGGAGTTGGCTTTTAACTGCTAGAATGTTATGTGGGTAAAAAACAGCTATTAATAGGTAACAATTATTCACCTTGAAGTCTGCAAATTAATTTTTAAATGACCCAATACAACAAGTTTAGTCTCTAGATTTGTCCCTTTAAAAAACATTACCAATGTAGAACTACAACCTCTACTTCTCTAAAAATAACCACAAAACAACAGCCTGCTCCTGTGACAGAGGCCACAACTCCATTCTGAAAGTGATTTTTAACCTCAAGACAGACTTTTCTAAGGGAGTGGTGGAGGTTACAAAGTTCTGCCTCCTCATGGTTAACATTCATGACTAGATGCCTTCACCAGACTCTTTACAACTAGCTATGTACACTTTAGGTTTATCTGGGATGCAGAATCAGTTTATTTCAGAACACACTTTTCTCACTTTGCTTTAGTCAACAGAGGTTGTAACTAGAGAAGAATAAAGAAAACTACTTTCAAGTTACTTTTAATTTTTGGTGAAAAACCTTGAGGTGACCGGAGTGCTGTACACCAAATTTTCACATTTGGCAGCTAACATGGTAACATGCCCCTGGTACCATTTTTCCAGTTATACTGCTTTCTAGATCTGAACTAGTCACCACCCTGGACCTCCTTTATAACCAGGGGAGGCATTCCTCATGTGTGATCCACACCAGCCTATTACAGCTGAGATCAGCTGAGTCATGTCCTAAAACTGCCTAATTCTCCCCATCATACAAAGGACCGCAGCCTGATAAACTCACAAAATGCTTGAATTCTGAGACCTTAAAGATGGTGGTGATGAAGTGCATTCCTTTGTAGGAAATTTTCTCCACTAGTTTGGTGTGGAATGCCTGCTTGGCTTTACCTAGAGAGAAAGAGAACAGCAAAGCCCCATCTCACACAGTACTTACATACCCGACTACCTACATAACAAGGTAAGGAGTGTGTACACAACAAGCTGAACATGAACAATCAATAGGCAATTGTAGAAAGAAGGCAACAGCACCCTGAGCTACACCAGCCAGAGCACCACCCGCAGGTCCAGGGAGGTGACCCTTCTCCTTTGTTTAACCCTGGTGAGGAGCATCTGGAGTACTGAGTCCAGTGCTGGCTCTCTTTTATTAAAGGTAATGTATATCAGCTGAAAGATAAGGGTGGCTTCTTGCTGTATAAAAGGCCTGTCACTGGGGTAATTTATATTATCTTTACAATTGAGATATATTGCCCTATAGACCTTTGTTTTATAATTAAAAGTTTGTTTGATCTTCAGGCATTCCTTGGGCCTCTCTTAGCAAGGCACAGTTGGGGACACAAAGTACCCAGGTTGTTGGAGAATCTTAAATGTGAAAATTTCTGTGTTAAGTTCAACTGTGCTTTTTTTTCTGAGTGCTGTTTGTAGTTCCCAGTTTGAAAAGAACTCAATTTTTAAAATCAAAGTGTATATATACCAACTTGAATTATGCTAAGGACGTGGTTTATCATAATAATGACTTTCAAAAATGTGCTATTCAACAGAAATACTGGCCTAGTCCAGACATTTCAAAAACATCAGCTTGCAACTGCTGAAGAAACTTCCCAAGAAGTATGTACTCCATCTGTAAAACAGCTGATTTCTGCAAAGAGAGATTTCCTTCCAAATCACATTTTATCTTTAAACGACGATTAAAAAAAAATTCCTTCTTTGACACATACTTCTTGAGAGTCCTCACTGGTCCACACATCCAGGACAAGATGATACAAAATTATCTGTTCTCAAACCAACCCAAGTCTAGAATTCTTTTAGAGATGACTAATGCCAATTTATGGCTCTGCTTATGATTGCACAATAGTTTCCAATAATATATACATACATACCAATCTTATTTAACAATTCCCTAATCGAGAAGAACTTCTCACAAGATAACAAATGTAATGAAATCCACAGCTTAGAGAGCTCTTACTGGAAATGCAGGACCTGATTTCAACCACACTGGATTTAAACAATCCATAAAAATAAAGTCTACATTTTGCAATTAATTATTTGACTGTCCAGCTGTACTGCAAATTAGTTTCAATTACTGTTGCCTCTATAAAATCCTTCAACATTTCTATTTCTCAGAGCTCCCTCCCGCATTTTCCATACCAAGAATTTTGGGATTGTTTTTTGTCAAATTTACACATCTGTTTTGTCTTTAATCTTATTTTGCACTAATGCTCTTTCCTCATGTAGTTCAGAACAAGCATTCCCCATTTCCCTTGCAAAACTCAACCTCTTTAATAAAAAATTCCATGTGATCTCTGTGACAACAGAATAAAATGTTACTTTAGTGTTAATATGTTTTAGGCCCTTAATTACAGTACCAACATAGTGCCATGGATTTGGAAGGGACAAATGGAAGTTCTTTACCTGTCTCTTATGAAACAAAGACCAAACAAATAACCCACAGCCCTTTCCTTCCCCAGAAAAGAGAAGTTTACTTTATAATTGCTACATAACAAATAATTCTCAACAATTCAAATCCCCTCAAAGTGCAGCATAATTTTTGAAGCATAATGCTGAACCACCAATATTGTTTCTACAGTCAGGGTAGACATACACAGACAAGTAACTGCAAGGCATCCTAACATATGAATGTGCAATGTAAGACTTTACCATATTAAAATTATCTTATCCTGTGTAATCTGTGGTTATATCTTACCCTTCTTTCATTTATCCTCCTGAAACCTCTGAAGTCTGAGTGTACTGTCACCTTCCTTTCACATCTGTTTTCTGGTGAAGGATGCTAACCCAACAGCAGCCAAGGGCTTTCATGACAGTAAAGCACAGCATCTCAATGCCTGGAAGGACATGGGTCTTAAATGAGCAGCAGGTGACACTGGATGCTGATGGCAGGAGGAAACTGAAAGCTATTTCCAAAGAATCTCCAAACAGTATTTACTTTATTAAGAAAAAAAGTGTGAAGATCAGGGCTCCTGAAAGCCCAGCATGCCTATCACTTCTCAAGAATCTATCCTGATGATCTTATTACCCCTTCAAAAAGCCATTAATAGAATTAGAAAAAGGAAAACCAGAATGCACTAAAGGAAACTTACAGGAAAGATGGAGAGAGACTATTTACAAGAGCATGTAGTGACAGGACAAGGTGGAACAGGTTCAGACTCAAAGAGGATAGGTTTAGATTAGGTATTAGGACGAAATTCTTTACTGTGAGATTGGTGAGGCACTGGCACGGGTTGCCCAGAGAAGTTGTGGATGTCTCATCCCTGGAAGTGTTCAGGGCTGGGCTGAATGGGGCTCTGAGCAAACTGGTCTAATGGAAGGTACCCTGCCCACAGCAGTGAGGCTGGAGCCAGGTGATATTCAAGGTCCCTTCCAAACCATTCTATGATTCTATGCTGGAAGAGCTGAGCAAAACCAGGACCTATATGAGTGGGAGAATGGTTTTTGCCAGGGCAGCAGAGAGCCTGAAAATGGAGAAGCATGAAGAGCAGCAGCCAGACACATCACAGCTGCCTCAAAACCCAGAGACACCACAGGCAAAAGTGGATCCTGGTGGGTCAGGTTAAAACAAAGTGTATTTGTTGACCCTATGGGTCAGGGCAGCATTAGTAGGCACTCGTAGGACAGAGGATATATGGATGTATCAAAAATTGCTAGTGTTAAATGCCATAAGGGGACAAAAAAGGATACTTTCTGGTATTTGGTTGAAAATACAGACGTGCTTATATGTTAATAGACTAAATACTAAAATAAAATGCACGTTTTGTCTAAACAGGAGCTCCTGACTGAATACTTCTCTTGTTCAAAATTTGCCAGAACAATACAATAAAACCAAAAGGAAGCAGGGTCTTCAGATTGTATTCAAAAGTTCAAAAAGGCACAGACAATTCATTGTCATTTCTGAATTTTGTCAGAGTTTCTGGTTTTTTTGAAACACTGAAAAATGTTTTTAAGCTGTGTCCAGGTCATCTTTATGGCTGCTTGCATCATTGTGGTATCTGAAATATGGCTTAAACTGGGAAAGAGCTGATAAATCTTTGGAGAATGAAAATGGGAAAAATAAAAACAGTGGTTTTAAACTTGCCTCCAGACTTTCAGAAACCAAACCTTCAGATTAAGGCCTCTGTTTCTTTCTCTTTTTTGTTAGACTGTGTCCAGAGAATGGTGGCAAAGCTGGCGAAGGATCTGGTGCATGACTCCTTATGAGGAGCAGCTGAGGGAGCTGGGGGTGTTCATCCTGGAGAAAAGGAGGCTCAGGGGAGACCTTATCACTGTCTGACACTCCCTGAAAGGAGGCTGCAGCAGGTGAGGGTTGGACCTCTTCTCCCAGTGACAAGAAAAGGGGAAATGGCCTCAAGCTGCACCAGTGAAGGTTCAGGTTGAATATCAGGAAAAATTTCTTCACTGGAAGAGTGGTTAAACACTGGAACAGGCTGCCCAAAGATATGGTGGAGTCACCATCCCCAAGAGCATTCAAAAAACACGTGGCACTTGTTTCCAACCAAGAAGCGACTACACTTTAGATCTCTTAAGGAATAATTGAAACAACTGAATCACATCTCAAGTTATCATGGCAGTGCATTCATGATCACCCATATCAAACTCTAATTCCTGTACAATACAAAATTTAAAGTATGAAATAATAAAAATATTCCACACCATGTTCCTGATTACTGTGGTTTGCCATTACTCCTCAAAAACATGGCAGTTAATGCTCTTGGTAAGTGTGTTAACTATACTGGTTTCAGTCACTCACCACTATTTTTCATTAAGTATGTTTTAAACTACAGGCTCAGCTCTATTAAAAAGTCCCTTTAATGCTCCTTTGCTCTCCCCCATGGCTATGTAACAGAATCTCAAAGAAAAATATTAATCTGACAAATGTGCTACTGTTAGTTTATGGAACACAATTGCACCAGAAATATAAAACAATACCACAACTAGCTAAATAGTTTAATTCCAAGTCTGTAAAATTCTATTAATGTCAAATATTATTTGTTTTTATAATATAAATAAACTAGCTTAGGCTGTCACTCACTTCTTTTTATTCATTTTTTGTTTTGTCTTACTGCATGCATCTCTCACAAAGTGAAAAATGTCTATTTAAAGATAAGTGGAAATACTACAGTACGTAACGTTTTCATGTCAAAATAATTACATTATTATATGCTGAGTTAAATAATATAAGATAGGAAAACATTTTGATATGCATTTAACAGTTGTAACCCTTGCAGGATCAAATCAACTTGTTCCAAACCCATTTCTGCCAGGTAAAAACGAAGAGCTCCCTTAACCTGACCAGCTGCCCCTCACACCCATCTCAGTCCCCTCCCAGAAGAGTGACAAGCCAGGACAGAAGAACATCCTGCTGTAATTTTTTTTTTAAAGCTGAGCCACATTTTGGCCTGTCAAAGATGACTAATCTGTTCTCAAAAGCCAATTACATTAGACTGAAACATGAAATTTGGTAGTTGGATTGTCAGAATGAGATCACCTCAAAATAACTACAAAGGCCACAGAATAAGTGTGGGACTTGAAAACTGCAAGTGGAGGCTCTGCCCACAAGACAAAGAGGTATTTCTCAAATATGTACTCCAAACACTGTCTTGTGCATTCCTTATTTTCAAGGCAGAAACATCCACAGCTTCAAGTGTTCAATTGTCTCTGCTCCTCCAGAAATACATCAATCAGGATTGGTTGATACCACCACAATGTTCTGACATAGAAATGGCAAAAATGTAATACTCCTTTATGGAAGGCAGTATTTTTCTTTATTTAAATAAACCAAATGTAAGCTGCATTTAAACACTTCTTTGTCTTGTGATGCATTTTTATACATATATCATGCACCATTTTTGTGTCCCCTATAGAATAAAACAAAAATTTTCCATTATGCTATTCTCTACGTGGCTTACTAGTCCCTAACATAAAGAAGATATTATCTCCATCTATTTCTTAGAGAAAAGAGTATAACTATATTTTTATAATGTATTTGATAGAAATCCTTTGTTTGTTGAGGATACAGAAAGGTATTTCAAAAGAAATGTCTCCTGTGCAATTATTATATTTCAGTGAGTATAATAATTAACATAATTTTATTTGCAGAAATAATTTAAATCTTGGAGATTAAATAAGGCTCCTGTTCTCACAGATAATGACTCCATGTGTTTCTTTTAATGGTCAATATAATTTGAATTGGTTTGGAGACAAATTCTCTATAGGACTCATAGACTTAGGAGGTATCAGTTGAGGTAATTACATTTCACATCAAGAAGATGACATATCCACATCAACTGCAAACCCAGGCCAAGTTTGGGAGCTAAGAATAGCTTTTGGCAAGTATACAATTAAACAGTTGCCTCATGTAACAAGCACAGAAAAATTACACTCTGATATGTGTGCACCACAGTATTAAATCTTGAGGTGTTCCAAAGAAATTTCAGTATTCCAGTATCCCCCTTTCTTCATGTTTCTTTTTCACCATTTCCCTTCTGACATAGATTACAATTTTCTTCCTTTTTATTAGTATAATAATTAGTGATCACTTAAAAAAAATTATCCCTTTCATATTAATTCTGCTTTCTGTTACTGAAAGTATTTTTCTCCTTGGTGATTTTAGTACTGTGACATAATAAATGAGTGCTTGCTGTCACATGATGCATGTGAGAGAAGGCTTTGTATCTCTGATGTAATTTTGATACATCAGTGTTACAGAATGAAAAAAGATCACCAAGTCTAACACTTTACAGTACTCTTTTTATTCAAACTACAAAAGGAAGCACGTGATTTATTTAACATATAAAAAACATAGTTACTACTTCTTTTAATACAAAACCAGGACAAAAGAACCATATATTGTCCTGAATATTAATTTTGTTCTTCTACAACAACATGCAGTAAACTATTTTTGGTTTCAAACTGCATGATTAGACAAATCTATAATCAAGTATGTGCAATAGTAAGTAATACCATACAGACATAAGTGTGTATCTATACTGGAAAACAATTTTTTCAAAAGCAGTTTTATGCAATAAAAGTAATCTTTGGACCATGAGAAATCAGCTGTATTCCCTTTATCTTTTGTGGAGCCAAAGTTTCACGCCATATAGACATGGCCATAAACAAAGTTTCCCAAACTTCTTTATACCTGACACCACACACCTGAACCAGACACCCTCAACCAAAATACAAACAATGTCACAAAGGTGTTCAGTCAAACCATGCAACTCTGGATGTTCAGCTACAGAGTCTTTAGAGACATAAGGGATCAAAGGCAAAATTAAGAGGCTCTAAATTTGCAGGCAACGCAGTCGAGTTCTCCAACCTCATATCAAGGTAAGTTATAATTAAAGTCATGGAAGTCTTTCCACAACCCTGTCCAACTGTCCATGAGGAAGGGGAAAAAAGAGTGCTGGAATTAAGTACAACACTGCACACCATCTTCAGTAGGTCACTGGTCTTTTAAATAATCTCTAGTGAACAAATAAGATTTCAGAAAGTTTTTAGTAGATAATTACACTTCCTGATTTTGTAATTAGTGGAACTACATGTAATTACATAATAATTATGACGGTAATTACGTAATTAAGATGTATAATTATGTAGTAAAAAACATTATGGAAATAAAAGCCATCAACTGTATAAGCACAATACATTTTTAAAAATAAATTCTGTATCATCTGTTTAAAGCTACCATTTTCCTCAAAATATCAAAGTGATTATCAGCCATCACTGGCAAGTTCTAAAATACATTTCTTATGAGACTTAAAAATCACACAGATAATTGTATCTTTTTAAAAATCTCTTTAAGCCTGAGCTTTACATTATCTTTTTGATGTCTAGGCACACATATACTGAATGCACGTTACGGAGTTAAATTGTTTACGTTTATATTTCCAATTCCTACTAAAATAACTTTTTTAAAAAATAGCATTGATGTCAGAATTCTGGTATCTAAAACACAGGAATTTATTACTTTCTTTTTAGTACAGCCAGATCCATAAAACTTTTGTGTCTTATAAAAGGAAAAATATGCTAGTCTTGTACTTTCTACTAGAGAAAAGAGCAAACTGCTGTGAGAAGCAGTAGTCACCAAAATGGTGTCACTTCTGACTTTCAGTGAACAACACCAGAACTGACCCCACCAAAAAAACACAACCCCAAACCTTACTTAGGAGATGAAACAAGAAAAACACTCGTCCTTATAATAAAAATGTCAGTGTTTTGGATAAAAGAGAAACAGTGAAGGAAAAACAGCCTTAGAAATATTTTCTGTTTAGAGAAACTCACAAAAGAACTGATAGAGGGGGAGGCAGATGACATCAGAGAAACGATGCCATTGCATGGGTTAGAGGTAACAAGCTGGCCTGCATTTACTGCATCATACTTCAGCAGGGAAAAAATCCTGAAGTGCGAATGAGACGATATTTCTGTTCACTTTTTTCCACATACAAAAAACCCCAATGGTCAAATAACCATTCCAGTTTATGAGGAGTCAGAAATTAGTTAAGCCACTACTTCATCCCACCTGCAACATTAATACAACGTGCAATGAAAAAAGTATTCATTAATCAAAACCATTTTATTAGTGGTCTGAGCCACAGTAAATGCACTCCTCTCATGTCACACATTTTCCACATTGTAGACGTATTATAACTGTTTTAACTCATTATTTCTATTTATTTCCTCCACAAGTAGAGAAAATAACAACTCCAAGAGAGGTGTCCCAACCCATTATGTTTTGTGCTCAGAGAAAGGGTTATAGAAATGTACAGTGTTAATGGGGTTTATTTAGATTTTGTAGGTTTAACAAAAAGACAACATGAACAGAAATAGAATGGAGAAAAAGTTACACTTAAGATCTTAAAAATGTCCAAGTGGCAATAAAAAAGCCATGATCATTAGGGAAACTTAAGATTTAAAGATAATCTAACTACCTATCCATTACTTCAAAAGGCTCAAAAGTCCTATTGCAAATAATTTTCAGTAGCTTTTGCTTTCAAAAAAAGTTAGATTTAAAAATACTCAAGAAATAGTGACTCAAATTTTAAAAAAAAAGTTCACAAGTCTTCCTCTTCAAAACAACACATTAAGGAAAAATGAACAAGTGCTTTTGAAGAAAGTCTCATAGATTAAATCCTTGAAAATTATTGTTTTACGGTCTCTTCAAAACAACATGATTGGAAGACAAAGTACTTGACAGTAAATGTGCAGAGGAGTTTTTGCTTGCTTGGATGTAGAGATCACTACCGTGAACTGAAGTCTTAGTGATGGTATGTGGAGATGTGATGCCATCAAAAATATTTTGTTTATTGAACTGTGCCCTCTGAAAAGAGACTGGCCAGGTTTCAGCTGCCGCAATCTTACAAATAAATGCACACATACATATACACCAAGGTAATTTATACAATCTCTTCTTATTGTCCACTGGAATGCACATGTAGAAGACTATATACCCTTTCTTATTTACTGGAACAAGAACTTTGCCGTAGTCTTCTGTCTGTATATTGATAACACTGACACAAGTTGTTCTGATTTACAAAAATTCTTCCGTTTAAAAAAAAAAAATTACTTCAACCTGCTACTTGACACACCAAGCTATGAACATACTGAGGAAAAATGCTCACCACTGAACTGACAAGATTCACACAAATATTCAGAGTTGATTTTTTTTAGATCTAGGTCTAACAGGCCAGAAGAGTTTCTTTTTTCCCAACATAATTTTTCAGTTTATTCATCCATAAAGTAAATTAGAGATTTTTGATGTTTGCATGGAAGGGTGGAGTGAGGTGCACACAAAAAGCTGCAATAAAAGTGTGAAAACATCCTCTGAAGATGCATTTGGTTTTACAAAACTGCAGCCTGTAAGAATATGATCAAAACAATTAGATTCTATTTCCACAAAGTGGCATACACTGCAAAGATGTAGGTCTTTCTAACACACAGGAATACTTAACTGCTTTTCCCAAAGTTATCTTCCTCCCATCCTCATTTTCTTCTGCTTATCCATTACGAGGATATGCTGAGACTTTTCAGAATCAAACAGCCATGGGTTCAATAGCTCAATATATTCTGGGAAAGACTCCACCACAGCAGCTTTCCAACTTCTGTCACTGTAATATTTAAATGTCTTGCAAACATTTGTGAGCTTCCCTCTCAGAGAAATAGGACAGTCGAAGGGCAGTAGCTTCCAGCCCCATTCTACACTACAGAAAAAATCCTATAACCAAGGATCCTACTTCTTCAAAAAGATCACAGCACCATAAACAGCCTCAGTGATACTAATGTATCGTGAATAAGGAGACTGCATCATCCTTATCTTCTATTTAATGCCAGGTGGGGAAACTGAACTGGAGACATCCGTGCAAGGCACAGAAGTTGTAGTCACTTTATGGGGGCTCCATTTCTCTTCCCTTTCAGAGGTTTTCATTTTACTGCAGAAGCAAAATGAAAACAGTAATATCTTTGAATATTTAACAATACCGATGATGTTTGAATGGAACAATGATATAAAGATTGTGACACCCTATTTTGATCTCCTGATGACACAGCCATAAAAATACATTGGTTTCCATTCTGAAGTTAAGGCACACAGAGCAAGCGTACTCCTGTATTTAAGCCTCAAGTGTTTAAAATCACTGATAGTTGACCTATCATTTTTCATCCATAGGAAGAGAGGATGCTACTATCTTGCTGCTCCTGCTGCTTTTCACTGTTCTGCTTGGTCACCTAAGTAGCAAGGTCTGATTAAACCCACAGCCCAGCTTTGAAAAACTCAGAAAGTGCTGAAAACATGTTGAGTATGTTGCTACTCACAATAGACCATTTTTTCCCTTTTCAGATTAAAAAAAAATAACTGAGAACAAACAGCCTTTCTAGTATTACTGATATGTTAAATTAGGGGTTTGGGCATAGCAATATTAAAAATTAAACTGGTTTTTGACCTAATACTAATTGTGCAACAGTTCCTAATTTAGAAAGCCAAGAATTTTCAGAATTTCACTTTTTGTAGTATGACAACTAAGAACCTTGCACTGTATCACAATGTTAACCCATTAAATTGCATCACCATAACAAAACCTTAAACCTCCAGACAGAAGGAAATATTGGTTTGGAGGATAAATGGTAGTATTAATAACAGGACAAAATACCCATAACTATATCATCCAAATATTCCTGGGTGGTATAATTGACAACTAACTTTATCAGTCACTGAAATGAGAAAACATCACATGGACCAATCAGCTTATTTTTGATTCTTACAGGAAAAACATGGAACAATAACTATCTAATGATTACAGCAGATCACAAATGAAACATGAGTGAATGATGTTGTAATCACCACACTGGTACAAACAAGCAGAAGAAGAGTGTGCAAAATGTATTAATTAATCCTTCCGCTGTATTCCTCTGTAGTAGACCTGACCTATTGAAGGTCTATAAAAAAATGAAAAAAAAGAAACCAAACCAAAAAACTCAACAAAACAACAACCAAACACGCAGGGAAGTGGAAAACTCTCCTGCTGTTCCTCCACAAAACAGGTTAGTAGTTGAAAGAGACTTAGAATATAGCATCGCATATTTTAAATACGTAAAACTCTCTAAGAGAGCACTGTATCACCCATCATGCACAGAAAAAGCTTCAGAAAGCGAAGCTCACCTCAAATATCAAGACCAGCGCTCTACAGTAAGTATGGTGACCACATCAAACATCACAAGAAAATGGTTGTACCACTTGCCAAGTTGTAGAACCCGCATTGCCAGAGGATTTTTAAATTTAGCTCATCTGTAAAAAGTAGGCTGTGGTATTGATTGTCTAGCAAGGAAAGGAGCAGCTTGTCTATCTTTTTGAACTCCCACTGATTTCACAATTATTATTTTAGATTCCATTTCAATAAATAGTATGGGCCTTCAGTATAAATAGCTGAACAAATAAAACCTATTCTGTAATTAAGGTTCTATATTTTGAAGAGGCAAGAACAGAAAATGCAAGTGAACTAGTAGTGAAATATCAAGGTTCTGAATGAGACAAGACATGAATTCTTTCAAACTACCATCAAAAACATGTTTGTATCTTCAATCTCTAGGTATCAAAACTTTCTTCTTTTTATAGAAGAACATTCCAAGATAAACAACAACTAAAGCTGCTATTAGGAATAAACAGAATCTACAAAAGAGTAGAACTGATCTCTAAAATTCAGGAGAAATGGCACTAAGAGGCAGAAACAACAAAAGTCCATGCAATTAGGGCTTCAAGAAACAATGACCCAAAACAAAGCAAAAAATCTCCCCAAACCAAAATCCAAACAACAGTTAATCAGTGGTTCAGTCACATAAAAACAGGGAGACTGAAAATACCAAAGATGTACAAAACCTACATTTAAATTTTGCCACCATTTTTAATAAAGGCAATGATTCTCATCACAGATCAAAGACAGAATGGCTTTGGAACGATGGCATGGAAACAAAATTTTTTCTGCTCCAAGGGAAAACAAACACTAGCTTCATGTTATAAAGGGGAGTTCACCAGATTTCCATTTCAGACCTACAACAAAAATGGTACATGAAAATTATTTAATCCTACACAATTTAACGCAAAGTGTATCAAATCAGTAGCATATGTTACTAGTAAACAGAGAACATTGGTATCCATAAAATAAAAAGGTGGCATAAATAGCCACAATTATTGCCAAATTTTGCATATACTGTAGAAAGATATCTTCCTCCCAAATGAGATCTGAAAAATGGGACAGAATTATACATAGGTTTACCGTACCCACATAGCCAATTGCTTTGCAGAAAATCAATTGTCAAAGGAAAATCAGGAGATTTAATTTATCTGGCCTTGACACCTGCTACAACACCAAGACTGAAATCACCGGCTTGCTGAAGAAGATAATACAATAATTTTCAAACAGCTATGAAAAAGAGAAAAATACACCATGCTGAAAGGTTAACTGTCCAAAAGAAAAAAGTCCTAGCAGAGTTCTTACAATTCCTTGAGAATTACTCTGAAAACTAATTTTATTGAACTTAGCGGTCAGGGTCCAAGAAACATTTTCCCATTAAGGCAGAAGGTGGTAAATTACGTGAATTCAGAAGCCACCCTACTATTTTTCAGAGACAATTTATTAACCTTGAAGTCTAATATTACAAATGAGATTAAGCAGTCAAAATTTAATGAAACCAGGAAAATTAAGTAAAACAAGTGGCATGAACCTGAGATATGAATAAACCCATGATTCTGAAATGACAGGAAGTAAGAAAAACCTCTCAAACCTCAGGATTTCTATCACTACTTCACTACAAGTTAATGACATGAACAGCTATGAACAGGACATAGGTGGCTCAAGAAATCAGCAGCAAATGTACAGACCCAGTGCAGAAGACACTGGAGAGATACTATCTAAAACATCACATCATTTCTAGTTTCTCATACTCAAGATTAATTCAGCCTAGAAAAGACTGCACACAAAGGTGGTAAGAGGAAGAATCATACAGCAAAGACCAGTTCTTCTCAAAGAAAACTAGGAGTGTCTCTGCCTTAGTTGAAAAACAAAACCGAGATTTTATCACTGTTTCCAAAAGCATAGCAGAGAATATCAGGGAAGTAAAATAAATAAATATTTAGTGACTGGCCATAGACTAGACACAAGCAAGTTAGAACATGAACATTATAGTGAATTTTCAGCCATCACAAATCCATAGGTTGAAATACACTTTGGAACACCAGCAAAAGGAAAACCACCACTCACAGGTTTCCAAATGAAGTTCCAGAAACTTGCAGTCCTTAAAAATGCAGCGGAATGCTGTAGCAGGGGATTGCATGTGATCACCCATGAAGTGTTTTCCACTCTTATGCCCTTATATTAGGTGAGAGATCTCCAGCTAATTTGGTTTCAGCCACCAGCAGCATCCACTCTACAGCATTCCTCTAGCACCTCTACAGAGCTGTATTAGACTGACATGGCTACACACTGTGACTTCTTTGGATGTACAAAGTCACTGAGAAGTGCAAGCATCAGAGTGAGTTCACTGACTTAGAGGGGTCAGGAGAGGAAATGAGAACCTCTACAAGAAGAAACATAAGTACAACAGGCCAAAAACCAGCCTCTTTGCTTATTTGAGCAGTTTTTAGCTACACTATTTTCATTTCCATATGTGGCTTATCAAAATAACATTTAGAAAGACTGAGTTTTACTTAATCTTTTCACCACCCAGCAACCTAACTGCAGATGCAGGGCAGTGGTGGGGACGATTTTGACAGCAGAGCAGGCATCAGAACACAGTCCTGAGAGCAGCACCTTTTCCTCACAGACACCTCCAGATCTGCAGAGGACACAGCCAATTGCTCTCTGTGGACAACATGCTTCTGTGGTGGGACCCAAACATGTCTTTTTTTCAGAATTCCAAGCATTAGTCCACTCTCAGAAATATTCTTCTGTCAGCTTCAAAAATTACTTAGCTGCACAAAACCCATTGATCCGTTACACCTTAGAAATGTTTTAGTTCAGAAATATTATGGTAATTGGGAGAAGAGAAAAAAAAAAAATCTTCCTAAGATCAGCTTGATCTGTCTTTTATTTATGAGAGCTTTGTAGACAGTTAGCTTTACTGCGTTTCTTGTGCCCTCATTTTTCTCCCTGATAAAAAGTGTCTCTTCAATACCAATAGATGAACGTATGCTTTAATTTTGTACATGTTTTAATTAATCTGTTTACTGAAGCTATGTCCTAAGCAAAGAGATTTCTCTAAGGGTGTAACACGCAAGAAAAGCGTATTTTCCAAAGCACAGTCACTTCAAAAGAAGAAAGGGGACATAAAATACACTCTTGAAGTGGTGAACTCTGTCTGAACATATTCCCCTTACAGGGGATTCTTAAACTCATACATTCTTCTGTTTTCTGTTTTGGATTACAGCCTCATAGTCCAGATTTGAAGAGTACAGTAAGTCTAGTGTCTAGCATGCAAGTTGCTATTAAACGATACTTAATTAATTAAAAATTTAAACATACCTCTCTCTTCCTCAGTAACCACTTTATCCATCGCATAGTCCACATCAAAAATGTATCGGTAGAAGCAGAGCTGTGTATACAGGGCCTTATCAGAATACTGTAATGTAAGAAGATAGCAATTAAAAACTCAACTCAAAAGTGTGTCTCTTGCACCTAACTTCTAAATCCATTATTAAAAAGTGATTATTTCTATTTGGCTTTTTCCCAACAGTTTAGATGTTCTATTCATGTAAGCTTTTGCAATTATTAGTAGTAGTATTATGCTACAAAGTGCCCTTACTACACCTCTACACTTTTCCTCACGATTTACATCAAGCTCTTATATGAGTCAACTAAACTTAGAAGTTCTTACAGAAACTTAAAATGCATTTATCCATTCTTACAGATACATGTATCGCAATGATACTTTAGCAAGAAAATGAAAGTCATAAGAATGATGAGACAAAGGAGTAATTTCAGTACTTTAGTATATTGTACAAGGAACTACAAAAAAAATATTAATGTATATTTTTTTTATGAATACAGGTGTTTGGCTGTATTCCCCTCCTCCCACCCCAGCTGTGGTTACATAATTTGGAAATGTGTCATTCAAATAAGAACAGGTGCGTATACATCTTTACAGCTTCATCATCACCTTGCTCTACACATCTGTGAAGGCTACTGCATGTGGGTATCACACACATAATTCAAAAATCTGCAGATGTGTACATGTGGAATATGATTTTCAATTAAATGGTCTGAAGGCCAGTTATGTCAGGCCTCTGTGCTATTCCTCTATTTCCAGAATACACACCTGGATGCTTGCCTATCACTGCCACCATTCTGTGCTCTAGAAATTGCTTGAATAGACATGAGAGCCACCTTGACCACACCACAATGAAAACCTTTTAAGTTCATGTTCATCTTCCTGCACTCTTGTTCCATAAAATCACATTCCACTTCCGCTGTTTAAGATACTGGATTTAAGATACTGGCCAACAGTGGTTTGAGGAGCTTTTCATTACAAAGAATAAGAAAATTTTAACAGCATCAAATTCGGAAGTAGTGTCCATTTTAATGTATTTAGTACAGAGGAGGACATATACAAACCCTCAAAGAATTTATTGATGAGCTGTAAAACAACGGTTAGACCAATGTAAAACTGCCACTCAGCACACCACAAGGAATGATCCTGAAAATGCAGTGGAAGAGCAACTGGTGAACTATTTCTGCTTATGGGAATTCTACTTTAACTTAGCTTTTCAGTCTTCTGCCCAAGCAAGCCAAGTTTTGCTACTACATTCAGCTGATTTTACACCTCTATTGCAATGCAGTAAGTATCTATAACTATTAAGCAACTCATGTTGAGACATTTGACAACTATTACTACTGCTTAGTTATTTTTTATATATTTTAACAGTATAGTTTTATTCCACTTCATGTGAACCTATTTTAAAAAAAGACACACAGAAGCATATTTTATTCCTTATTAGCTATTCTACGATATGCATCATCATTATACTATTATACACCAGTTATTTTTAGTAAATCCTGATTACTGCTTCCTGAAGAAGAAAAAAGGAGGACGACAGCGATTAAGTTATTTGTTTAGTTTTTTAGATTCAGCTGTAATTGCTGGTACACATCTCCCTGACTGCACACATGAAGCAGGTTGAATAGAACACTGAAATTACCTCCTTCATAATAGTTTGTTTTGATAATGTATTGTGTGTCGAGATGATGAGAAACAGTTGCTGTCAATTTGATTAGCCATTATATTTTTATGTTAATTGCCATTATTGGGTCCATTCTGTTTAGTGTCACCATAGAAGCCATACAATGTTAGCATAAATAACAAATTGGAGTAAATTAGGAAGATATATTTTTGCCAATTCATTTTAATTGCCCCTCAGTCCTTCCGTCGGTTAACGCAGCTGTTGACCCATAATAAGCGCTAGGTCAATATAGCTGCTTGTCAATTCAGAAATGCAAAGTGCTGTGTTTCTGGTAATGGATATACAACAACCTTTGCCAGCCAACTGAAGCAAACGAATGACAACTCACATGAAAGAATAAAGCATCAGCTATAGAGTTTAGTGACCTGATATTAGTAGGCAGGCTAATTGAAAGTCACTGCTTAAATGGATAAAGAAAGTACAAAAATCAGTATGTAAAAATGTATACATGCACACATAGATATAAATACACACACACGAATTTTTTTTACTGATGATGTTTAATATCTCCTTCCCTTTAGCTTCCTGCATCTTACACTTAGTAACTGGTGGAAAACAAAGCGTTTGAAGATTTTCATGTAATTAAGTATTAATACCATAGCATACTTATGAATCCAAGGACAAGGCACCTTAAATTTGAAAGGACTTTAAGAATTACTTATATTGTCACTTCTTATACTTCTTTAATTTCTGACAACCTGTAGGTTTAAAAAAAGAGGGGAAAAGCCCAACCCCCTAAAACTTCAAATCCAAATAATATGTAATTTTAATGGTAAATTTTTTGTGTAAAGAAAATCCGACACCCCTAGCATTACGGGAAGAGCTGGAGTTAAACTTGTATCACCATTCATACATTCTTTCTTCCCATGAAAGACTGAACAGTGCGGACATGAAAATAAAACTCTATTTTGAAATCTTGATTTATTCCATGATGTTTGATTTCTGTATTTCATTAAGAAATAACTGCTGCAGGTAAGCCTGTGTCTTTCAGAGCTTCTATTCATAGAAAGAACATTTTGTTCTTTCATGCAACCAAACTTTTTTAAAAATTGCATTCACAATCACAATAAACAGATGAAGGAACAAAAGGCATATAGTTTTCATTCAGAGTTACTCACTTCTTTGACAGAAAAATTAGGCCTCTAATATAAAAATAACAGATGTATTAAAAATAAATCATTGTGTTTATCCAGCAAAATATTCATTTAAATCTAGGTTTAAAATGGTTGTATAACTGTTTCCTGTAGCATCATGAGGCCAACTGCAGATCTCCAACTGCCTTCTCCAGAAGAATATGAGGTTGCACAGATTACATAGCAGGAAGTCAGTGGCATCTTCTTAACAGAACTGGTGAATTATGAACACTAAAAAAGCAAGTTTTCCCATGACTAAGCACAAAACTAGGGTACAAAGCAATCAGTCATGAAAAGAAAATTATCTTGCTCAGCTACCACACACACCAGAGAATGCCCACCAGGGCACACATCAGGAAAGGAGACCTCACAGGAGCTCCTGAAGGACAGCAGTACCTCCACACAAGGCTAAGTTCACCCTGCTCAAATGCAATGACTGGCTCAGCATTTGCCTTGTCCCTACAGCTGCTCAGGTTTGAACAAAACACTGGACTGAAGGGTAGCACCATCTCTTCTCCCATCTCACAAATGTCCAAAAACTTAGGTCCCGAGCAAGGTCTCCTTGTGCACTTCCTCTAGCCATAAGGGACAGCTCCATCAGTCCACGACAGTGTAGGCAGTGAGTAAGGATTTTTCTGGAAGAAGCCAACTTCAGTGATAAGATGTGAGAATTGAACTTGGTTTCCTTAATCTGGAAAGAGTGAAAAAAGAGCCAGTGTGCACCTTTGCTCCTTTTTTTAAGAAATGCCAAAGCTCAACTTTGTGAAAATAAGGGGCCTCTGGAAAGATTTAACCATTGGCAGCCATCTTCCTACCCTAAACACAGAGCCTGAGGAGAAATGAAAATGTACAATTTCTCTCCAGCTCACCACCAAAGGTTGGTGCCAGCAGAACTAAGGTGTTGAAATTAGAAGGCTTCTCCCTCAATGCTGGCTGGTTTAAATTATATCCCACGGAACTTCAGCTGAGATGCCTCTCTGCCCTTCCCCCTTTTAACAGGGCACCCAAGTGGGAAACACACCAGCCTTTAACCTCCATTCAGTAGCTAAGGGCAGCACAGCAACCTAGAGAAATGAGGTAAGAAAGAAAATCAGGTAAGGTAAGAAATCAGGAAAAGAAAGGGGGAAAGACAGAAGGAAAAGTCGATGGAAACTCAACAGCAAGGTAGCAGAAGACAGAACTAGTGATTCAAGTACTGACGTTTTACTTATCTGGATGCAGTGCTAGTTTGTAAATACCTTGTACAACCTCTGTGTCTTGAAAGTGTACATTTAAACAGGTCAGATAACTAGTCACCCTTACTTAGTTTTAGAATAGTTTTAGAATCATAGAGCAGTTTGGGTTGGAAGGAACCTTAAAGACCATCTAATTTCACCTGCCCTGCCATGGGCAGGGAAAGCTTCCCCTAGACTTCTTCCATGAGGTTGCTCAAAGCCCCATCCAGCCTAGCCTGCAACACTTCCAAAGGACGGGAGATCCACAGCTTCCCTGGACAGCCTGTTCCAGTGCCTACAACCCTCACAGTAAAGAATTTCCTTGGAACACCTGATCTAAATATACCCTCTTCTAGTTTAAAATGGTTTCCCCTTGTCCTGTTGTTACCTGCATGAAACTTCACTGAGAGTTCCTATATTAACCAAATACACGATGGTCAATGCTTTTACAAAACTCTTTAGATTACTCCTATTCCTCTGCATTTCATTTACTCTTTGGCATCTCCCAAGTTCTTATACTTCTCTATAGTCCCAGCACACTCATAACCCTGTAAGTCTTTTCTGCATCCTCACTTTTTCTGCCCTTTTGCTTTCATCTGCACCTGACTCTCTCCCATTTCTCCAACCCCTCTCTACAGTGTATTCTTTGTTTACTGTTGCATCACCTATGGTTTTAAGGATGATAAAGGCAATAGAAAATCCCCCTTTTCATTTGCTAACTTTAATAGACTGCTTTGCAGAAGAGATAATTTCCACAGGCTACAGAAGTTATTTGTATTACTTCAATTAATTATAATACAAAACAGTGGCACCACTTCATTAATCAGCTGCTTGAGAGAGTTACTTTTGTGAAAAGTCTTTTTGATAATTTTGATTAAAAAGAACAGTGGCTCTTACTACTATGGTATGATTCAGTATGTCCATCAAACAAATCCTTAGTATTTTAAAAACAGGAAAGAAAGGAAACAGAAAAGAAGTCTCTTGGCAGAAAAATGTGTCTTAGGGACTCTTTTAAGTCTTAGCTATAATGGAGCAAAACGTACAGGAAATACTTCAGTGCTTTGAGAGGCATTTCCTCCCCTCCCCCCCTTGGAAAGATGCAGTAATTAAAACCTAATTATTATCTTCATTTTAAACAAAACCTAAAGTGAATACCAATTAATAACAACATACTAATGAGCATCTGCTGTGATGAAATTGAATATGAATGTGCTGCAAATTTCGGGTAATTTATTTTTTCGGGGAAGTGCCACTGGTCTGAATCTACTGCTGGAAGATTGTATAGACTGTACACATCTTCATGTCTCTTATGTGTAGCAATTTCTATTTTCAAGAAAAGGACATAGTTTAACTTTGTGGATGTTTATATATCCAAATGCTATCCATGCTACAATGATTTCAAGGGAATAAACTAGTGTGTCATGTGTGTTACACAACTCACATATTCTTTTGTGAACCCAGGGTAGTTGCTTTGCACACAGCCTCTATTCACCAGCAGATTCTGAAGGCAGGCACTCCTGCATGATAAGAGCTCACAAAGTGTGAATTCATTAAACACTCATAATGCGTGTGCCCCTTGCCTCATGCCAGGGACGATGTATACCAAAGTCTGGTCTTCTTGTACACCACAAAGCCTGGTTAAAATACAGTTCTGGTCTATGTCAAATAGGCTGAAATAAAGTGCACACTGGAAATAACTACTTCAGATAAACCAAAGAGGTGAAATAAAAGTACATCTAAATTGCAGCCTTTATGCTTTAGCATACAAACAGTTTTTGAAAGCTTACACTCAATTCCATAAGAAACAAGAGATGTTTGGTCATCATCTTTCCTGACAGAAGCCTTGGACATAAAGTAAATAGAGAGGGGTTGTATGTGGTTTTCTTCTTAACCCTCCGAACTGTCCACCTGTTCAATCAATATTGGGGTTTTTAAGTGATTCTAACTCACAAAGTCCATTTAAGTAGTAAAAGAAAACTGAAACAGGTATAGCAGGATTTAGATGTGATTAAATTTTCGCTAGTAGTTATGCTAACATGGACTGGATGACAGAAGAGGTCCTGACATGTACGTGCAGGGATCAATGAAAAGAAAAAAGCCCAGCAGAAGACTGGATACTCTTACACATTACAAGACTATTTTTTTCCATTAAGTAATTGAAATGAAAAGAGCTTTTCCTGTTTTAAGTCCTGTCTAGCAATTAATGAGAGCATTACAAGCCCTATTCCTCTTCCTTGAAGATATGTTGCTTTTTAAACAAAAAGACTGTGTGGTATCTGTGCTTAACAAAATTTCTCATTTTAACGGGATGCAACCCTCTCCCCTGATCCTGGTTCCTGTGTGTGCACTATAGCTCAGCTGAGCATGCAGTAAACTACATCCAGATCACTAATCCAGAAAAAATGACTCACCTATTTTCCAATCTGGCAGAAAGCTAACCTCCCAAATTCAAGTGACTCCCTATGTGGTCAACAGCTGGCACAAGGTGAAACAGAAAACTGCATGGTAGCTGATGTGAATAAGCCAAAACAGCTGCTGCTATTAAGGGAAGACAGAATGTTCCGTGCTTTTAGTTTTGGACTGGAGCTCTGCCGTGGACCCAGTACCCAAACTCATCTAAGCAGCACAATTATCACACCTGGCAGTGAAAACAGAAGTCTTAACTAAGAATCACTTTTTTTCTAATATGTGAGAATGACTTCCCTTGCCTACCTTCAGTATACACTTGTCACTGCAAGTGTTCTTCACTTGGAAATTTTCAGCATCAATATGTTTATGACTAATTTTTGATATTACTAGTATTTAATACAATTATACAGGAGACGAGCACATAAAATTGTGACTGAGACTTCAACAAGACCAGACACTATCTGCTCTGAGGTATTTTTTTTGGTAAGAACATTATAACAGCAAATAATGACTAACAGCAATGACTAATCGTTGGCTGAAGCTCTGAGCAACCTGGTTTAGTGAAAGGTGTCCCTGCCTATGGCAGAGGGCTTGACACTGGATGATCTTTCTCATTTTGTTTTAAAGGCTCTGAACATACACAAAACACACACAATGGCCAACCACTGACTTACACCTGTAATTTTAAGTTTCTAGTCAGAGATACTTGTCACTGGTACAGACAGTGCAATAGGAGAAAAAGGCACAACACTTGGGGGTATCAAATAATTCAAGGCTTTCCATTCTAAATCAGTTGAACAAAACACGTTTTTAAAAATTAATTTCATCTGTAATCTGCCTCACAGAGAACAGCCTCTAGAGAGCCTCTAGAATATTCATGTTCTTCCTCTGAAAGCAGTGTCATTGTGTAACACAGAAATTTGCAGACTAATCAGTCTGAATATGCATCCTACACTCATGTTCTTTAGGATAAGGATTGTACAGAAATTCTCAAAACTATAATCTGCAGCAGAAAGGTTAAGATTTGAGTTTTTCCACACCAAACCAAACAAATGAGCTTTACTGGACATCTTATGAAAGACAGACATGGCTCTGGAACCAGACTGACCCAGCAGCACATATAAGCAAAATTACAAAACTCTATCCAACTAGATGCATGGAACATTACTCTGGAGAATTACCACGTGATCCCAAAATCAACGGTATTTTAAGAGCCTCTGATCAAGATTATTTGCACACTCCAAATAAATTTCTGCTTGAAATAAGCAGCATATAGATATTCTCCTATAACATAGACTCTCCTTGGTGTACAAGACAAATACAATTTAAAACAAAAAAGCCATGTTAACAATTTTAAGGGAAAGACTCCAAGCATTTTCAAAGTAAGTCTCTCATTTATGGATTTTTGGAATTACCTAACCCTTGAAAATCTGGGATAGAAAGAACTACACAAAAAAGATCTGGAGAAACAGAATTGTAAATCACCCTTGTAAAGTAAAGTGGTCATTTTGCTCTGGAGATAAAGTACCATGGCCAAGTATTCCCCAACTATGTTAAGTGTTACAGAACAAGCTAGAACAGTTCCAGAGCTCTGTCTCATTCTAGATAATTGATGGATCTACTCACTGAATAAAGAGCACTCGCTTGCAGTTAAGTACAGGACATCTGCTTATTCAAAAGAGAAAAAAGAATCACATCTATAAGAACTCTCATCACAGAACATAATTCCTTTAACTTTCAAGTAATTTCATGTATTTCCATTAAAAACTCTAAAATCATGATGCTCCTTCTAACAAATGAGAACTGTAAATATCCAGGAAACTTACCTTAAAAGACATGTGCTACTACAATTGAAAGAATCAAACAATTAGGATTCTGCTGAGCTGAAATCTGCATACAAGACCTCTATCCTTACTCATGGAGAATGCAACTCATACTCTCTTGCTCAGGACCCACATTTCTCACAGCTGGAAAACAAATCAAGTGGGGCCCTACCATGAAGATTACATGAAGCCACCTTAAGAAGAGTAAATTCTGCCTGTAAGGAAAGAAGATGCATAAGGTAGGCCAGAACCACAAACCAACCACACATCAGCCACAGTCCTCTCTCATGGCAAAGAGAGAGAGAGGCCATTACTAGAGGTCTCCTGGAGGCTCCTGCAGAGTAGGTATAGAGTTGCTTTTTACCATTTTATACAATCTGTTGGCATGTTCAAGAATGGTTGTTGTTATAGTTTCTTTTCCACTTTCTTGAGCCGCACGTTGGGACACCAATTATGTCATGGTTTGAGCCTGGCCAAATGCCAGGTACCCCCAAAGTAACACACCCACACTCAGGGCTCATAAGTTGAGATAAGGAAACCCGGGAGAAGACGCACTTAGAATAGGCAAAACAGGACTAACTTAGGTTGCAAAGTGATCTAATTTATTACTAACAGAGTCAGTGGAGTAAATGAGAAGTAAAATAAACCCTTCAAGGCCACCGTTTCTCCACTCACCCCGCTCCCTCCTTCCCAGCAGCTGCACAAGGGAACAAGGCATGGGGGGGTTAGGTCAGTTCATCACCCAGATCTTCTTCCCCTGCCCGGGGAGAGGCTCTTTTCCTCTGCGTAGCCATGGGTCTCACCGTCGGCAGCCCGCCCGACACTGCTGCAGTGACGCTGGTCCCCACACAGGCAAGCAGTCTCCCCAAAACTGCTACGGCGTGGGGTCCATCTTCCACGGGGTACAGACCTCTGAGCCGGGCCGTTTCCATCTCGGGAGCAAGGCTTCTTCTCTTTACCGGACTTCTGCTGGGCTTCTCTCTCTCTCTCTCTCTCTCTCTCTCAGGCACCCACCCACTCCATGTGGGACACTCAGTTCAGTCTCAGGGTGCAAGTCAAGGCCTGTTTCTCCACTAGGACTCCCTCTGGACCACGGCCACTTTCAGGGTATCCACTCGCTTTGGGGCAAGTGGATCTCAGCATTTCCCGTGGGCCCCCATGGGCTGCAGGGGCACCCCCTGCTTCACCATGGGCCTCACCACGGCCTGCAGAGGCTGCAGAGCTCCGGGGCCTGGAGCTCCCCCTCCCCCTCCTTCTCCACTGACCTTGGTCTCTCCATGTTTTCCCTCACATACTCTCACCTACTCCTCCTCCTCTGGCTAAGGAAAAGTGCGTGCACCCATTGTTTTGATTTCTTCTTAAATATGTTTTTCACAGAGGAGTAACCAGCATCTCTAATTGGCCCAGCCTTGGCCAGCAGCATGCCCATCACCTCAGAGCTGGACATGGTGAAGGTTTTGAGAAGCTTCACAGAGGAGCCATCTTTGTGGGCCCCCTCTACTAGAAAAACCTGGGCCAAGCTAAACCACGACAGTTGTGCATTGCCAAGGATGAGCAAAAGGTTACATTATCTTATCTGGGGCACATTTTGAGTTTTCTGTCTGCTTGCAAAAATAGAGGGTGCTACTCCTGATGTACAGATGAAGGAAGTTATGGATACCAATGGAAAAATATGGTAGAACAAGTCCTGCCCTCACAATCTAGGCTGTAGTAGAACTAACAAGTTACAATTTGGAAGTAAGATACTTCTGTTTACATAAATGAGTTTAATCTAGCTCTGTACTCATAACCTTATTTTGATTTCCTTCTTTTAGAAATTAAGTTCTTCTTCACTGATAGATACACTTTACACAAACACTTGGCACTTGTCTGCTATCCAGAAGCATACACTATAAAAGTGCAATCTGTGTAAGCAACTTGCCTTATACATATTTAAGTTATTATTTTGCTAAGAAATGAGTAACATTGCATTTCTTTTCCACAAAATAATTTATTAATATTTATAGAATGCTTTTTAATGGAATCTTGATTGTCATTCAACAAGCACGAGTACATCATTTAAAGAATGGTTTATTATTAAATAAACAACACTATAAATAAGCTAGATACACAAGCAAATGAGTCTAAATATGTTTTAGATATAAAAACATGCATGTGACAACAAAAAAATGTATCACTTACAGCAAGAGAACTAAACAAACTGCTTTGGATTACTGTATTCCTGTTTTCCAAGACTTCAAGAATCGACTCCCTCAACTCTAGGTATTAGCAAGAGAGTAAAAAGTTTGAAAAGACAGGTTTTCACCTTCAACTCCTGGTTTCTCATTTTTTAACAAACTCTTATTTGAGCTCAAGTAGTTAAACAACCTTAAGCAAGGTTTGATCTAATGTCTTTGGAGTACCTCCTTAGACTTTAATAGAATGGCTCTCTACTAAATGCTAAAGAAAAGTAATGTTACACAGATGACAAAGGACAGGACAGCATCTTTTCTGTAGGTGACACTGAAATGCTAAGATCAGTGGTGCACAAAGACACATCTCAGTGACTTATGAGACAACTTTATCTGCTACCGAAGGGTCAAAATCAGTGACAACACCTTAGGTACCAGACTACTCCACTAAGATTCCAGCTACTCCTTCCACAAGTAGTCAGTGTTACGGAGGATTTATCCCCACACACTTTCTTTTCTGGGCAAAATATATGTCATTTTCAATCTCCTTTTCTGTAACTCAAAACTGATTCCTCAGCACCATAACTGGCACTGCCATCAGTGCATGAACTAATCTTGATGTATTTTAGTTTTTAATGTCATCTTCTCTACATACATCTCTGGCATTGCCTACCAGTCTAACAGGGTTCTGGGTGGCTCAAGTTTCACCAGACAATGCATGTTTAAAACTGTTTGTCACCTATATATATTTTTTAGACTGCTTTGAAAAAAAGCCGGAGATTCTGTCCTGTCCTACATCCTTCAATCAGCAAATCCAAACATGAAGAGAAAGACACCAATCCTAAGACTATCCACAAGGAAAAGGAGTAAGTCTCCCTAAGAACAAGGTAAGAATTAAAAACTTTTAGATTTTTTGTCAGTCAATAGGGTGTGTTTATGCAACTACAGATAAAAACAGTAGTCAAAAGTGTTGTGAAGATCAATGTTACCCTCAGGGGCTAGAATTAAGTTTGGGTTTTTTTGCTCTGGACGTACACATCTATCTTGGCAGAACTGTCGGGTTGTATTAGGAGTTTTGAATGTTCACATTCAACAAGTGAAGAAATCTTAAATTTAATCTTTCAAATTTTACAACAAACTCCTACAAATAATAGACATGAAAACTCCATGCTTTTTCTTAGCCCTGGCACCAAAACACTAAAGCAGGTCAGGTATTCCTTTAAAAATTAAATATGTTATTTTACCAAATACAAATTATACTACTTTACCAAATACAAAGGAAGACAGAAAGTAATTTGTGTGGTTTCAAACTGGCAAAGCAAGAGATCTCATGATAACAGGGCTTCCAGACAGAAGTCTGTAGGAAGCTCAGAAGCAGTGTCCAAGAGAGCATGAGCCTCACAGGAAAACCATGCATCTACTTTGCAACATTTTTGAGTAAATTCTGACCTACAAGCTGGAAGAGGAATGTGGTGTCGTTATTGTTAGCCTTAGTACCTCCAAGTGCAAGGGATATTTTGTCTCTAAGACAGAAGAAAAGCAGCTGGCTGTGACTGGAAGACATAGAACACCCCAGCGAAAACTTCCTGTAGCAGGAGTCTGCAGGTCTGAGCAACATTTTTTTTCATGGTTAAAACAATTTGCTCATTAGACTACTACTCTTTGTTTCAGAGTAGCAGTCTAACGATTTAGAACTAGTAGCACTTCAGCAGAAAGATACTTCCCCTTTCTGATGATAGCAACTAAAATCTTCCTAAGAGGTTCAATATGTCTAACAAGAAATTGGATCAAATGCTTCAAATATTGGACTCTGATCCACAAGGGAAGTTAAAACATGTAATCAACAAATACAACATCTGAGCAAGTATAACATTCTGAAACTTGAGATGCTTTAATGAGAAGTACAGCAATACAAGACAAACATTCTTACCACAAAGAAACAACCCTAAGAGTTGAGAAGACTTACTAGCAGCTCTTCTATCCATTCTAGTGATCAGAGAGAACACACAAGCACTTGCAGTACAAACCTACACAAACATTCAAGTATGCTTCAAACATGAGAATCCATAGCAGATAAATTGAGAAAGAAAAGAGTATTGTCTCTGAGTGTACAAAGTCGAGCAGCTTCCTCACAGGACTTCCTCCCCTCTTTCCCAAACCTGTGACTGCAGCTACAGCACTGCCGTAACAAGACAATCCACAACAACAGGAAACAGGAACAGCGAATTTCACTAACAGGACAGACAGTTCAGAAAATTTTCAGCAAGAACTAGTGACATCTGATTGACAGTCAGATGGTTATTGATCATGGTGCACTGCTTGTAAAAATATTTGCTAAAACTGGACAGGTGAAATAAAACTGTTATATTGCTCTCAAAAATACTCATTTCCACTCAAAGAGGTGAACTTCAGCAGGTATAACACTCCTAATAGAAGGAGCTGATGTCTACCAAAACTCTAGACAAAAGGAGAAACTGGAGACCTTGTCACATATTGCCAACATTGGCATTAAAATAAATATGACCACCATTTATCTACATAACGAAAAGCAGCCCAATCACAACAGAATGTATGTTAGTTTTTCTAGCAACTTATAAAGTTATTTGCAAATAAGATTCACTCCTCCTCCTTATCTAAGTAACTTATCTGTGCTCACAATCTCTGCACACTGAACTTCATCCTCTGAGCAACCACATTATTTTTCACCAGATACCAAACAGGCCCATCTTGAGACTTCACAGTGATGTCCTCTGCCTCTTTCTGAATACACAATTTTAGATGCCAGCTAAATCTGCCTGGTGAAAGAATAGAAGTAGAGAGAGAAGCTAGATTTCAGTAACCCAAAAAAGCAACTAAGCAGGCTGCCTGCCATGATACGTAGTTTAGAGAAATTCATAACTGATCCAATAAAATAAAAGCATTACTAAGCATGATGCTGGCTCTCCTTGGAACTTCTTCACACACCTCAGCATTTGATGCTGCAGCAGGGACCCACTAGTGAACTCATGTTACTGTCATCACAGTACTCAACGTACAGCCATTTTGGCCATTCTACTCTCAAATGCATCTCTGAATCTTTCCCATTAAAAAAGAAGTGTCTTGTACTGTATAAAAAGCTTGTAGGAGGCAAAACACAATGAATCTCACAGGGAATATAAAATTTTAATAATTAAGACATATAAATTGTTAAGCTAGTAAAGTCATATTTCTGAGATTTAAAAGACAGCCAAACAAAAAAATCAACCTGAAATTTAGGACCAGGGAAAATACTCATACATGCATGCAATAAAAATGTCAATCATGTAATTTTAAATTACAGTAAGGCTGGGAGAAAAATGACCTTATCCTTTACAGTATCATGCAGCACCCCAATGCCTAAATAACAGGGAATAAAAAGATAAACAAGGAAGAGGACATTCCATTTGAGTAGAGAAAGAACACACTTCTCAGACCTGAGTCCCACTTCTGAGTTGCTCTCAGAGGATTTAGTAACAATACTTTAAAAAATTAAATTGAAAAATGTATTTAGAAAAAGTAAATTGAAAAACTTCTGGTCTAGAAAAAGTTGGATTGCCTAATTAGCCATTTTTATAAACTAGACAGAACCACAGGAGCACCTAATAAAATACACTTACTACAAAATACAGTGTCAATAATCATTGCTATTGTTCAACACTCTTATAACTTTATCCCAACAAAATTATGATTTTAACATTGTTATTCTTAAATCTTACGTAATTAAAGGCTCACTCAAATTCTGCACAGCAAGGCAGCTGATTTCCACAGGCATGGCAACCCTGACACACAAACACCAGACTGCTTATGTTGCAGCTGGGTCCATAACACACATCAAGGAGGGTGAGAGTGCACCTGAATCAAAGGCTACCAAAAGAATTCTTCAGAAACACCACAGTTCGCCCTCAGCTCTCCACAAGGGAAGTCTTTAGTACTTTTCATCTTTGTGATAAAACCAAGAGTGTTGCTAGTCAGGGTGCACAGATGTCAAGTACAATACAGCCAAACACAGCCAGCTGGGAAAGTTTAGTATTACCCTCCATCTTACAGCTTTTACAGTAGACACCTTTTTTCATTGTCTTTTCATTACAGCCTTTCATCTATATTCACCCAATTTATATATCCCACTCAACTTTATCTTCATTCCACTGTATAATTCTGCAATGGAAATTGTCTCTTGAAAGGATGTAATCTTTAATACATTGTTTCTTCACAAAGCTTCACAAATGTATTATCTATGTTAGGTCATCAATAACTTTTTGTTCAGTGATACACTGAATATATTCAGTCCAGAACTGTCAATTCTCTTGTTAAGGTTTACATAAGTACAAGGCAAAACTGCAGGTTCAGGGGTTTTTTTGCAAAAGGTTGGGTGAATTGTGGATTTTAAAAAGGTATTTGTGTAGCAAACAATGAATAACTTTACAGATATAGTAAAACTAACCAGAGGAGCTGTCTCAAGCAGAAAATTAATTTTTATAATAGTTCATTATTTGGAGCGTCCATGTATTTCTACAATTGTGATGAGGAATGGAGCTGAAATCTCACTGGAAGACACAAATTAGGTTAGATAACAACAACCTTGTGTGGCAGCAGGAACGCAGCCAAACCTCATACTATTTATAATCCATGCCAACAGACTGTTTTGTTAGGTGAGGATTTTTGAGTGGTTTTCAGCAAGGGAAGAGCATTCCAGCCTTCTCAACCTTATAGTGAGCACTTATCTGCATTATGCACTAGCTGGAACCTCTGAGCTCTCTTAACAAGATCACCCATGCAAAAATCTGGACAGCAGGATTAGAGCACTGATGAACAAAACACTGAGAAAATGGCAACATTTTCTTATCCGTGTGGAAGTACTGGAATGTATTCTTTCTGTTTCTGCTACCTGGTTATTTAGATGTGTGTCATTCCACAAATCATCTAGTTCATGAAAACAGAGTGACCAAATGCAGATACACCTCTTCAAGCAAGAAATTTAACTACTTCTGTCAATACAACCAGCTCACAAGCAACAGACTTTCATTCTACAGGAGATAACCTAGGAAGCAGAAAAGCATTTTGCCTATGTATCTCATCACAGGGTTATCAAAAAAACCTAAAGATTTTCATAGAGTTGTGCAAGTTCTCAAAAGGAGTTTTGGATTTATGAGACAGAACATTAATATTTCAGTTTTGTCCAGCACCATGTGATTAAAGAAGCCAGTATTCTTCAGGTCAAATTATGCTGAAAGTTTCACGTGGCACTGCAATTGTTTTATCAAAACCCATTCAAAACTTTTCCACAAGGAAAAAGTAAGACCGAAAAACCTCTGCCTCGCGATGAAAACTGTTACCACTACAAGTTAGTTCCAAGAACACAGCTTTAACAAATGTTGCTTCATAGATTCTGGAACTCTTCCCCCTTTCTTACATTCTAGAAGAAATGTCATTAAATGTACCATCAAAATATCAGGAAATCCAAAATGGTGGTGAATTAATTTCTTCACACTTCATGAAACATCCTCTCATATAAAAAACAACTCCATTGGAACTATTTTGATTAGAAGTTAATTCTTCTCTACTCGTCCTTCTCA